>PVLD010001937.1:49542-182047 GCA_004027595.1 Dinomys branickii
TTTCTGTTGTTGAGAGGATTAATTGTCTGACTAATTTTGCATGTCTGTATATGGGTTCATATATTTACACTTCGAAGATATCAATGGATAAAGCAATAACCACTGTTGAGACCATGTCACCTTGTCTATAGATTAGTTGTGATTGTACTATTTTTTATGCTAATTGGTGTCTGTTTGTTAATATGTTTTTGTACTTTTACTTTTTTTTTAAATAAAAAAAAGAGAGAAATTTATCTTCTATGTGGTAGTAATTTCTTTAATGCAGTTAAATCTTAGAGTTACAAGATGGAAAAATTAATGGTGCAAATGAGTTCCAAGTCCTAAAGGCCCATCACCCAGGGAGGAAGCAGGCCCTTGTCACACACAGACTCTGCTGGCATCTTGATCTTAAGACTTCCAGCGGCAGAACAGAGACCAAAGTTTCTGTTGTTTATCAGCTACCCAGTCAGTGTTACAGCAGCCTGAGCCGGGGAAAACCACAACCAGCCCAGGGCTGCCGGACCACGCAGTGTATCCAGCAGAGAATCTCCAGAAGGCCCGGGGACAGAGTGCATGGGGTGGGGTCAATGAAATGTCAGTGACACAGCACTTTAGTCACCAGCACTTTCAGTCCCAGTGTTTGCCCTTCGGGGAGGGTGAGAGCATGTAAAGATGATACACTAAAGTAGAGCCTGACTTGGAACTTATTTGCACCATTAATTTTTCCATCTTGTAACTCTAAGATTTAGCTGCATTAAAGAAACTGCTACCACATAGAAGACAGAAATTTGAAAAACTGCCACTGGCCAGTGCCCCAAGGGTATGAGGTGTCAGTTCCAAGGGCCACGGGAAGGGCCCCCCGCCCGCCCCCACTGCCCGGTTCTGCTCAGGTGCAGCCTGCAGACAGTGCAGCAACAGCAAGGCACACACCTAAGAATGGCTGTTTTCTAGGGGCAGTTGGCAGGGGTACCATGAAGACGTGCAGAGACAGCCACAGGCTTGGCACAGGCCCTCCATGGGAAGCAGGTGCAGAGCCCAGGCACGGTGGACCAAGCTTTATGGTGGGGATATCAGTCTACACAAATATACAGACAGCAGACACAGTGGAGGGCACACAAGGACACAGACAAGCATGGACACACACATGGACACGGACACGAGACATGGACACACAAAGACACAGAAGTGTGCACACACATACACATGGGGACATGTAGACGTCAACATGTGTGAGTTTGGACACATACCCAACTGCTGAGAGGTTATCTGTTGGGAGGGCAAGGGGGATGGCCAGGAAATGTCCTTCTTAATATTTGTATTTTATATAGTGAGTTATGTTTGTATATGACTTTTATAAAACAAAAATCCATTTATTCATTAAAAATTGATGTCTCAGCTGCATTTGGCGGCACACATCCCAGCACTCTGGGAGGCTGAGGCAAAAGAAGCATACATTTGAGGCCAATGTGGGCAACTCAGTGAACAAAAGCCCATCTCAAAATACAAAATGAAAAGAGGGCTGTGGATGTGGTTCAGTGTGGAGATCTGGGTTCAATCCCAGTACAGTAAGTCTCAACTTCCAAACATTCAAATTGCAAACTTTCACAGGTGTGCTGTATCAGACTCACTTTGTTGGACTTAGAACGAATTTGACTTACAAACGTTCTCCCAGAAAGGAACTCATTCATAAGCCAAGGACTTACTGCACTGCAAAAACAGAAAAAAAAAAAAATGATAGCTCAACTATGCGACACTAAAGCCAAGGCACTAAAAATTTAGAGCCAACTGACTGATGTCATGACACACTGGTGTCATTCTTCCACATGCTGAGGTGTCCCTGGCTCACTGATTTTCCCTGGCATGCCCTTCACCTTAAATATGGGAAATGAGAAGCGCTGCTTTTTACAATACACTCTGTGCAACATGGAGACTAACAGGACTACCATACGGTTCGACACGGAAGCGTTTACTAACAGTGCAGAGTGCACTGCTGTGCCTCCAACTGCCCACAGCTAAAGCTCCCAAGACACTTCTCTAAAATAAAGCAGCAAAAATCAAAGACAAAGATCTAAGCGGAGAGAGAGGTCCAAGGAAAATGACACTTGTAACTCAAGTGCCAACCCTTAAAACTCCTTGTAAAGTGCTCTCACAAACTGGTAAGAAAAACAGACCCCAGCCAACATACGAGGTCATTTAGTTTTTTAAAAGGTACACAACCAGCTACTGTGCATCCATACTCGAGGTGCTCAGAATCGCACAGCAACACCGGGCACTCTCGTCATGGTCCCATACAGCCAGGCTTCTGTGGTGTGAGTGTCGCCTGGTGTGTGTGCCTTCTGAGAGCTGGCAAACAATCCTGCTTCACCACCCCTGAGGGCCATGGAAAAGGGACAGGAAAGTCAGCCTCTGCTTCCATTCCTATCCATTATGCTGGTTATTTCACTCTACTCTAGAACGAACTACACCATTCGGAATACATAAGACAAAGCACAACACAGCCCACACCCCGTGAGTGAGCCCAGAGCCCCTTTGTCACAGAATCTCACCTACTACTTCTCTTTGCCCATCAAAGGAGGAAAGCAAGGTTGTTGCCACCCCTCTAGTGGCCAGTGCACCCTGAGGGGCCAGGCAGCCTCGGTCCCCTCCCAGGAGCAAGGAGAGCTGGGCACAAGCGACAGGAGGGGAGTCGGGAAAATGAACTGGACGGAGGGAAGAGGAAAGGCCTCTGGGGCCTCTAGGCCAGGCCCTCTACCCCCACAGGATGGCACAAGTCTAACCCCTGCCCCAGGGAATGTGCAGGTGGCACCCCACCACCTGCCAGAGGGCATCAGCTCAGACAGACTGGAGGGCCCAGGACAGAGTGATTTACCTGTGTCTTGTGCTGCTGCAGGCTTTCTGCCCTCTTCCGGCCCAGAGTCCTCAGAAACCTCTACTCTGAAAATAATAGGAGACCACAGCTAAGTCCTCAAATTCCTCCCGTGAGCTCATGAACCCAGCACCACTTCTGGAAAGATACTGAAAATAAATTCTTGTCACTTTTTAAAATTCTGGACCCAACAGACAACTTCCTTATCCAGCACCAAGCAGTGAGGTGCCCAGAAGCCAGCCAGCCCCCGGGGGAAAGGGAAGTGCAGCCACCAGTCACAGGGCGAGGCCCTGACCACAGCCACCCCCCTGCAAAGTTAGCGTTAGTGCAGGCAGCAGATCTCAGGCACCGAAAAGCACCGTTTGTCTATTCATTTCAGATAGGAATCTCCCACAACTCATCTTTCTGAGGCAGCCAGGAAACACTGCCACACGAACCAAACAATGTGCCTCCTCCTTTCCCTGCGCCTGGCCTGCGGTGCTTGGGTTTGAATCCACAGCCTCTCCCGTGGTGGGTGAGCGTTCCGCTGTGGAGCTATATCCCAGGCCTCCCTTTGCTTTCTGCAACAGTCTTTAAGCCAAACAGAGAGATGTCTACCAAGGAGCAGCAAGGTTTCTGGGGTATATGTGACCCTGAAAGGTGTGAGACCGAACCCTCCAAATGGCTCACTGAGCCTGGCGACATAACCAACAATAGCAAGAAGATTTATCTAATCAACCTGGCCAACCTGGAGGGCTAGTGCAGGACTGGAGGCAGCTGAGAAGGTGGCCAGGATGACATTGTGGCCGCTGATCGTAACTAGCCCCCATCTGCGGACCTCAGTCCCAGCGCATTCTTTGGCAGGCAGGCAGGACTGCTGCTGATCTAGCACACACAATCCCCATTCCTTCCTGAAGCCAGCTGAGCCAGACGCTCTCCTGGAGGGACACGGGACACCCTGACTCCCTGCCCTTTCCTTCCTACACCGCTTGGTGTCAGCAAATGGGAAGCGCATGGAAAGGATCGCCTTTCAGCAGATCCGACCTGCACCTGCCAGAGACCCATCCCAAAGCCCCCTGTCAGCAGCGGCCCCTCAGGGCTGCATCTTCCCATGAGCAGTACAGGAGGGTCCTGGGATAGGGCCCCACACCCAGGACTGCTGTTCCCACTGAAACGCCTGCAGGCACTGGGCACTGCAAAGGGGCCACTGGAGGACAAGTCCTACACTGGGTGGGAGTCAGAGAGAGTGTCACAGTGACCCATTCAAAGTGGGCTTCTCGGTCCCTTAGAAACACTTCAGTGGGAAAAAGAGATTCGCAGAAAGGAGTGTTAGGTAAACAGAGCAAATGCCAAGAATTCTGAAGCAGGAAAGCTTCTCCTTTGGAGTAATTAACCCTCATCATTTCAGTAAGTGAGGACCAGCAGTGGCTGGACAATTCATGCCGTATCTGCTGCCACCTCATGGAAGGAACAGATGACAGTGGGGCAAAGCAAGTGCTGTGTCTTTAGTTCCCAACAGCCTCCCAGGCCAGACCTGATCCCCCACCTTCCGGCCAGGTCTACGCCTAGCCTCTGACCTGCAGCCGCGGCCCACGCTCTGAGTCATACTGCCCACCTCCTTGGTGACCCATCGGCCCCAGCCGCTGACTGGTCTTACCCTTCATGCAGACCGCTTTCTCCTACTTCCTCAAAGTAAAACCCCACAAGTTATAATTAGATATGGCCCTGACCAAGAATGCAAAACACAGCCTCCCGTGTTAATTACCCACTACTGTTGTACCCACCACCTTAAATCTATTATCAGAAGTTAGAGTAACTGTAGAATGTTTTAAAAAGTCAGACAAGATGATCTTTAAACAACAATAACGATAACCAAAATAAGACCCCATTACTTCCATCTCCACAAGTGACATTACTGCACTCCCTGGCCCCTGCAGTCCTGCAGCACAGGCAAAGAGCATTCCATGGCCTGGTCACAAAATAAAGGAACAGCACTAATCTGAAAGGAGACCCTTGCAGTACCCCAGGAGCAGGAGGTGAGGCGGGGTGCTGCAGCACAGCTGTCGATGACCTCTATGACCCAAAGCAGCAGCGGGGCCTCCCTCTGCCTCTGCTCTGCCCTGACTTCACCTTCTAAGCAGAAGCAGCCCGTTGCTCCCCAACATTTGTAGGAGACTGAGGTGCAATGAGGCAGAGCAGGGGCCCTGGCGCACAATCGCCAGAGCTCCAGGTCTGCGCCTCCAAGCGGTTGATCGTGGGGAAGTTACTGGGCCTCTCTGGGCCTGGTTCTTCACTCACAAAGTGGACAAACTACCTACACTGTTTGGTTGTTATGAAGAACTGAAATGAATCTATGTAAAGAATTTAAACTACAATCTAGCACCTACTAAACAACTAGCAAGTTTTAACTATGACTTTTCCCACCTGTGAAATGTAAATACTTACACCTGCCTCACTAAAAAGCCTCGGCAACATATAAAAAGGCAGGGTTCAGCTGGTGGGTCATACACCTCATCTGCGGTGATCTCAGGCTCCAACAGACCAGATCCACACCAGAGGCTGTGGGAATAAACAGGCTTAGGGACACTGCTGCCGTGCAGCACAGCTGGGGCCCTAGAGGGGGCTGCCATGATGCCTGCTCAGCGCTTACACTGACCCAGAAGTAGGTGGGAGGCACCAAGAGCTGTGTGCATGGGGCCCAGCAGCGCCAGCTGCACTAAGTACAACCCAACATTTCAGGGCAAGGCAATCCAGACAAGATGGAGCAGAGAACAAGGAGGTGGGGAGGACGCATGAATCTGCCCAGGGGCCGAACTGAGACACTCTGACTAGTAGTCCTGCTCCCAGATCCAGTCACAAAGATACCCTGGAGACACCAGAGACATCTCTGTGAATGTACCCATGGTCTTAATCACTGCGTTTTGACTTAATGCTATGATAACACACAAAAGCGATACACCATTCAGCAGAACTGGGAGTACTTACCACTGTGAATTTTTATCTTTTCCCAGGCTGCTGATATGTGGAAAGACCCTCTCTCAAAATGTGGGTCAGTGGCCACAGCTGAATATCCAAGTTGGCCTCATGCACCCAGGGAAAACAATGGATACCAGCTGCTAAGCTACATGCTTTATGTACATAGAATACTTTCATTTCACAGCAAGTTTACCCAGTAACCCTGCCGTAAGTCTGTGCATCTGGATGTCTATTGTGTTTGTGTAAATCTCCTTGCATATTCATCGTAGTACAGGGTGGAGTCCAAGGCAACTTAAAAATAGGAAGGCTACCAATGATAGGAAAGGGTGTCAAGACTTACTGTTCAAAAAAGTATGGCTCCCGGCAGTGTGCTCAGTATGTGTCCACTGTGAGGACATGATACGCGACCGCTGTGTGTGTGGGATCCTGGCCAAAGGGCATGTCAGTGGCTGAGGAGACCAGAGCAGGCGTGGCCTGCAGGAGAAGTACTATACTGCGTTTTCCAGTGCGGATTCTTCAGAGCCACCTGAACTCTTACCTTAAACCTATTATCAGAAGTTAGGGTAACTGTAATGTTTTAGGAACTCAGACAAGAGTATCTTTAAAAAACAATGACAACTAAAATAAGACCCCATTCCTTCCATCTCCAGAGTGACATTATTAAGTCAATTTCACCCCAGTGGAAGTATTCACAGACAGCAGACAGACTGGACATGCATTGCTGTGGTTCTAAGAGCCCCTGCCTGACTCCTCAACTGTGCTGGAGGGTGACCTTGTGTGCCCAGTGAGACTGAAGTTCCAGCTTGTTATAGTTGATACACTGTGTCAACTTGGGGAGTCTAGAGGTTTGGCTGAGTAACTCAGCAGTTGTAAATCTTGGGGTAAAAAGGACATGCCCTTACCCTTTTGGGATGTTATTTATTATGTTAATTTGGGATGTTTAGAAGGTTAACTATGTGGCTCAGAAGGGAGCTGGGGTGCTTATTTGTATTCATACTAAACCTGTGCAAGAGGAAGGCACGCAGAGGGCGTGGGTGTGGAGGACCCCCCCCCCCCAGGGCCGGTGGACCGTATAAAAAAGGAACTGAGGAGGGACCGGCTGCTGCTTCTTCGGAGGAGCTCCAGTCTGCGCCTTCAGCTTGGTCGTCTCCGGGCTTCCGGTGCGGACTCTTCGGCTTTGGCCTGGGACCCTTCAGCCTTCTGGTGTTGGCTCTCTGTCTGTCATCGTAGATTCATCAGCATTTCATCGCAGACGCAACAGCCCTTGACACGGACCTGCACGGACACTGCGGTGAGCTCCAGGCCCCACGCCTGGGCTCTTCAATCTCCAGTGTGCGGACACCCTCTGCACGCTTCCTCATCTAACTCTGTAGCTGACCACTGTAAGCCAAATTTGTAATTTGTTGTACATTTGTATATCTTGTGTTAAATCTATTTCTCTAGTAAACTCTGACTGATACACAGCTGCAACATGGACAGCTACAGGCCACTGAAGAGAACCAAGGTGGGGCCTGCAGTGCCAGCTGGGGAACTTGACCATCCCTGTGTATGTCTACACCAGGGTCCCTTGCTGCACACCCACACCTCTGTGCCTGTGATGGTCTGACAGTATGAAAACTGACAAGACAGACTGATATTAACCAGCTGCAAAACCTGAACAAGAACCTTTCTATAAAGAATATGCAGAGTGACACTTGCTGCGGTCCCATGGCAGACCCTGCTCAGCTACACCCGGGGACAGAGGCGGGGCTCAGGCTCAGCACGCAGACGGGCTTCTTCCACCACAAGGAGACCAAGACGCACAGTTTCCATATCTTTAGTCTATTCTTTCCTAAATTTTCCAGTTAGTGAAGCTGAAATAACTTTTGAAACATGTATGTTACAGGCTTCAGAGGACTAACTGCCCAGCACAGAAGTTTTATGCTTCTTCTAAGCCGGCCAGACAACTTCACTAAGCACTTGTTTTTTTCCCCAGGGCCAGGAAGACTGCTTCGTGTGGCAGCTGCAGTGAGCTCCCAAACCAGCCAGCCCAGGGGCTCAGACCATGTGCTACCTCGGCCCCCAGTCTGACCAGAAACAGGCCACCCCCTTGCCCAGGACAGGACAAGGTACAGCCCACCTCCAGGGACGGCACTGCACAGACACCTGAGAAGCACACCCGTTCACCACAGCAGTTCACCACAGCAGTTCACCACACCCATTCACCATCCGGCAGCGTGTGAGGACAGATGGTATAGGACGCCATTCTCCCTGCCACCCCTTATGGGTGGGACAAGCGCTAACCAGATCCCAAGGGCCACACCTAGCCACAGCCGGTTTTCTTAGGCCCACATCCATCTTCTGCTGGCTTTTTTCTGCGATTTACATCCACGATGAAAGTTTTCCCAAAACCCATGATCACCATGTTAGCTCTGACTGCCACCCTCAGCTCAGCCAGTCAGAGACAGTTCAGCCGCAATGGCTTCAAGGACTAGACTCACCAAGCCCCTTTCAGACCTCCCCAGCCCCGACTCAGCTGTGGGGTGACCTCTGCCCCCTCTCCCCTGGTGTGTGACAGCTTGGTCAGCCCAAGTTCCCTGTCAAGGTCCCCTGACAGCTCCCCTCTCCTGGCCCAACCCTTTGCAGGTCTGCCGTAGTGGAGGCTCCCACCCCAGGTCATAGACAGCCATAGATCTACTGAGTGAACTGCTTGTGACCCCCAAGCTGTGCCTTTCTGCGGAAGCCCCATTCCAGGGTGGCAAACCTATGGTACAAGTGTCATTTTTCTCTTTTAAGACAAAAGATACTGATGTCTGAGTTGTTTTTTTTAATTAAAACTTTAGTATCCAGGTTTAATTACAGCACTGGCACTTTGGGATAAGTAAGTAGGTTTTGGCTGGCAGTTTGGGCCCTGCTCGCTAAAAGGTTCTCCATCACTGGCCTGTGCCAACACTCCTACTCCACCTCCCCTACTCTTACCTCCCAACCTCGCCCAACAATTGGTCAGATGCACAATTTCCACCCTTCCTTTGCAGCTAGGCACACCTTGGCCCAGCCCCCAAACATCACAGCGGTGGGGCTCCCCGATCACCTAGGGTCTGCAGGGCTGTAGAGCTGCCCATGCTATGGGCAGCCAGGGCTGAGAACAGGCAGGGGCACCCCCAACCACCCAGTGCCCCTCCACTGTACATGTGCCCCTCCTCCTCCCAGGCCACCCACTGAAGCCCTAGTCAGCAGTAGCTCAGCTCGCACACAAGCCAGGGCCAAAGACCTGGCCCCTGGGAAACAGCCTCCACCTGGCCGGCTTCACAGACAGGGTCTCAGGAAGAAAGTCTGGCGGGCAGGACACAGACATCCACCTCCAGGGAAGGCGAGCAAGTGACCAGGGGCCTCTGGTGAGAGCCAGGCAGGCGTCCTGCTGGTTCTGGCAGCCTGGGCTGAGCGTTGTCTTGACACTGGCTCCTGGCTGAGCCAGACCATGACTCCCTGGAGCACACACGGAACTGGACCGCATATTTGACATCTGAACAAACCTCTCTAGGACTCAAGCAACTGAAAGCCACAAACCTGTAGCCCTAAGCATGAGGCTGCACCTCCAGGAGCAGCAGCACCGATGCCCACGCAGAGGTCCACTGCCCTGAGTCTACTCTGAGCCCTGTTGGACAGGTTTGATGGGGAGGAAAAGGTTCATAAAAAGGCAGCGATGGCCTCAGCTCATCCTCAGAGCTGAGGCTCCTCCTGGGTCCTCTGTGACCATGAGGCCCCTTTATGGCACTGCTCGGCCCTTAGGTCACTGCCATTGGGAGCTTTCCTCCCCAGCGTGTTTGAACTGACCACCAACCTGAGCCAGCAGCTCCGCCCGTGCTCCTCCAGGGACACCTGTGGAGATGGGAATTCAGAAATCTCTCCTCTCCACCCTCTGCTTGCAGTGCCCATGGAACCTGGGCCAGCACTATGGGCTGCCTGGAGCAGCACCTGTGCCCTGAGGGGCTCCTGGTCCCCTCTGCATGTGTATCAGCAGAGGATGGTGCTCCATTTATGAGACCAAAGCCTGCTCAGGTGGTGTCCTTGTGACCTGCCACCACCAGGCCCCATGGAGAAGGCCTCCCCTTGCAGCCAGGATGCAGGCTCAGGTCAGGGATAGGCCTGAGCCAAGCACAGACCCCTTTTTTAAGTCTCAATACTGCAAAATGCCACTCTCTGCTTTCATGTTTAGCAATTCCCTAGACACACACAGTCAAATTACAGAGTCAGGCTAGCTTGTCCGCCAGCCGTAACTGAGACAGGACAGGGAGTGTGGCAGCCAAGCTCTCCCTCACGGTCCCTCCCTGCAACGTGGCATGCCCACTACAAGACCTACCTGCTCCAGCAAATGCTCTATGGAGACCCCAGGTTTGCCTCCCTCCCGGCAAGGGACAAGACAGTGACTCTCAGAGCTGCCATGCTCCCCTCTAGTGCCAACTTGCAACCTAGCTGCCACTCCTCTGTGTGCACCCTGGTCCTTACTACCAGAGAATAACAAGCTTACTATTTAGAGACTCTGCTCCTTGTGCTTTTGTTTTGTTTTGTTTTGAGATGGGGTCTAACTATGCTGCTCAGACCGGCTCTGAACTCATGGGCTTACATGATCTTCCTGTCTCAGCCTCCTAGGTAGCTAGAACCATATGTGCACGCCTCTGCACCTGGTTCTGCTGCTACTTAACCATAGTCAAACCAAAGCCACCCACATCCATCAACAGCTCACAGCATAGCATGGTCATGGTGGGTGAGTGGACCAGCATTACGACTGCTGAGCTGAGGAACCAGCCCCACTGCTGGGCCATGTCCACACCAGAGGCCCAAGCCTCTCCCAGCCAGGCAGTGTCAGCCTCTCCCTTGGCCCCTAAGAACTTAGTGTGTGCTGCATCCTGTCTATGGTCACAAGTCCAGCCAAGTGCCAGTTTCCAAAGACCCCATGACCCTTTAGTGCAATGTCACAGACCAAGTATCGGGTCAGGGCTGAGCCGCTCTAATCCCATGAATTATACCCAGTCCTCCAATCCAATTCATGACCTCGTCCTTCCTCACCTCCTCAGAAGTTGGCCTGTCTGCGAGGCTTACTCCCTGAGGAGTCACAGGAGGTGGGGAGACTAGCCCCCAAACATCATAGCAGCGGGGCTCCCCGATCACCCAAGGAGACTAGATAAGGTGCCTTACAGGGTACTCAGGTCTGCCTGACACCATAGAGCCACTGAGCTGTGAGAGGGGTGCAGCTGGACAGAGGAAGGGTGTAATCAAGGGGAGAGAGCACTGTCAGAAAAGCACAAATCCATACCTGGAGAGAGCAGTACAGGTCCAGGGAGGGTATGCCACTGATCTCCCTATAGGAAACACAGCCAGCTGAGAAGCACCTGTGCTGTAGAAGGACCCCCATCCCCAGAGACCTGCTCAGGACCCTACAAACAGGAAAAGACCTATGACATTTCACTGTACCAAGCAGAACCCTTCAGGCCCCAGCAGCCCAGGATCCCTGTCATGTCACCTGCCCCTGGGTGCCAACGGGCTGAATTCAAAGACCCTGCATGCCCAGGCCTAACCCTCTCCACAGTGACCACCTCCTTGGAGGGCTGACACTTCTCCAGTGGCAAGAGGTCTCTTCTCCCTGGTGTGTCTCCTTCCAGATGACTCAGAATGTGTATGGCATGGTGGGTCACCAGGGGGAGCGCTCATGAGTCACTATCAGCAGATGCCCACACAGTCATCTTCTACACTCTGGCAGGGCCAGCTGGCCACAGCTCTGTCTCCTTCAGGGCCAGGTGGGTGGCTGGGCTCAGCTAGGGACAGGTTAGGAATGGGGTGTGCACAAGGCAGAGAAAGCTACCACTCTGTTTCAAGCCAAAAGTATAAGGCTCAAAGTTCCCAGGAACCCAGGTCTACTGAAAAATCCGAACAGGTTCCAGAGCATTCTCCTACCAAGATAAACTAGGCTCCTCCTACAGCTAGACAGAAGACTCTGCTATAGGACAGTGACCTGGCCCTGAATGGACTCAACCCCAGTGTTGCAGCTCTGGCAGCTGTGCAGACCAGCCAGACATCCTGCTAAAGAAAACCATCTTGAAGGATCAGACCTGCCTGGCACCCTGCCACCATCTCCTGGAACATCCAAGCCCCAGGAAAAGGATGCAGCAAACAGAACAGAGGCCAAGGATCCCAGCACAGGCTCTGAGGCAGCATAAACAAGAGAAAAAGGCCTGCTACTGAGCGGACAGGTGGGTCCCAGTACTGCAGAAAAATGCCTCTTTCAGTGAGGCACTCATAAGTGGAAAGGCTGTGGCAGGCCCATGCTACCCCCGGCCTGTCTTCTGGCCACAGGACCTGTAGGAGCTGTGTGATTTTCTCTCTGTACAGAACAGCTGCCACCTGTGGGAGACAGCACAGCATGGGCTGCTGATCACCTGGCACTGTACACAGCAGAGATTGGCTGGGACCTGCACAATGGCCCCAGGCCTACAGCTTGGATCGAGGGTGTGTCACCAGGATAGCATGTATGCCAGTTGCTCCTCTTGTGGGATTCCCTTTTAATACCAACAGGAGGTTCAATCAAGGTGCCTAGATGCTCCTGGGAGCATACAGTGCAACAGCAAGTGAAGGGTCAGGTCCTTCCTGGTTGACCAGCTGTGAGGCCACAACCTGAGGAGCACACTTGGTGAAGGGCTCCTTTGCCCAGCGAACTTCTTAGCAACCCCCTATGCCACTGCACAGCAAGAGTGGTCACTCATTGGAGGGTCAGGCTGGTCCTATGGGCCAACCAAAACCAGGGCTCAGATGCCACGGCTAGCCAAGTATGACCAAGACAGTGCTGCTGTCCCACTGGTGCCATGTGGGTGACACTGGGGTTGGTGGGACTGGATGCCACAGCCTCCTGGGCAGACTGTTCCTGACCACTGCAATGGCCACAGGTTTAGGCCTGTCACAGCCTGTGCACCTCTTCCAAGGTCCACACTTTGTGCCAATGGTGGTTATCCAAACACCATCCCTGCAGGGGACTCGTGAGCCTGAAGGACACAGGGCCACCTGCCCTGCAGGGAAGGTACTGGTGGCAACCTAGGAGAGGTGGAGATGCTGTCAGGAACAGGCAGAGTCCTCAGAACCATGCAGATTCATTCAGTGGGCCCCCAGAACCACAGAAGAAACTGCCCTTCATCTCAGATGGAGAAACTGAGGCACAGACACAGAGCCTGCTCAAGATCACACAGAGCAGGTAGCTCCCAGCCTCTCCACTCCCACACAGTGCCCACTGGTCCACACCACCACAGGGTCTCTGGCACCACGAATCAGGAGCCCTCCCAGGTGAAATACCACCCATAAGAGCAGAGAAATCACCCTAGACCAGCTGCACAGAAATACAGCTGGACTCTGCATCCATGGGTTCCGTGCCTAGGGAATCAACCAGGTGCAGATGGAAAATACCCACAGTAAAATTGTGTTTGTACTCAATAAGTACACTTTTCAGTCATTACTCCCTAAACAACACAGCACCTATCTACACAGCACCTACACTGTGTGAGGTGTCAGAGCTCACCTAGAGATGACTGCAAGTACACAGGAGGATGTGGGCAGGGTAGATGCAAACATCACACCACTTTGTGCATGCACCTGCCTGGTGGGGGTGGGGGGAGTTCCCCATGGAAACCCTCTCTGAAGATACCGAGGGACGAGTGCATGCAGAAAAGCACGAAGCTCTGCCCTCCTCCTTTCTACTCCGACCAGCAGCCAGCATAGGGCTGACTCCAAGTTCTGCCCTCTGCATCCCTCTGGTCACCTGAAAGCTCTTGGTGTCGGGCTCGGAGGCCCAGCGCTGTGGAGAGAGGAGGGACTGACCACACTCAGGCCTCATCTCAGGTTACAGGCAGCTGGTCCGTCCTGGAGCCCACAGCCGCCGCAGGTCCCAGCTCATTCCCTGCAGGGCAGCTGGCGGTATGCTGCTGGTCTCGCCCTTCCCTAGGAGCGAGACCAGGCGTGCTCATCATGACCACTTTACAGGCTCTCAGTGCCAGGAAGCCCTCAATATGCACACAGGGTACAGCAGAGGGTACAGCCTCTCCCCGGGAGGGTAGAGCCCACGAGGCCAGGAGAAAGGATCAGCAGTTCAGGCAAAGTGGTTGTGCTGCTGTGACTGCGAAGCTTGCTGGTGGAGGAGTCATGGTCACAGTACAGCTGGGCAGGACAGGCTGGGATGGGGTGGGCAAAGCACTCTGCAGCTGCAGGTGCCCTCCCACGACAGAGGCTCTAGAAATAGTTCAGGCACAGGAGGGGCTTACACACAGATCAGGACGTACATCACAGGACCTTAGAACCAGAGCAAGTTTTCAGCAGACCTCTTCCAACTTGCAGGCCAGACACAAGAAGCACCTGCCCCAGCTTGCCCAGTGTGGCCCGGCTGCGTCTCCCCTCCACTGAGCTGCAAGAACACGCCTGTTACTCTGCTGGCCATCTCAGACACCTGGCAGGGAAGCACGGGCCCCACTGCCCAGGCAGGCCCAGTGTCTCCAGCCTTCCATGGGGGTCACAGTGGGTGCTGTGATGTAGCCTGGGTGTCAAAGGCAAATAGGTTACATCTTCCTAGGCAGAGAGGCCCCCATAATCTACAGCCCCCTGCAGAGGGTAGAACGGGTCTCAGTTGTGTGAGGAACCGACTGGCCTTGGCCATGCAATCTCACAAATTCAAAGAGCTATTCAGGGGCATCTATCTGCAAGGCACCTTCTCAGTAAAAACTGACCTCCCAACCACAGCATGGTGATCCATGCCAGTAATCCTAATACCGCAAGGCACAGGCAAAATGACTGAAAGTTCAGGCCAAGCTTGGCAACTTAGTAAGACCTTGTCTTGAAATAGAAAAATGGGATGTAGTTCAGTGTGAAGGCCCTGGATTCAATCCCTCATACTACAACAAAAAATTGTTCAGCTCATCCACTGTGTGCCCATCAGCAACAGGTCAACAACAGCACAGCACAAACGCAAGCCACATACACCAGGCACAGTGATGTTCTTGGCAGAGAGAGATAAACACAGCATGTTATTAAGTACAAGGAGGTGATGATAAACCAGCACTTAAGTGTAGGCTTGTTCCTGTAAAAACACAGTCGTGAGCGTCAGTTCCGGGAGTGGTCTGGGTGGCATGGAGCTCCACAAGAACTCCCGCCTGCAGGGTGGGTAGTGAGCAAGGCTGGGTCTTGAGCTGGCCAGGATGCCAGGGCACACACATGGCAGGATGAGCTCCAGGAGGGACACCAAAGCACCAGTGGCACTTGGCTCTGGGCACTAGAATTTTAGGGTTTGTTTAAATTTCTTCTTGGGCTTTCCTGTATCTTCTAGTTATTTCACTGCAGGCATTTCTCAGATTGCTCTTGAAAGGGAAAGGTGGCCTGAGTTCCCTGCAGCACATCCCTGGCATCCTTAGGGTCACATGTCCCCATCTCCCTCAGCTGTGCTGGGATCCACACCCTAAAACCCCCATGTGACCACTGGGTCACCTATAACGTTCTTGTCACTTGTGGGCCTGTGCTTTGGTTTACCTGCACACCTGTGCCCTTCTGCCCCATCCATCAGTCCCCTAAGAGACTCCTGGTTAGATGGCAGGACCCGGGTTCTAGCACCGAGGGGACTGGCACGAGCTGTATGATCCAGGGTTGGCTTGGTTTCTGTCTGTAAGTGGAGCTGGTGTCCACAGATGCCCAGATTGCATTGGACGTAACGACACAAAAACATTAGCACCTAATATTCCTCATGATATTAAAATCTACTGCCGTGGAATGACTTGAGTCATTACTAGGCCTTCATGGAGATGGTTTAAGCCTTTCAAAGGAAGCCACTTGCAAATCAACTCTCTAGCTGGACATTTTGCTTTTTCCACAGTAAATTTTCCTCTGAAAAAACTGACGGGAGGCAGGGCTCTTCTTTGGGCCTAAGGGAACCTGAGTCCACACAGTTCCTGGGGCTCTGGTGGCTGCTGAGCTGGTCTGCAGGGCACCCCCTGTGCACCGGGATGGCACCCAAGCACAGCACTGCTTACCAAGCAGAGCCACTTGCTGCAGGCCCAAGCTCACCAGGTCTGTGCAAGACTTGAACTCCAAACTCCAGAGCAGAGACCCACAAAGAGGACAACAAATGGAACGAGGTGAAGAAGCCATGCCCAGGTGGCCCTACAGCCACCATGTGCACCACTGTCACTGAGGCCTATCCCTCAGCACCTCCCCCACCAGGAGCAGGAGCAGGTCCTGGGCAGGTGGCAGAGCTACCACCCATGTTACGCCCCCAGCAATGGCCCAGAGGCGCTGGTTGCTTTGACTATCACCTCCTGATTAAAGCACTCAGCAACTGGGATGAGTCAGCCCTGCTGCCAAGGATAGGCTGTCTAGTAAGCCAAAAGCCCTCTCTAGTCAGGCACAGTGGCACACACTTTTAGTCCGCCTACTTGAGAGGCTGAGGGAGGAGGACGGTTTGAGCTCACAAGTTCAACACCAGCTTGGGCAACATGGGCCCACCTTGCGGGGAAAGGGTCCTCTTCAGTCTCGGCAGCTATGTTTCTAGTGGCTGGGAGGCCACGGGAACCCACAGATGGAAAGGAAATGGAATATCCATCCATGCTGCCATACCCTGCTTTGTCCCTGCCTCTGCCTGGCACTTACAAAGCACCTCACTGGTAAGTCACGAGGAGCCAGTCTCTCTCGTGGGAAAACTTTAACTCTCAATATTTCTCTTTCCCTTATCTGTTCCACTATAGTTCCCCTCAGCCACAAAAGCCAAACCCACCCTCATCCACTTTGGCAGGATTCTGATGAACAGCTCACCTTGCTTGGATTGTTCTGGCCTGCCAACACCTACCCCGAAAAAAAGCTTAAAAGCCCATGCTTTGCTCAGCTTGCTGCTGCCTTGGTCTGCTAAGCAGCCTGCTACACCGCTGTACCGCTCCCCTCAATAAAGACTTCTCTCGTCAGAAGGTCTGGTCTGGTTCCACGTGGGTCTTGGTTCTATCACTCACCAGGTGCCACTCCATACCAGGCAATGTCCCTGCTCAGTCTAGAGGTCTCAGAGACACACAGACAAATGACCTCGCAGAAGCTCAAGCATGCAAACAGCACATGAGCTTTGCACAACTGTAATGAGTATGCCGAGAGCCAACACTGGGCGCTGGTCAGACAGCAGGCTGCAGCTGCACTGACCAGGCAGCTCCTCATGCATTTCTGCTGGGCTGGTGCTCACACCTAGACCCGTGGGGGCTCGGGAGCCAGGATTGAGGGCAGGAGGCTGACAACTGGCAATGACAGCACAAGACAGTGAGGACTGCACGGTCAGAACAGAGACTCCACGCACAGGCAGACTGGGAGCCTGTCCAGTGTCCTTTCCCCACAGCACCAACCAGGGCTGTCAGCTCTCAGCCTGTGTGGCATGCATGTATGCCAGTCACCAGGGCAGGGTATGTATAGCCCCTGGAGACTTGCACATCAAAGGAAAGGGATTTGGTGAGGCAGAAGAAACTTAATAACCATGTGAAAATGCCCCAGTGTCCACGCTGAAGCTTTAGTTGCAAAACAGAGCCTACTATCTCAGACCCAGCAGGGTGGCCACCACCAGCAGAACAGGAAAACCATGTTGACGAAGAGGAGAAACTAACTGGCACTCTCGTACATTGCTGGTCAGAAGGTAAAATGGCATGACCACTGCAAAGGTATGGAAGGTCCTCAAAAAAGAAAAAAAAATTTTTTTCAGACAGGGTCTCACTTTGTAGTACAGGCTGGCCTTGAACTCACTTATGTAGCTCAGGCTGGTCTCAAACTCACAGTGATTCCCCTGCCTCAGCCTGGAATTACAGGTGTGGGATTACAGGTGTGTGCCACCATTTCCTGCTTTCAAAAAACTTTTAAAGAATTATTATAGGATCCAGCAATTGTGTGTATATCCAGCTTTCTGGATATACACACAAAGGGGAAGCAGGAGACTCAGGTATCTGCATGTCCATGGATACACTGGTGTCATCCCAAGATTCACCTCTGTGCAGACCCTGAAGCACAGAACGGACTACATACACAACCATGACCAGGCAACCCAGTATCACTGCCCTCATAGGCAGCAAAGGCACTGCATGACTGCTCTAACCAACGGACACTATGCACTGGTGCACAGCTGCTGTTCTGCGCTCTTGCCTTCTGAAGCCCAGGAATGTGTCCTGGACAGAGCTTTAGACCAGCATGATTGGGCAGATCTAACTTCTGCCTCTACCTGGGCACTGTGCCTAGTGTCTCTTCAGCACCCTGGGCAGAGACCCCATGTCCCTACATCTGGCTGTGATCCAGTTACAACAGAAGTGATACCTGTCTTCCTGAGAATAGACCATGGGCAAAGGTGGGAGGACTATGGGATCCAAGCCCCTCTCCAACCAGACACAGGAGTGGGAGGTAGGAGGGGTCTCTTCTAGGTGTCCATGGGTGTCAACCCAGTGCCCTGCTCAGTGGCATATGATGAGTTCAAGACCCTGCCATGTTAAGGACTGGGGTCACACACAGCCTACGGTATGCTCAGACTGCTTCCTTTAGTGGGGTACTATTATGGTTGATACATTGTGTCAAGTTGGGGAGTCTAGAGGTTTGGCTGAGTGATTCAACAGGAAGCCAGGGTGCTTACTTTGGTACATCCTGAGCCTGTGGAAGAGGAGGATGTGGAGATTGCGTGAGAGCTACACGCCCCATGGGTGGGGGTAGCCTATTTACAATGTAAGGGAAGGAAAGAGGCTGCTTGCAGCCATTCCTCCCTTTTGCTGGTTATTTTTGCTGTGCTCTGCTGCCCTGAACAGTTTGCCTGCTGCCATGTGCCACTCTGCCTCAGAACCAGCCAAGTATGAACTGAAACCTCCACAAACTGTAAGCTAAATAAACCTTTCCTTCCTTCATTTTGGGCGTTGGGTATTTTGTCTCAGCAACGAGAGAAAAGTAACCAAGACAGGTACGCTAGCCATACTGCACAGAACTGCCTGCACTTGTTTATGTCTCAAGACCACCAGGGACATGGAACAACTGGGCTCAGCATTCAGAACCAGCTCAGAGACCACATCTTCCCTACTGTTGCCCAACCCTAGCATGCATGCGGGAAACAAGCACAGGGAGGGAGGCATGGTCCAGGTGAGCCAGCCTGCAGGAACTTATAGGAGGATGCACTCACAGAAGGCTGTGATCCAGGCTAAAACTCACTATCTCTACTAATATCTGCTACCACCAACTCCAGGCTGAGGTTGAGCAGGATGCATATCTGTCTGTACACTTGTGTGATTCATGCATAAATGGTACCCATGCAGGTGTGTGATGTGTATGGTATATATGTGGTGTGCATGGTTTACATGTGTGTATATATGTGCTGTTTGTGAAATAAGTGTGTGCTTGTGTATGGGGTGTGTATATGTGTTATGTTTGTGTGTTTTGTGCATGTGTGTTTTGTGCATGTACAGGGTGTCTGTGGTGTGTGTGTATGCAGATGTGGCACAAATATGGTACACTGGTATGCATGGTAGATGGGTGCAGACGTGTGGTATGTATGCATGTGTGTAGTGTGTGGTATGTGTGCGCATGTGCATATGTGTTCTGAAATAAAGCTGGAGGTGATGACCCCTGGGAGCTCCCAGGCACTGCAGGCCATGGGTCTGATGGTGGCCCACACCTGAGGGCTCCCCACAAGACAGGCTGGTGGAAGGAACCCATCTTCCTCAGGCTTTCTTTTTTTTCCTTATATTAAAACAGTATTCATTAAAAATTTTTTTTGCAGCTGATAAATTCTTTCAGCAAATGCAAAAAAAAAAAAAAAGGCACAGAAACTTAATAACCAGGATTCAGAAAATTTAAAGGAATAATTTTAGTTAAGAGTTAAATATACAATGTCAAAGAAGAGAAAAAAATCACCTAGAAGACAGATCCAAGTACTAGTACCTCAGATGCAGAACAGTTTTGCACAGTGGGAAAGCAGCTACAATGGCCTGCACCTTTTCAGGTGATTCTAGCAAGTGTCCCGTACTACCTGTGTCTGTAAAACAGTATTGCCCTAAAGAAAGGGCCTTGAGTGCACAGCCAGTGTTTCCTGTGAGGAGAGGTGAGGGCATTTTGAGGCTCTCTGAGGCTCATCCTCTCCTCCTCTGAGAGCATCTTGGCGGTGCTCTGCGTGGCTGCAGCGTCTTTGCCTTCCTTGGGTACTGGGTCTGTCCTCAGCCAACGGTGCTCACCCTGGCACATGCCTCCAAGCCACCTATTGTTGCCACTGCTCCACGTCCTCCTCACCTCTTTCTTTTTGTTTCACTCATAAACTATCTGGTCAAAGAAATATGTGAAGCTAAATAAAAGCATATCTGGTACAAATCTACGGCAACGAATGTCAATAAGACATGCTTGGATCTTGCTTGCCGCACTTGGTAGTGGGCAGTGGGACAAAGGCAGGACCCTGAAGGCTCACCCACGTCTGTCAGGAGGCAGCTGTGTGGCGGTGGCACTAGCATCCACAGCTGCATTCAAGACTTCAAAATCACTGCCAGCAGGCGTGATTCCCCCTACTTTAGACTTTAAGTTTTCAACTTTTTCTTCAAATGACTTGAAGTTGGCGAGTGTTTATGTCTTGCAGTTTTTGGTGATGACTGAGCCACTGGGGCCTCTCTGCAGCCAGAGATAAGGCTCCACAGGGCTTCTTCCTGCGCGTGTGGCCAGTGCCCTTATCCCGTTTGGCAACGCTCTGCTTCAGCTCCTATAGTGAAGCAACCCGCAGTTTCCACTTTGACTCTTCTGTGGCTAACACTGGAGACTGTGTCTGGGTTTCTTTTGCCATCTGTGCAGCTCTTTGAGGCTCATCCTCTCCTCCTCTGAGAGGATCTTGGTGGTGCTCTGCGTGGCTGCAGCGTCCCTTGGGTACTGGGTCTGTCCTCAGCCAATGGTGCTCACCCTGGTCCATGCCTCCACACCACCTGCACCCTCTGTTTTGTTGCCACTGCTTCACTTCCTCCTTACCTCTTCTTAAAAAATTTTTGGTCACAATAAAGTTTATTATGAAAACAGGCTGGTGTGGGGCCATGGGCACAGACAGGTACATCCCATGGGGTAGCTGGGGTGGAAAGTTGTGGCTTCTTCACACTGACCCCTCACTCACTGAGGACGGGGTCCAGTCCTCCATGGTCACTGTGTACCTGGAGTTCTTGGTCTTGCTCTGAGAGCTGCCCAAGGCCGTGCCCTTTATTCTGCCATGCTGTGAGACACCATTGGCAATACCTGAGATGAGTTTCCTGGCAGCCAGGGAGATAAGATGGATTACGTGTGGGTCTGGCACTTCAAAGCCAGTACTGTTAGGGTAGGAGCCAGTAACTGCCCTGGAGTCACAGGGTGTACAATCCTCCAGCTGCACACCTTGGCTTCACATCTCAGCTGGCTGTGCCCGGTAGTATACAGACCCCATAGACACTGCACCTCCAGTGCTGCCACACCATGGTGACATCAGAGCTACCCGCACCACTCTGCCAGTCCACTGACACCAGAGCCACAGTGCCAGGCCAAGTCCAGCTTCACCCCACCAAGGAGGAGCCTGAGAACACCCAGGCTGCAGGCCAGGGCCCCTGTCCTCTGACTGGAAGAAGTCTGAACCCACACCTACTGCATCAGCTTTTCAGGGAGCACCTCCTATGAGCCAAAAACTCCCATCCACACAGGAAAAGGCTGTAGTGGCCCCAGGCACAAACAGCCTATCTACAGCTACACAGATGTGTATCTCAAAACCCATACCCAATCCCGCAGCAACATAGGTGCAGCAAAAGACACCCATGTCATGGACACCTGCTGGGTCAGGGGCCCCAGGGTGATGTCTAGTGAGGTGGCCAGATTGGCCAGGGAAGTACAGGGCAGCAGGAAACTGTAGCAGCTGTGTCCTCTCAGTCCCACCCATGCCCAATAAATAGTCCCAGGCCACAGTGCCCTGAGCACCCTGCACCTGAAGCCACCATACCGAGAGCCCTGATGACTGTCCAGGCTACAAGGCCCTGCACGCATGTCACTGGGCCCATCCCACTTCCCAGGAACGCCCAGCAGGAAACATGAAGAAAAGGTTTTCTGTCATGCCCTGATCACACTAACCTCTCCGTTCTGCAGGCCCAGGGCATGTGGCTGCATGGGTGGCCCTACAAGCATGGATGACTTATGCATAGTCCATTCCCTGGAAAGGCCCTTGGGGCAGAGAGAGAGGGGTGTGCTGGGCAAACTAGTGCCAATACACCAGCTTGTGGGTCTCCCCTCTGGCCAGTGTGGCCAAAGCTTTTTCACTGGGACAGGGTTGAACTGTATAGCCCAGGGTGGCCTTGAACTTAAAATCTTCCTGCCTTGGTCTCTGGAGAGCTGCTGTTATTGGTCTGCACCACTGTGCCAGTCTCATGGCCTAACCATTTTTGCCCGAACCTACTCAGCACAGAGGTCTCCCTGTCAGCAGACCCAGGCTGGTGAAGCCCCACCACGCTCTCTTCTTCCTACACCCTGCCTTTTCCTTCCTCCTTGGGCTCCCTCTCCTCAGATCACCACGTCAGTGAGCTCCCTCACCTTCGCGCAGCAACCCTTCAGTGCTGCAGTTCACAGTGTCTGGCAGACCCGCGCTGGAAGGCAGTTGTGGGCACACGTTCTGCCAAGCCTCTGGGCAGACACACAATGTGCGCTGACCACTCAACATTATATTCATACCTCCCTGCTTCGCAGGGGTCATGCATCTCACCTCTCCACCTGGTCAGGAAACTCCTTCAAACACCAAACTGAGTCCTGACAGTGCCAAATGGTGTTTTAGGGCTACCAGGAAGAGACCCTAAACTTCGTGGCTAAGGTAACACAGGTGTGTATCATCTTGCAGTCCCAAGGCAGACATCTGGCAAGAGGGCTGGGCTAGCATCCCGAAGCTGGCTGTCGGAGCACAAAGGAAGACCACATTTTGCTGCCTTTCCCACAGTCTCCTGCAGTCCTCAGCAGCAGATCCCCTCCTCTCTCTCAAAGCTGGGGTGGGATCTAAAAGCAGCAGGCTGAAACTGCTGCTTTGGTAAAAGTATTATTTTGATCCAAAGGCAAGCAGGAAGCAGCAAACAGCAGAAAAACACTCACCCTCATCTTTTCTGCCTCAAAGCAAGGCATACATTTCCAAGGTGTCTTCCTAAACAACACTCACCAGACACTCTAATCACCTCAACACAACTGGCCCCCCCCCCGGGAATTCAAACCCCCTGCCCCTTGCTCCCTGACTATCTTTTGTCTAACGCTTCTCAGTGACATATGCACTGTCATTTCTTTTCTATGAAGCAACCATATACATAAAAATAAGATAACCCATCTTAGGTTCTGTTACTGGGACCTGCGAATTAAACTGACATAAGTGGATAGAAGAGCTGTCCCTGCCCCTCACATCAGTGGAGCATCTCCTCTGCCCTTCTGCCTCTATCACGTTCTGGGTCAACTGGGAGGATCACATCAGCAGGGCCCCTGTGTAACTCATTTTCTGGCTCCAGGACAAGGACATGGAAGTCTAGCAGGGGACCATTGCCCAACCCTGGGCACAGGGTCAGAAGAACCCTTAATGAAGCCTCTGGGCCATGCTGGAGAAGAAAAGGGCAGGGGCCAGCTAAGCTATGCTGATGACAAGGGCCAAAGTCCTGTTACTGTAGATAGCCACATCAGACAGAAATTTAACAGGCAGCAGCCAGAGAGGGATCAGCCCTTGAGGAACAAAATGCAGAGGTGAAGACAGCACATTTGTGGTTGGAGGCAAATCTGAAGAGTCAGGCCTGCAGGCCTCCGTAGATATAAACAGCAGCTTGGATTATACTGTAATTAGCACCACCTGGTCCAGTGGGCCACCCAGGCATCACATGCATAGGTGGGGACCAGAACATCTGGACCCACGCTCCCGTCCCTTTCTAGGAATGCCTTTGTTTTTTCCATGCACCCTTGCTCCGTGACTTGTTCCTATTGCAGCAGTATAGCTAAGTGGCTGGACTTGTGATCCTATAGGTTGACTGTAGTCTGACCCACGTTGAATCCACGGTATGACTTTGCTGCATAAATTACCCCCAACAAAGGGTCTCGGAAATCCAGAAGCTATTTCTTTTCTTTACAGTAAGCCCCCGACTGTTGAACATTCAAGTTATGAACTTTCACAAATACAATCAATCTTACCTTACAAACATTTGTAGATGTGAACAAATCTCGAAGTAGTTCGCTCCGGTGTCTGCTGGACACTGCCACAGTTGTGCCGCTGTGTGCGTACTGCACAGTGCTATACTGTGTAGCAGTAAAAGGCTCAGCAGAGCCCGGGATGTCCGGGAGTTGGGGGAAAAGCAGTGGTGATATGGAGGGGCTGCTCAGAAGCACAAAGTAGTACACATGGTATACTGGTGTCAATGGTATATAAGACTCGTTTTGTCAGACTTAGCAATGATTCTTACTCACAAATGCTCTCCCAGATTGGAACTTGCTCGTAAGTCAGAGACCTGCTGTATTTCCAGTAAAACTCTAACTCTTCCTCTTTCCTTGATGTTGTGAGACTTCCAGCTCAGTACACCGGACATCTAATAGGTTTCCTCCTAATACCCCCTGAAGGGCAGTTACACCATCCAGCCTTGGGAAATATGGCTTAGTATAGGCACAACTCCTGATTTTCTTTTCCTAGAAACAGCTGGACTTTTAGGTGAATTCTCCTCAAAAGTATCTGCCACACCAAACCCATCTGCCTATCTGAGGGCCAAGTTAGCTGGCCTGAGAGCTCAGCACCTTCCTGCTTGCCTGGATGGGGACAGCAGTGAGAGTGCCCAGGGCAAGGCAGCCTCATAGCTGGTACAGGACAGAGTGCTGGGAGCAGACAGCAGAGAGGGACAGCAGGCTCACAGGCCTGCTGAGTACAGATGCAAATAACCCCGGAGGACTGGGGAATTAACAGGAAACTCACACATTCTGGGGAATCTTGACTTGATGAGTCATTCAGATGCAAATTTTACCCCAATTTGGGAAGGATTACAGCACCCTTATTGACACCGCCATTCCCATGTAAATTCCAGGCTGAGGACAGCCCTCAGAGGTTCCCAGGCACAGTTCTCTGCTCAGGGATTCTGTTCAGGAGGCTCCCACACAGGCGCTGCAGTTTCCAGTTTGTTTCTAGCTCCTCCAGGTCCCCGGTGCACCCCTCATTCCTTGTCCCCTATCTGCACTTCCCAGGACAGCACATTCCCTAGTTCTCTGAGGTGCACATGCTTGGGCCATACAGGATACGATACCAGGCATGCACCTCCACTTATAGAACCCATAGCTGGGGGGCCACCGCAGGTCTGTGTCAGAGCAGCCTTACCTAACTTCATGCATAACAAGTAACGAAGGTTCCACCAGGCCTTGTGTGCTGCTGGCCCTGCACTGTCTGGTTCCTGCAAGGCCCTGTCAAGCGTACACCAGTCAGGCCAGGAGCCTCAGCCACCACCCCTTCTCTACAAAGCCCGGGAAACAGGAAAACTGCAGGGGAAGTGTACTCACGAAGCTAGGCACCCGGCACTCACAGGCTTGCCTGTGTCACATGGGCACTCGATCAACTGCCCAGGAGAAGGAACCGGGTCAGCCCCAGGGGCTCCTTATCAGGCAGTGCCCAACCCAGCCCCCAGCCACCACGCAGCCCACCAGCCTCACCTTTCTGGGGCCAGGCATTGAGGACACTTCGGGTCTGACACTCCCTTCCTGTTCGTTGGGCATGTTGTCCCAACTATGACTGTGAGGGGTTTCGAGGACTGTCCTCAGTGGGGTACAGCAGACAAGGCAAAGGGCTGTGCTGCAGACAGCTGGGCCTACTTGGGCCACAACAAGGCGCCCTTCAGCAGCCACACAAGGCCTGTGGTGAGTCTTGTCTTCAGGTCGCAGAACCAGCCTGTCCCCATTCTCTGGCCTATAAATAGCAGGGCTGTTCTGCAATGTGGGCCCAATTGTTTTTCTGTGTGGGTAATTCACAAGCAGAGAAAGGCCCCTTTAAGAGCTGGAGTAGGGGAGTCAGACCCCAGGGAGAAGGGCTGCTCACCTAGCACCCTCCCGAGCTGTGCATGCCACTGCCCACCAGGCAGCACCAGGGCCCCTGAATGCCATGTCCTCATCTTCAGGATCATGAAGGCCACAGCGCCTCCAGCTCCAGGGCAAGGGCAGGCTGCTGCCCTGCATCAAGCTCTCCCTGCACACAGCCAAACGGGGAAGTGCTGGAATCTCACCAGCTTTCCTCACATGGTCCTGTGAGGCCTTGGGGTCCCTCAGCCCTGCTGAGCACCAGGGCCTGCCACGAGCACAAGGATGTCTCAGACATAGGGGTCAGGGGTGCGGCGAGAGGGCAGACTGTAAGGTGCTGTGCAGTGCTGCGGCATGGTGTGTGGCTGACCCTTGCTTTGGCTGGGCAGTGATCCCTCCACTGGGAACAAGTATTTCTAGACAGTGGGTGGCCACAGCGGCCCAGCCTTGAGTGGCTGCACACCACTGGGTGACACAGTGCTGTGAAGAGCGAGTGGGTGGGGGCCTAAGTGCCCAAGCTGCTTCGGGCAGCCTGTGTCTCCCTGGGGCACATGGCCCACCGGCCCGTGGCCCGTCAGACAGTCCCACAGTAAGCAGCTGCACTGCTGAGCCCACCCCCCCCAGCCCCGACATGGCAGGCTCCACCTCCAGAGGGTGGCCCTCTCACTCCACTAGGCTCCTAACAGGCAGCAGTGACAGAAGCTTAAGGGAAGGGCACAGATGGAGGACACAGGTGGTACAGTGACTGCAGCACTGACCCATCTATGCTGCCACTTGAGGGCTTCCTGGTACCACTCTGATCAAGGGGTCACCGCGTGGAAGTATAACTGCGTCTACGCTTCAGGAAGCAGGGTCCTGACTGGGCAGGCACACAAGTATGTCTCTGATCTCAGAGGAAAGCAAGGCAGGGGTGGGCTGTGCCCCAAGGAAAGCAGCGATGCCTACTCTGGCCCACAGCTTGGACAGGACCAGGATGCGAGCAGGTCCCAGGTCCTGAATCTAAGCCCTTCAACTCAGTAACGGAGCCTCATGGCCACACCCAAATGGGGACACGTTGCATGCCAGGACCCACGGCGCCCACTGGCTGCCTTGCACATGGCTGCCCCCTCTCATTAGGTGGCCTTTAACATTGTTTACTGGGGCTAGAGAGGAGCAGGCTGCACTCCACAGGATTCACTGAGCTCAGGGTGGCAGGAGCTATGAGCATCTGCATCTGCTGAGTCCCAGGGAGAGGGAGGGAGAGAGGGGCCTCAGGCTGGTTGGGCCAGCAGCAGAAAATCCGAGGGGAGAAAGAGGGCGGGCCTGAGGGCATTCACTGCAGGAATCTGGACACTGGGAGTCTAATAATAGAGCTGGAATCAGGAAATTAGGTAAAATATTAATCCATCACCAGTCAAACCCACATTAGGAAATTGCTTTCTTCTGTCATTCCCAAGAGACAAAGATTTCTAGCTTTAAAGAAATTTCAAAGCAAACTCCAAAGTATTCTTCATATACCTAGACTGGTATCAAGTAGAATTTATGTACTTTATCAACTTTCATAAACTTTACAGTATGCTTGACAATGTCAGGCCATGTTTATAGACCAAGAATGTATGTGTGTCATCTGGTGTAAGGAATAGGATTCCCTTGACTCATCTTTACCTTTAAAATCTGAGGGTGGAGAGGCAGGGTTAGACCACTCCAGCCCTTAAATTTCCCAGCAGTTTAATTAGCCCTGAAGGCAGTTTCCTTCAATCAACAGCAATATTACAAGAAAAACTCATGGTGCAAGATACATCTCCAGAGATTATAGAGACTTATCACAAAAAATATTAAGGCTTTGGGGCTAGGGACGCAGCTCGGTGTACAGCACTTCCAACACAGGCAAAGACCTAGTCTTAAACCCCACCACTACCTCACAAAAAAAAAAGGAAAGAAAAAGAAGGCTTTTAATTAGCCAAAGAGAAGCTAATGGTTTCGAACAGCAGCATGCACCACCCACATAAATAATAGGATGCATAATGTGGCTCCATTTCCGTCTAAAGGTACTAGCTCAGCAAAGAGCCGTTCCAGAGATCATCACAGGCAACCCAACCCTCACAGTGCATTGACAGATCACTCAGATTTATGGTAAAAAGCAAGAGCAAGCATCAGGCTTTTCAAGCCTATCTCCAGGCACTACAGATTCTCTCCACAGCGAAGTCTGAGGAGCCACTGCTCAAGTTGGGCCAGATGACTGACCCATGCTCACGCCTGCCACTTTGCAGTATCGACTTGAAACATTAGTTCACTCTACTTAGCCCTCATCAGAGCTGCAAAGAGCACATGCCTGCCATGGGCACAGCAAGAGCTGGACACCAGGGACCAGCCTGTTCTTGGGCTCCGCTTTCTCTCTCTGAATCTGCCCCACGCTGAGAGCCTCCTGGGCTAGGGCACCTCCATCCACGCTCACCCAGGCAAACCTGCGGTGCTGCTAGCATCTTACCCTGCAGACCAAGGTCATGGTTACTTCCAGCCTCTGGCTGGCATGCAGTGACCACACTGTCTATCCTCCTTGGATTCCTCATCAGCCCAAGTATCATTTCTGATCTACAATTCCATCTACTGTCCATGGTGCAGCTGCACGAGCACCTGTGAAATCCAAGTCTGGTCCAACACGTCTGCTGAAAAGCCCTCAATGGCTCTGTTGACTTTTGATTAAAATCCCAACTCTTTACCCTGAACTATGCAGGTCACACTGCCTGATCTTACTGACTGCCAACACCCCACACACCAGCCCTCCTCCATCTCCACCCCTCTGCCCTGAAGGCCACTTGGGTAGGCTCTGTAACATCAAAAGCTACCAGGCCCATCTGGGCAAAGCACCCTCTGATCTGGAAAAAGGGCGGCCTCTCCCCCAGCACTCCCAGGCTCCCCGCACTCTGAGCAATACCCTCTCATGTCTATCTGCTGGCAATCCCCCAGTCCCTCCTGCCTGCTAGGCACTGTTCCAGTGCTGGCAGAGCAGTCTGGGAAGGACATACCTACCTTTGCCACTCATCCAATAGGCGAAACATCCAAGCGCACCCCTGATGTCACATGTCTGTGACAAGCTGTGATCCGTCCTGTGCAGGCAGACTCCGGTTTGGAGTGCTCCCTGAGATAGACCTGAGCCAGAAAGGGTCAGGAGTCCTACAAGCACACTACAACTTTGATTAGCACTTGACTATCCCAGCAAATGTTCGTTCAACCAGACAAAATAGCAGGTAGCTTTGCTCGGAGGTTCTGAAAGTAGTCTTACCTGACCCACAGCCTGCTCACCAAGCCGCTCAAGGCGACCAGGCCTTCTAAGAACAACAACCACTTCCCCGGGCAAACTGCCGCCTCAGCAGCTGCACCTACCAATCCTAAGCTCTTCCTGCATCACCAATGCAGCCCAGCCCAAGCCAACCTGCCACCAGTCTCACAAAGAGCTGCCCTGATGTTCCGTTCTAGCACAGGCACATGGGACTCGGGCAGGCAGGGCTCCTTCATGGAGAGCAGGCTATAGAGAGAAATGTTAGGGGTCTGGGCACAGCACAGCGCTTGGGTTGTGGGGCAGGTTGTGTCCTGAGGGCTGAGGTAGGATGCCCAGACCCGGAGGAGCAGGAGGAAGGAAAGGGGATCCCCCTGCCCTGAGGCTCCTCCTCAGGACTTTGGGGTCCTGTGCATGAAGGTTCCACAGGCCCTACCCACAGGGCGAGGCTGCCCTGTCCATAAAGGTTCAGCCCCTGACAGCAGTGCAGTCACTTGTTCCCAGCACGCTTGCACGGGGCCCTGTTAAATTCCAGCTTCAGATGTAATGAGCTGGGGAACCCAGTGTCATGCACAAAGCAATGGAGACTGGTTGAAGGGGTGCATGTCCACTGTCCCCCAAGGGTGATTTGGCTATGGGATCATAGCATGTTCTAAAAATATCAGACCAATGCTGCTTCCATGCCTGGGCATTTAGATATCTCTCTTCCCCAGTATGCTGCACATGTCAGGGTCCCACATGGGGTATGGGTATATGGATCAACACTGGCCAGGATGCAAGCTCATGTGCTGTTGACCTCCCTGCCACAGATACCTAGTGAGCTGGGGCTATGTTTCTTCCCTTCCCTGCTGGCCTAGGCCACAGGCCTGAGAAATGCTGCTGCTCAGATAGGGCCTTGGTCAAGGCCAATAGCCAGGGTAGTGGAAGGAACTCCAGGGTATGGCACCAGAAGTATGGTGGAGGGACACCTGCCCAACGAGGAAAGGTTGCCTGGTCTCTCCAAGCAGGCAGGTCATCAAGAGTCCTCTGTTCAATGCCTGGAGAGTGTGGCCCTCACTCCTGAAGTCACAGAATCACATGAAGAGTCTTGAGGACACCAGGCTACACCAAAATTTCATAGCACCAAAATACTCAGAAGCCAAGGAGGAAGGAGAGGCAGGGCTGATCAGACACCTGCACACACAAACACACCATACACCCAGCACCATACACCTAGCCAACGGCATCTTCCATCTGCGGTTCACAGTAAGCTTTGAAAACACAACTGCCTGCCACCCCTGCAGGCTCTACAGCTGACAGAGACTCCAACCCACACCTCAAGAGGGGTCAGAACACCAGTGTGGAAGGGAAGGGAGAGGCTCCCAGAGGGTTTACCTACCATCCATCTGGCCCTGGGACGGGTTAGCACTATATGGTTCCTGGCGGGACCAAGGCCCTCCTCCTGTCCTGCTCTCTTTTCCCAGCAAGGGGACACAGACCCCAGATGCCTGCCAACACCCAGGCCCTGGCCACAAATGTGCCATGTGGTGTGAAGCCTGGGGTCTCTGCCTCAGCCAGTTAGAGACCTTTATGCATGGCCTGCAGCAGGTCAGGGCCCTTCATAGGGGCTGGAGCCACATGTGACACCCATAAGGACTGTGCTCCACAGTAGGTGGACAACCTGCACCCAGATGTCCCCTGGAAGGAGGCCGGTTCTTCACATAAGGATGTGACTTGCAGCTCATGCACACAGAGCCCCCATCAGGCTCCCTTCATAGATTTCCCAAGCGAGGCAGGAACATGAGCACCCACCTGGCCCCAGGATGTGGCGTGTGGCAGAGGAATAGCATCTGTGTTCCACAGCTGTGTGGCAGCCTGGATGAAGAACTGAAAAGCAGCTTGATGCCCACAAGGCCCTGTCTCACCAGGGGTCTACACCTCTATCCACATCTCCCATCCAGTCCAGCCACCTAACCACCTTCTCGCTGACCTCAGAGCAGATGTGTTACAGCTTTGCTGCTCCTGTAGAGCTGCCAGGTCTTGGAGACAATGCTCCCTCTCTGCAAAGCACAATTTGGACCCCACCTGCCTGTGACTGCCGCCTGCAAAGCAGGCTGAGCTGGCAGCCATAGCCAAAGGAAGCCCTGGGCAGGTGAATAGCTGGAACCAGCAGCAGGTTGGCCAGCCTCACCCAGTGTCCATCCCCCCAAGGCAGGACTGGGCCCAACTTCTTTAAGTCCCCTGTTCGTCTTGTATGGGGTCAGGCACCTGACCTCCTCTCCATACCTTCAGCCATGGCACAGGCAGGGCCGGGGTCAGAGAGGGGCAAAGGCAGCCCTGACTTCACCATGCTCCTGGCAAGGGTGGAGTCCAGCCAGCTTTGGAGGCACAGAAAGCCTGCAGAGACCATGGGGGCAGGCACCAGGCAACAGAGAGGCTAGGGCAGTGCTGGGTGTAACTCCCTGAAGGTGACCAGGGCCAGAGCACCTGTGACAGTGGCGTACACCACCACAGCCACAGCCCTGCCGATTGCAGCTGCACATACTGCACCCCACACGTGTGCCCCCCAGCCAAGACAAGGTCAGGGCACCGCACCCAAAAGAAACCAAGCTGGGGCCAGCTCTCCCACACAACTGTCATCTTTTCACCACCTTTGCAACAGTGTCACTCTCCACTTAGTGGCCGACTGCCTTGAATGCACTTGGCTCGCCTGTGTAATCATCTTACAGAAGCTCCCAGTGGCCCAGGTGCACTTCTACACACGTTTCCCCAGGTCCGCCCTCACGCTCCTCCACAGCCTCCTCCCCCGCTGCCCCAGGGCACAGCTGCTCGGCCCCACCCTGTCTTCCTTCACCCAGGACCCAGAGAAAACAAGCTTTGCTCAGGACCTCTTCCCTCTCTGCTGTATTCCACATGCGCAAGGTACAGCCAGGGGACTTCCTTCCCAGCTGCCACCTCAGGCTAGAAAATGCTCCTGATGTGACTTGGGCACATGAAATGGCACACAGGTCAGTGGAGAGGGGAAAAGACAAGCCACTCAACACAAGGATGCAACAGACCACAGAGCTGCAGTTCAGCCAGCAGAGCAGAGCTCAGATGACTAGGGCCAGCACACTGGAAGGCAATGGCTGGACGCCCCTTCCACTAACATCCTTTTTGTCCTGTGATGCTGGGGTCAAGTGAGCCCAGGACCTCGCACACAGCAGGCAAGTGCTCTACCACTGAGTCACACATCCAGCTCCCCTCACACAGCTTAATCCACAGTATGCGAAAGGATTCCAGACACATGCCGGAGTTTAATTCAAACACACAACGACACAACTCCTACCAGAAAATCAAGAGGCAGACCATGTCGTCCAAACACTGGCACCTATGGGCCTTAAGAGAAAAGAAAGACACAGACTAGCAAATAGGAACTGGGGCTTGAGTTTTCAAAGAAGCAACGAGGTGGAGACTCCAAATCTACACTAAACACACACTCCCTACAGGTGGGTAAGAAGGGGTGACTAGAAACAGGGTCAAAGAGGAGTGTGACACGCAGTTCAAAGAAGGATCCACAGCTGGGGAACAAGAGGCAATGACACTGCACTCATCACGCCTCCCAGAGACCAGCCATTAACAAAACTATCACCAGCCCACAGCTAAGGAGGCCTCTGGCCACTGCTGAGAGGGTGCTGGGAGAGGGTCCTGCAACCACTTGTTAGATATCTCAGGAAGCTCAATTGGCCAGATCTGTCAAAACAAAGACACACATGCCCTGTGCCCCCGCTCCCTCAGTGTCCCACCCTAAAATCTAAGCCACAGAATGACAGCTCAGAGGCTGCAGCTGGGGTATTTGGGGAAGCGCCCTTTACAGTTAACAGCACTATTCTCCTGTGCTGCTCTCATCAATTACTACAAACTGCTGGCTTGGAAAAAGCAAAAAGTTACTCTCCCGGCACTTCAGGAAGTCAGGAGTTGCAATCAGCATCACTGCACCAGAGTCTGGGAGGGAGCCAGGAGGTTCACGCCCCTGAGAGACTTGGCCTCTCCCTGGAGCCCGAGCAAAGACTGACATAGAGACTGATTCACCATGAGGAAACAACTCCCGCAATGACTCAGGCTGAGGCCAGAGATCTGTCGTCTGCAAGCTGAGAGACGGATGTCCAGGTGGCACAGAGACTTCTTTCTGTTCTGTATGGATCCTCGGGGGGCTGGATGAGGCCCACCCACACTGGAGGGCGATCTACTTTCCTGAGCCCACTAATTCCAACGCTCACCCCACTGGGAATGCCTCCTGCCTGGCCCACGCATGTTGGCACAAATGCTTGGGCCTCACTGCCTGCACAGGGGTGTCTGCCTCCCCTCCACACAGCCTGCTCCTTCCCCTTCCTGTCTCCCTCTGCTTCCCTCCTCAAGGACACCTGTGACTGGAGGCAAGACCCAGCAGATAATCCAGCACTACCTCCGCACCTCCAGATCCTTAACCGCATCTGGAAAAATGCTATTTCTACCAGGTCACATTCAAGGTTCCTGGGGTTAGAGCCAGGTATCTCTGGGATCACTATTTGGTCTATACAAGGAACAAAAACTACCCCACAAACCCTCAGGCTGAGTGTCTAGGAGTGGGGCCTGCTCCAGGGTTGTATCTCTACCTTTCCAATAGGGCCAAAGAGGATGCACTACCCCGTCTCCTCCAAGACCACACCCAGGGCTCTCTGTTCAGAGGACAGCAAGGCCAAGTTTGCTGCTCATAATATTCTCAGGCTGCTGCTTCATGCACACATGGACAGCCCCCTCTGACTCAGCCAGAGGGATGCACCATCCAAGATGCAGGGTGGCCACATCTTTTACACACCAGGCAGCAGCAAGGGGATAGACACAGTGTGTGTGTGTGTGTGTGTGTGTGTGTGTGTGTGTGTGTAATGCGTGCTCCTTTGCTGAGGCCCTATCATGTGTGAGAGGCCACAGGCTGGCACAGGCTGCCCCAGGGCTCCGGAAAGCTACTGGCATGAAACCATGCAGCATGCATGTGGGTGAGAATGTGCCAGGCACATCTAGAAAGCTGTTCAATGAAAGGCTGGTCCCACCAGCTCCACTCATGTGCATGACTGAGTGGCCCATATGTTCACTCTGCACAGAAAAACAGGCCTCTATGGGATATAAATAGCCTGGGCAGATGTGGTAGTGCCTGGGGTTCCTGTCCCAGGGCTCTGGCTGGGTGCCCCACAGCTGTGCAGGCAGCAGTACCCCACCCATACCCGAGGCAGCCAAGGAAGTGCACGTGAGGCGAGGGCAGAAGAGCCTTCCAGGGCAGCCCTCCTGGAATGGGACATGGCACAGGGTCGCTGAAACCAGGACATACAGGACCAGCTCCCAACCCATGTGCTTAGAACATATATGGAAAATCAACTGTAAACAAACACACTGTTTCTTTACCATAGAAAGCATGGGAGACTGAGGCCTGGACAACACAGGTCCTTCGGGACTGGGGTGGGCTTGGCAGGGCAGGGCAGGCCTGAAGAAGAAAGGCCCAGAATCTGCTGAAATATGAGACAGGAGACCTCTCTGCTGCTGCCTCCAAGGGCCCTCACAGCCAGCCTGGATGGGAGAGAGCTAGAACCCCAGTACCCTGCTGCGCCCCAGGCCAGCACACACAACACAGCCTGGCAAGCAGTCCAGATCTTGAAGGAGGCACCACACCCCCTGGGTGCTGAGTCTTCCAAGTGGGCTGGGGATCTGATGCTCAAGTCTCATCCTAGCTCTGACAGCCCACACTCCCAGGGCCTGAGCCAGGAATGGTGCCCAGCCACAGAACAGGGTGCCCAGCCACAGGACAGGGCAGAGAAGCAGGACAGCCCACACTCAGCTGCTGACGTGAGGCACCAGTTCGGTGCTTCCAGTCACTATTAAGGAGCCCTCCACTTGCAGCCATGGCACAGTACTGGCTCGGGGCTGGCCCCCAACTGTGCACAGGAGGGTGGATGGTGCTTATTCTCTGTCACATTAGGGCCACTGGATGTCTCAAGGTTGTGCACTGCTTCCTCCAGAAAGACCTAATGGCATCGTCCGTATTGTATAGCTTAACACAGTGTGTGTGGCTGACAATACAAGGACCAGCATTAAGGACAAGGTCACTTAGATGTGTTACAGAACCCTGGAACTTTCAGATCTGCACCCACAGGACCCTGGGTGCCCGTGGGGGAGGGTCTGGGGTATTTTCCCAGGTGACAGCCCCACAGGGCTTAGTTAGAAGACTGGACAGGACCAGAGAGTGCCCCCTGGGCCTATTGAAAGGGGCAGAAGTAACCACCTCCCACTTCAATGTCATTTAATTGGAGGTACAACCACCCTATTCTCATCTCTGTATTTCAGATACTTGCTAAAAATACAGAAGACCTCCTCAGCTGTAGGGCAACAGCGCAGTTCGCAGGGAGGACTATGGGATTGGGACAAAGTACACGGCTAGAGAAAAGGAAAAAAAACTAAGGCCAGGAGCACCAAAATAACAAAGCGGTACTCCGTCTTTTGAATTTAGCTTCTTCCCATGACCACACCCAAGTTGAAACGTTTGGATCTAAGAAAAGAAACCAAAGGCAGCTAACAGCGTTATAACCTGTCACTCTTGGCTTCCCTAGACAGATGTCCTGGTGTTATAACCTGTCACTCTTGGCTTCCCTAGACAGATGTCCTGGTGAAACCTGTCCTCCCCCTGGGACCTCACACACCTTGGCGGCCCATGCTGGCTGTGATTCTGTGTTCTCAGCACTGCCCAGCAGCCTGTAGGTCACCTCAGCACCCCAACCCCTCCTGGCAGCCAGGCTTCCTAGAACTCCCAGTCACTGCCCTCACATAAGAGACCCTGTGGACACACCTCCCTCCTGGCAGAGGCCACCCCTCAATTCTTGGCTGAATTTCCTGGATGGCATCAGATAGCAGACCCACTGGGGCAACAAGAAGGACAATGCCTGCTTTGTTCTCACACTGAGGTCCCACCAAATGAAAAATTGTGTGGACTACTTCATACTAGAAAAGTCCCTGAAAAAGTTATTTTTTATTTTACTTCAACACAATCTCATATATATATATATATCTCCATATCATTCTATCTTAAGTATCTCCACTTTAGATGGCTTTTTATCTGCAAACAACAGTGTTCCAAGACTCAGTGACAGTGCTGAACCCTGATGCACTGCGCTTTTCCCTGTAATTTACTAGTTCTGCACAGTAAGACATTAACAAGAGTAAAATAGAACAACTGGAAAAATATACTGTGGTACATACACTATGTGAGTACAGATAGTTTCTCTCTCTCTTCTTCTCTTTTTCTCTCTCTCAAAATATCTCACTGTCTTGTCCTCAGCCTTCTGGTTGATCACGGTAACTCTAATCAGGCAGAGTGAAACTACACATAAGGGGGACCACTGTGTCCATGATGCAAAATCCATAGCCAGAGGAGGTCTCTAAGTCCTGAAAAGGATCAGGAGGCTGAGGTGGCCATGGATGGAATCTGGAGGGCTGGGGCTGCCTGCACAATCAGTACAGGGAATTGAATATCCTTCATGTTAAACAAAAGCCCCATCCGGGAACACCTTCTAACATACACATGCCTGTGCAAACCTTGACTCCAGACCCACAGGACTGGCCACAGAGGGTACAGTGTCTGCGTGGCTGTGCCTCCCCCAGCTGTTTCCACCAGCAGATCCTCTAGGAGGTAGACCTGCAGGCCCCCAACACAGAGGATCTGCCTCCTCAGCCTGCTTTTCTCCTGCTCCATCCAGGCAGGTGGACAAACCACAGGCAGGACAAGCCACACAAGAACCATGAGGACCCCTAGGCTGGATGTGCTTGCTTCTGGTGCCTCAGATGCTCAACCCCAGCTTAAGTGTGACAGCCACTGAGTGACTGCAGGTGTGAGTTGAGGACAACAGGTTCCTGCCCCTCTCGGACTAGTGGCCTGTCTTGGAATGGGGATGGGTCAGCACATGTCCTCAGGGTGAGCCACCGTGCTCTGCAGTCACATGGAGCTGGGATCCTGCATAGCCATATGCCACAGCTGTCTTTGGAGGCCCTCAGTGCTCTGAGGGCAGGAGTGTACCGCTGCTCCCCAAGTTTACAGGTGGCACCTGCCAGCCAGGTGTACCAATCGCAGTAGGGAGAAGGGGCGGTGGCAGGGCTGGAGAAGCCCCTACAAGTGCAGGGCCCTCCCAGGGCTGCTGTGTCTGGTGGAGCCCTGCACACCTGTGCCCTGACCTCACACCAATGTGAAGCCCTGTGCACTGCCCTCCATCCACACTCAGGAGGCAGGAGAGGCCTGAGGCCAGCAGCCCCAAAGCCTCCCCAGGTCTGATCCCCAGGTGCAGGACTGTGAGCTAGTGAGGCACAGAGTAGTGGGGTCACCTCTCCTTGGACCCCCAGAGAGGGAAGGCAGGCCTTTTAAAAACCCACAAGGAACTTCTGATGGCACGGTCCCCAGGGAACATGGGGAAGGGTGTCCCTAGGTTGGAGCACTGACCCCAGCGCCTTGCTGCCCTGCTGATGTGGGTGTAGGGCTCCCACCCAAATGAGCCTTACCCCAGCACCACCTCAAAGAGGCCCTGCCCACCCACTCACTGCAACCACAGCCTCTACACAGGCCGGAAGGTCTGAGCTTTGCAACACCATCCCTCCTTGGCTCCCTGGTCCCCCAACAGGACCATACACAGGACAGACCAGATGAGGCTGCTGAGAGAGAGGTGGAAGGTTGAGTATAAACCTCCAGAAGAGCCCACACTATAGGCAGCTGCTGTGGTGGGCAAAATGTCCTCACTCACCTAACGCTCAGCACTGGCAGACATATCAGCAACTAGGACTTGACTTCTTCCCTCTGTCTGATGTTAGCAGGGTCTGAAACAGTTAGAAAGGTGGCATTTTAGCAGGGCCAACTGCAAACCAGAATCCCTTCCAATACATGCACACACAAACTATGCTGAAGGTGGCCCTGGGACCCTCCCCGGGCACTGTCTCAGTGTGGCTCACCTGGCCAGGGGAGACTAGATGATGTGTCAGAGATGAAGGACGACGATCACCAGGGATGGGTCATCACCATGTCCCTCTCCACCCCCCCACCGGCCCAACACAGCAGAGCTTCCCGGACTGGGCTTGGGGTGCAGTGAAGAGCTGCAGGATGTTGTGATTAGGAATCATGTCACAATAAAGAACACTACTGTAGCACCAACATTCCAATCCAGCCCCTCCCTTAGTCACATACAGAGACAGTGTCTAGGTTAGTACCTTGTATTTTCAACAATTTTTCCAGTTCTAAAATGAATTATGTACTTAAAAACCAAAATCAAAAGCAGAAGAGACAAAGGAGAAGGGTAAAAAAAGAAACAAAAGGAATACCAACATGTGTGGGCTTTTAGAAATAATCTTAGAAGTAGGGCAAGGATTACTATATATGACGGTTAAATGCATCAACCTGATTGGCTTGGGAGACACTGGGGATCAGTGAGGCACATTTTTGGGTGTGTCTGAGGATGTCACGGAGCACTGACCTTGAAGCCCACACCTGGCTCCTGCCCCTCCATCCTGCCTCTATGCCCCACTCCACATCCTGGCTGCCACAAACCATGCTGTTCCACGCTCTCTGCCATGCCATTCCCGCCTTCAGACCAGCCAACCACAGAATGAATCCTCTCAAGCTGAGCAAAAAAATCCTTATTCTCCTTTAAGTGGCGTAGGTGGTATTTTACTCCAGCAATAGGAAAGCTGACCTACGCACCACACATAAAAGAGAAGCATGAAGTAACAAACTGAGAAAATGCAAAGGACTCCCTCCTCGATGGCTGAGGTCCCCGGGCCTCCCAGGGGTCCCTAGCCAGGGCAGAAACCTGCAAATGGCAAGTGATGGAGGAGGAGGCTATTCCATGTTGTTTATGATGGAAAAAACACAAATTAAAGCAGGACAACCACTTTCATCTTTCCGATGGGCAGGGAATAAAGGCTGAGGGCATGAGACCAGCAAAGTTGAGAGTGGCCGGGGCACCACTAACCCATGGGGAGGCAGATTTATGCCAGCCCTTCCCCCTGACAGGATGCTCCCTATGGTCACATGCTGCTAGGGTGTGAATGTGGCCTGAGAAACTCATGTGGCGGAGAAGTCTGGCTGCCATCAAGACAGTATGAAGAGGGTGGCAACTCTGCCCCAAATTGTGCATTGGTGGCATTTGGAGGGGAGCATGTGGGAAGTTATTAGGGTTAGATGAGCTCATGAGGATGGAACCTCCCCTCCATGATGCTTGTTGGTGGCTTTACAGGAAGAGGAAGAGACGCCTGAGCTGCCAGGCTTCCTCTGTCTCGCCCTGTGATGCCTTCACCACGCTCTGATAAAGGAAGAATGTCCTCACTGGGTGCCAGCACCATGATATTGGACACGCCTGCTCCAGAACGCTGAGCCACACACTTCTGCTCTTTACAAATGACCTGATCCGAGGTATTCAGTTAATGCTACAGGAAACAGACTACGACATTGCCTGCCCCAGAGATGTGCTCAAAAGATGCTCTCTGTATCACTATCAGGGAAACAGGAGAAACTGAATACACGGTCTGTCCTTAAGTCCAAATCTCGGCAGCTATCACAAAGTACAAGGTCTCCTGTATGGAAAAGGAGCTGCAGAAGGCAAGGTAGGCTGTGGACAGCTGGCCAGTGTGAGACTATGGCACTGAGTGTGTAAATGGCAGGCATCTTAGGTGGGGGAGCCACGGAAGAGGCAGGCTCACATGGTGGAGTGGGCTGGGGTTGGAAGGCAACGTGATCACTACCTCCACAAACTTATGTGGTGCCCAAGCTTCACCCTGCAGATGCTGCCAACAGTCCCCCGCTTAGAAGCCCCACTCTCTCTGGGTAATCTCAACTCCTCATTCAAGGTAATACACACACCCACACACACCCACACACATGCACACACACATGCCCGCACACACACGCGCACGCACACACACATACACACACACACACACACACGAAGATTAACTCACAGCTGTACAACTTCCCGTCTGTGTCCAGTGTACCACACATGCATACACATACATACCCACACCTGTAGACACATGTTCATATACACATATACACAGAACCACACACATTCATACACACCCATATACACCCATCTAGACACATCCATGCACATACCTCTATAAACATGTGCCTGTACATATACACATACCACATTTAAACACACACACGGGTGCACACACACAGGTGTCCATAAACACGCACACAGACATTCTGTGAGCATTCTTTTTCTTTCTGAGCAGCCTCCAACCTCTCCTTCCCCGACTCTCAGCCTCTGCACATATAACCTGCACATATAACCTGCAGCAGAAGCCAACCAAGTAAAGGGAAATGAGATTTCTGGGCACCCCAGGAGGAGCCCTGGTCCCTCAGAGCTGCAAGGCAGGTCCAGGGACATGCACTTCTCACAGGTTCCAGGTGATGCTGCCGAGGGCCAGGGGCTACCCACTGTGACCGGGAGCGGCACGTGGTGACAGGGGCAGCTTCACGGAACTGTGGAGCAGAAGAGCTCACTCAGTGTGCCTGTGAGTACTCCTTGCTCCTGCACGTACCACACCTCAAAGTCCCTGGGCCCCCCAAACACAAGAAAACCACAGCAGAAGGTACATTCAGGGAGAGAGACCGAGGAAAACTGAGAAAGTGCCAAGGGTACAGGACGGAGGCAGAATCTGGCTACACTCAGTGACCCTAGGACCCCCGTTCTCCTGCAGTGATAAACTCACTGTGGGGGATCCCATGCCTCTCTCCGGCAACCCATCCCTGTTCCTCTCCAATGCCCCGAAGCCCTGTGTGCCTGCACCTTCCTCCATGCCTGCCCAGCTCGGCACAGCCCCACAGGAGCAGGGACTAAGTCAGAGCCCACCTGCTGAATAGCAGTTAGGCCAGCAGGTCAACCCTGGGGCATGCACATTGTGTACAAGGTTGTGACAACTGTGACAGCACTGATCTTACCCAAGAGTAGCGCTCCTGGAAAACATGTCAGATGAGAGATGCCATCAATGCCAGGTGCTTGAGCAAAGATTCACGGCATCATGCCAGTGCTTCAGTTCCCACTCTGTACTCCCAGGTGGACAGTTATACTACCCGTCTCCACTGATCAGCCCCTATAAAACACTCACAGCAAACCATGTGTCAGTTTTTCTCCTTTCCATAGCCCTCAGACCCAAGTCAACCACGGCCACTCCCGAGAATACACTGGCGTCGTAGACACCCATGGACTGCTTCATATTCATACCACACCCACAGCTGGCTCTTCCCAGCCTGTCTGCACCTCCCTACAAATCAAAAGCCTCTGGCCTGACCCACGGAAAGGAACGCTACAGTGTCAGCATCGGCACACGGACAACTGCTTCCTCTCCTGCAATAACCCTTTCTGAGAAAGTCTCTTTTTGTTGTTTTATTTGAATGGTTTATAAACTACAAACCCTCAAATGCCTCAAAATGCACTGTATCGCCAGACATTGACACCAGGCACACAGGTCATCTCTCTGATTTCTGCTTCCCTGAAGTGTGGGTTCAGGGTCATGGCTTAAGATATGGCTCCGGGATACATCTGACAGCCAACCTCATACCACTCATGGGCACAGAGCAAGGGAAGGTGGAGAGCAGACACAGAAGGAGAATCACACAGCTCGGACACCCGGCACCCTATGTACTACGCAAAACTCAGCTTCCTCATACCCAATTCTGTGCCTCGGATGTTTCTGCATGGTGAGCCCATTCAGGATGGGGTAAAGAGGTGAGGAGGGCTAGCTCAGCAAGACACATGGCTATGTATGTGGTGTCCATACCCTGCTGCAGAGAGGACAACCTCTACCAACACAATCTCTCTCTTCCTCTCCCTCTCCCTTTCCCTCCCTCTCAACTCAGGGCTCCCAGGCATGATCAGGAGTCTCCATGTTAAAATTACCAACTACATAGAGAACGAAAAAGTTCATCTCACGAAAGTCAGAAGAATGCAGACTTGAGCACCATGCTTTTTCCCCTGCAAGATGAACAAGGAAACAAGAAGCCTTGATGGGGTGGAGAAGATAGCTCCTCACCATCTGAGAGAATTCTGTGGAACACAGCACTGCAGGGACATCAGGAAACTTGTGAGGGTCAGCCTCAGGGCTGGACAGGGGGATCGGCAAAAGCTTGCAAGCCAGTAACTGCACAAGATCTGTGTGGCACTGGCTCCAACGAACTGGGCAGGCGAGGGTGACCCAGCAGCCTCAACAGCAGTGTTCATGCTGGGGTGCATCAGAGCAAACCTCTAATGGTGTTCTCTACCTCAGGAAATGACACACAGATAGAAATCATGGTGTCCTGGATGTTATACACCCCAGAAACCTGAGACATTCGAGTCCCAGGGCCAAAGTGTTTTTGGAATATCAAAAGAATTAATGGACAGAGTCCAGAAGGCTGAGGTTAGTCTTCTAATATAGCAACTCACTAAATTGGTTTGGGTTCTGAAGAAAAATTCTGGGGCTTTGCTAATTCCCAAACTGCAGAACATGGTGCTAGAATCTCCCTCTCTTGACTCAGGACCAATAGTCTGCACACCCCAAATGAAATGGCTAGAAATCACTCAGCATCCCTGTGCTGCAAATCTCTGAAACTTAATTACTCAGTATAGATGTGGGAGTGCCTGTCTAACTTCAGTTCAAAAAGTAGACACAGGGTTACTGTAACTCAGCACCTGAAATCACACTGTATGTCACCTTGTGATACTAAAACCCATGTCACTGGATTCTCAGAGAAGCCAGCTGCAGGGGAAGCTGTCACCAATGCTTCTCCCTGGTAAGGACACTGAACTCTAGGCCAGGGAGATGTCTTTTCCCTATACGTACCTACATAGCAAGTTATGTCTTCATTACAGAACAGATTTTCCCAAGCCAAGTGCAGAAACTGAGCTGCCTCAGGAGCTTCTGAGCCAGGAGTTCAAGACCAGCCTGTACAATACAGCAAGTCTCCAGCTCAAAAAACTGTTTTTTTATTTCTAAGATGTTTCTAGATACATTTCTAACATTAAGTCTGTTTGATGGAGATACCTGTGGTGTTTTCTCCATCCAGTCCCGACCTTTCTTTCTGATCAAGGTAATGACCACCCTTTCCCGCACTGTTGAGTTATTATTGTAAGGGTGTGAGACTAAGCTAGGTAGCATCAACCGCAGTGTCAGTGGTTCCTCAGCAGCTCTCTGTGCAGTGTGTGAGGCACCAGACAAGGACCGCGATACAGTCCAGAGCCTAACTTCACTTCCTGCAGACACTGGGACACAGGCATCCTGGTTCATTTGTTTCTGCTAATTTCGGACCCAGAGTACCAACCACAAGTGGAGGCTGTGACTGTACCTCTGCAGGGAAGAGCGCACTGGCAGCCAGGCTCTTCCTCTGAATTCAAGTGCAATTGGATGACCAATTATAGTTTTTTTTTAAACGTCACATTAGAGATATCAAAAGAAAACCTTATATGCGAATTGAATTGCCATCTGTGAGCAAAGCAAAACAAGGAATGGGCAGCAATCCTGTCTCCCTCAGGACACACACTAGGCTAACTCTGCCCACCTCCCCAGGCATCCAGGATCTGGAAAGGGAAGGAGAAAGACTCAGCAGTAAGAAGAAAGCCCTCAGGTGTGGGCTGCAGGCCCAGTTGGGGAGAGCAGGGAGGGTCCTGCCCTGTAGAGAGGAGCCTGGGACACTGGCTGGGAGTCCAGGAGCACTAGGCTGGTCACAACATGGCAAGGGCCTCACACAACAAAACAGCGAGCATCCTAGCCTGGGTCTCTCTGCCTCTTCTTGTAGTCACCAATCCCATCACAGGGGCCTCACCTTCCCATCTTCATCTAACCCTAATCACTCCTCAGAGCCCCCTAAGTCCATCAATACATGACCTGAGGATTCAGCTTCTAACACAGGAATTTTGGAGACAAAACAAAGCAGAGTATTATGTGTGTAACTTCCACCAGAAAGGAATACTGAAATAAATTTCCAATGAGCACAGAACTGGCTGTTCCCATGGGGCCATCAATCATCTCCCTGTGGGACAGGCGCCATCTGCATGTGTATACAGGAGGACTGTCAGCATTGCTGGCATGTCTACAATGTAGAGCTGGAGTGGCCCCTCCATCCTGATGCTTTACTCAAAGCTGCTTACTCCAAAGAAGGAAGTAAAGTGGGCATGAAATCCTGAGATGCGGAGGACCAAGTCATGGTTGGGAATGAGACCACAGGCGAGTGGAAAAGGTGCTAGGAGCAGCTCTGCTGTTTGTGGGGAATGATGGAAGGGGAGCGTACAGGAGAGCTAGGAGTGAGAGGCTGGCTCCCAGAGAGAGGGAGAAACTGAGGCCCAGGAGCACTGTAGCAGAGCGAGGGCCCCTCGTGGTTATGAGCAGCTGGCTGTGGGGCTTCCCAGGCCCAGTGCCAAAGCTGCCAGGGGGGTGTCCCAGCATCAGAAAGAAATGGGGAATCTCAAAGTCTCTGACTCAAAACACCAGGAGGATCATTGGGTGTAGATTCATTTTCAGAAATGCCATTTCTTCCCACTACACTGGATTCTTCCCAGGTCTCTGAGAATTCCTCCAAGATCTGTAATATCTAAGAGCACTATCCTGGGGCCTCCCCTCCTCTGAGTGACAGTGTGTTTGCCCCCAGTGTCACGCCCACAATCCCTTCTCCACAGTTGTGTGCTGAGACATGCCAATGCTTAATGAGTAGTACGCCCACAGCTGTCCCTACAGGGTACACACGCAACCCAGACCTCAGCAAGGGTCACCACAGTGTGGGAGCATCAGCCTCTGCATGCACCTACCATCAGCATGGTGCATAAACTCCTCAAAGCAGAGATAGCTGCACTTTTCCACTGCAACTGGTACATACCATACAATGACTGCCCGGCATGCATGGGGATGCAGCCTGTGGCTTGGCCCAGAGCAGTTCTGTCCTCATGGGTCACCAGGTCACAGGCTCTCATTGCCAGGCTCACACAGCCACATCAAACGTGAACTCCACATCAGTTCCTGGAACCTCCTTCGAAGACAGTGTTCCAGTTGCATGCCACTCTTGTTACTGTGTAACCAGAAGGTTCTAAGTCACCACTCCAGGAGCCACATTCCCCAGGGCTTACTCTTTTACAAGCAATCGGAGCAGAAACTGAAATGTCACCAACCTCCTGGAAAGATCCAGAGCTCACAACCCACAGCTGAACATGAACTGAGGCTTTCCCGCATGTCCTCGAGGCTGAAAAGGTTCCATGAACAGAAAACAGGCACTCCCCCACCCTCACCTTGGCAAGGATCCTGCTCCCACCCACACAGCTTACAGTGGCCATGTGACCTGGCTCCTCTGCCACCTGCTTGTGACCTCGCCTGACATCACAAGGGAAGATGACCCTGTGATCCCACCGCAAAGCAGGGAAAGAGAAAATGCACCCTTAGAGCTCCCAGCCACCGGTTCCTGCAGCTCAGCCCATGAGACTGCACTGCAAGTTCAAAGTGACCAGTGGTCCCCTGCACCCAAGGCTTCTAATCTACTGAGAGTTCCTTCAATCATTCATGGATCCAAAATATTTAAAACAAGAAAAACTGTAGTGAACATAAATATACTTTTTTGTTGTCATTCCGTTTTCCCTAACATAATATAGGGTAACAACCATTTACCCAGCATGAAACTGTCTTGCATATTACAGACAAGGGAGAGGTACTTTACGGCGTACAATGTATGTAGGTTAAATGCAAATCCTACCTCATTTTATACAAGCGACTTGAGCATTTGTGGATATGGCTGTCCTTGGGGGACCTAGAACAATGCCCTTAGACATAGGGGGACAAATGTACACTCAAATGCAGCTCTCAGCTGGGTGAGGTGATGCATGCCTGTAATCCCAGCACTCGGGAGGCTGAGGCAGGAGGATTGCTGTGTGTTTGAAGACAGCCTTGACTACAAAGTGAGTTCAGGGCCAGCCTGACTGCTGAAATTCTGTCTCAAAAAGACAAAAAAAAAATTGCAGATATCTTGGTGGAGGTGATTTTCTCTCTGATTTTTCTGTACTTTCAACCATAAAAATTGTAATATGGAGAAATAGCACCCAGGAATGTCACAATTCTTATAAATCCTTGCATAGATAGCACCATGGTGGAGGTAGGGAAGCCATCTCTCACATACCCCACCCTCATACAGGGGAAGAAGCCTGTCCAAGGTCCAAGAGCCTCAGAATACCTTAGGCCAGAGCTTCTGTGAGCATCATTTGGGACTCTCTTGCCTGCTAACATTCAAGTTACACCCTGCACAGTGACCCCAGGTGCACAAACTGCAGCAGACAAACTGCAGAAAGATGAGGACTGTGCAGGGCAGTGGACATGTGAACTATCCACAGGAAGACACAGCAAGGCCAGGATGGTCACCATGTCTGCCTGGTTATTCCATGGCTCACTGCATTTGCAAAAACGTATTTCCTTTTACTGCTCATAAATCACTCCCCTATCTTAAAGGCTGGCATGACACAGATTTTTTAATTAAATGGAGCAAAATTAATCTTGCTCGAACATTTACTAAAAAACTGTGACCTCTCCCCTCACATACAAAGATACTACAATATATCAGGGCACAAATCGAAACCCACAGCTTCTGTCACTCACAACATTTCTACATTACATCTCAACACAAAAGACAAGTTATACAAAAGGACATCCATCCTGTCAACTATCAGCTCAAGTACATAATTTCATGCCAAAACACACTGCACTTGGCCTTGATTTTCTAGGTGTTTCAGACCTACATGAAACACATCACTCAGAACCATCTCTTTCCTAAGGACCGTGAATGAAAGCGGAAAACCCCATCCACTCACTAGGCACATGTTGTAGGAAACAGAGAATGTAGTTAAAAATCCCTCAAGCCCCTGAAAAACATCTGAAAAGGCCCATCTAGTTTAACTGGCTCATTCCACCTAACATGATAAGGAAGAAAGAACAGCAATTACCATAATCTTTTCTGTAAAATAGAAGAGAAGAAACATTTCCCAACTTACATGAGCCTAGCATTATTCCAAGAGCAAAATAATCATTTACTGTTTATTAGTTGAGAAAATAAAGGAAAAGGAGAAAAAAGAATACAGTGACTGTACTGATTTGACTGAAATCTCTTTAAAATGCCTTTATTTTTGGCAAGTTGTTTGTTACCAGCAAGAAACAGATTGGATACACGTGTGGTAAATTTTATCTGGGAGGAAAAGTCAAAATAATAAAATCTGACATTGCAATTAATGGATTTGTAAAAAAAAAATACAGCTTCTGATGTCTCCTTTAGAAAGTATAGTTATTCTTTATATGACTTAATAAACACATTATATACACAGAAGAAAAATAATCTATAATATTTAACTACTTGTCTTTATATATGCACCAAATGTGAAGTCTTAATTTCACGTGATGCACTACTAGAGAAATAACAATTAGTCATTTCTTAATTGATGCCACAGCAGTCCATCCAAAACCTAGTGTTTATTTATCAAAAAGCCTTTTATTGGGCTTGATTACATCAGCCAATTAATAAAAGCTAATTTGGGTTGCCTAATACTTGCATTTACAAACAGGGACTCGGCTTACTCAAAACCTAGTGTTGACTGCTTTTCTACATGTGAAGAAATTGTAAACTCAGTCACCTCCTCCCCATCACAACATAAGCTCCCCAAGTAATCGGAGGCTACTTCCAGTGTGCAGTACCTGAAGGTTCAAATGTGGGATAACTTCAGAAAAATAAACACGACCCAAATTTTACAATTTATAAAAGGGCCTTTAGGTAGACACAAGAGGGTAAGAAGCACACGAATCTACTGATATGAGCTGTGTGGTCAAATTCACAGGGAAGGAAGTGAAGTGGTGGGTGTGGGGCTGGGAGAACAGTGGAGGCGCTGGTGTGTGGATAAAGCTTCTGCTTGAGAGGTGAAGCTCACAAGGTTGTGCATGTTCCTCGCACCACTAAACTGTATGATAAAAAATGACAAAGATGGTACATTTTCTTATATATTTGATTGCGCTAATAAACATTTCTTCAACAGAAAATCAGATTTATGAAACTATATGCATATAGAAATAAAACAATAAATGAAGTTAAAAAAACAAAGAGTTGAAGGCCCTACACATGGTGTGTGTTTGCACAGAAGCTGGGGCTTCTGGCACTGGAGTTACCCAGAAGCAGACTGCAAGCAAGAAAGTCACACTTCTTACTTCCCATACAGACTGAGGCAACCACATCATAATAAAAATATACCCTGAGCCTGAACAAGCACTTGCATGTTTAGCCAGATTGTCCCTCTCTCTTATTTGAGGCTTCACTGTGTGGTTTCAGTTACCCATACTCCACTATGGCCCAAAATTACTAAGGGAAAATTCCAGAAATAAGCAATTTACAAGTTTAAATTGTGTAACACTTTTCATGTCATGCTGAAATCTCACATCACTCTGCTCCATCCCACTGGGACATGAAACATTCCTTTGTCCAGTGTATCCACATGGTATATGCTACCTGCCCCTGCGTCACTTTGAAGTGTCCTGGTTATCAGACTGACTGTTTCAGTATAACAGTGTTTGTGTTGAAATAACCCTTAATTTACTTAATAAAGGCTGAGTACTGATGCTGGCAATTCACACAGACCAAAGAGAAGACATAGAATGCTTCCTTTACATGAACAGGTGAGAGTATGTGTGTAAAATAAACATAGGGGCTAGGTATGATAGTTCATACTGGTAATTTCAGTCTCTCTTCCTCAGATCCTCCTGGGAATTCCACAGAGAAGTGGTACCACACCCATGTTGGATCCCTGTGGGGACTGCAGGGTACAGCCCCTGTCCCAGCACAGAAAAGCTGCAAACACTATGTAGACACAGGGGCACCAGGATCCATACACAGTTCCTCCTAGTTGCCAAGAAATCTCACTCCCATGACGTCCAAATGCAAACTGCAGCTTCTAGACACCTGGCACCAATAAACCCCAAGGATAAACACAGTCATGACTTCTCTGAGTATGGCAGGCATGTCAGCAGTGATTAACCTCCACTTTATCTTTGAGGTTGGGTAAAGAAAGCACTAACATTTTAATCCAAATAAGAGCATCCTAGAGATTATGCTGGACAGATAAACAAAAGAGGTCTGCACATTTCCATGTTCTTGAGTTAAAGCATCTTCCTCTGTATATATAGACAAAAGAACCCAATAAATAATCTACATAAGGTGTGTTCAAGTAGTTTTTCTTTCTCTACCATTAGAAGCACTAAAATTACTTGTGGAACCCAAATGAGCATCAGCATGTGGATGGTTATTCTTCAAATGGGTATACTTCACTTGTTTCACAAGTTTTACCATTCTAAGAACATCCTGGTGAGGAAACGGGCTAAAATGCACTACACCATCAAGACACAACTCCTGGACCTCAGGAAAAAACAGAAAGGACCTCTAGCTTCCTACCACAACCTCCTGGCCAAACCTCCTAGAGATGCAGACTGGGGTCAGCAGTAGAATCTGGATCTAAGTCACAAGTGCTCTGCCTTGGAAAGTACCAGAAAGCACATTCAAAAACAGCTACCCTCACTTCTGTGCCTGACAGAGGGAGCTTCAGGCAGGGCCTAAAGCTGTCACACTGACACACGTGGTCACCAGGGCCACACCCTCCCAAAACTCTCAGGTAGAGGTGCAGGCTTCCCTAAGAAGCAGCTGGAGCTAGATGACAGGCCAGCCACAAACTCCAGCACATCCCCAGCTATCTGGAGAGATCAGACTTTCTGAGAAATGGCCAGACAGAAGCTTGGCAAAAAGCCACAGAGCGGTTGAGTGGATAGCACCAAGGCCAGTGCCCTCACCCTCTCTGGACAGGGGTAGGCTCCCTGGGCCCCAAGCTCCTGGGACAGTACCCCCTGAGCCTCTGGCAGGACATGGGAACCCACATCCACTGTCAGTGTGCCAACAAGAGCCTGCACCCATCAGCCCCCCACCCAGGATGCTGGTCATAACCCAGACACCGGGCCAGGCTCTTGCCACCACCCTTCCACCAGCACCAGTGACCAACCCAGGCCAGCTCCACCCCTCACTTGCTCACCTTTGCCCTGAGTGAAAAGCAGAAGAGCCTCCTCCTCCACCAGTGCTGGGGACCCTTCCATGCCCCTCTCTGCTCTCCTGCCTTCTATCGGGCAGGTCCTATGCAAGCCTTTGTAGGTGTCAGGATGTCCTGGGCCACCAGGCTGAATTTCTCCTCTTTCAAGGGGATTATTTACATGAAATTAACAGCCTGGCATTACAGTCTGATAAGCGCAGGCCAGTGGGTGGGAGGCTAATCCCAGCAGCTCGCTGTGGGAGGGAACAATAACAAGAGACTTTCTCTCTCAGAGAAGGGGAATGAGAGAACGAGGCAGGTCTCCAAGACCTACTGCTAATAAACATCTCCGTGTGTCCAGGCACTGCCACATGGAAAGCAAAGCTGTTTCTGGGGGAAGCAAAAGGGAATCCCCTCAAAAAGTACCACGGAGTCACTGGTGCCTAATTGTGGGGCTGGAGCGAGGGCAGGAAGCAGCAGTCCCAGTGACACAGAAGGCTAGCGGAGGTATGAGGCCAGCCTGCATGGGGTACCAGAACACAAAAAAATGACAGGCTTTCTCCATGCTGCCATTGCTTGGTGACTTCTGGGGATGAATCTGACCTGCTGCTCCTGGGGCAGATATCCAGAAACAGGCCAACCTTTGTTCTCAGACACCTGAGCTAGCTCCCGACCTCACCTACACACCATGCTTGGTATAAAATGTGGTTGGCCACAGGGCCCAGGCCCCTCATAGTGTGTGTGACAATTTCATGTACATATAAACCAGACATCTGGTCAAATGCTATGCTTGATGTATATGGGAAGGTCTTTTTCCAATGACAGTAACATTTTCAGCAGAGACTTTGGACAAAGCACTCAGTGTGGATGAACCTCATATAACCAGCTGAAGACCTCCAGACACCCTTCAGCCTGGAAGTGCACCCTGCTGTGCATCTCAGCCAGCTGACCCAGCCTATGGATATTAGACTTGGGCCTCCACAATCACACAGGCCATTTCCTTATAACAAACACACCCTTTCTGCACATACCCTGTGGGTTCTGTTTTCTGGAGGACACTGACCTGGAAGAGCACCAGCTGGCTTAATTTGGAGTAGAACCTGGCTAAGCAGAGAAGCCCCTGTGAGCAGTGAGCTCACAGTGCCCACTGAAGGCCATGCCTGTGTACCATTGGGCACAAAGACAGTGTCTGGCTGGGACACTCAACAGATATGACCAGAGAAAGGACAGCCAAAGAGCTAACTCCCACAGAAATAAGTCACATGGTTTGTGGAGCCCTATCAAAGTTTCCCTGACATGCCATCCATCCTAAATAAGCTAGAGACACAGGGCAGGAGTGAAGGCAGGTTTTATCTTTTAGCTGAAAACACAAATAAGAGCTCTGAAAAAGCAGTTCAACTGTTTTCTAATGAGCAGAGCCCCCTAAGTCCAGGAAAGCCTCCTAAAACGCAGGCCTCTGGCTTGCTGTGCAGTCACTGTGGCTCACATGTGCACACAGGTGCAGGCACACACACATGCATGTACACAAACACATGCACATACACACATGCACATACCTGCCTGGCCACAGACACCATCAGCTTCTTTTTTTGGGCTCTACTATGCACAGGGGCTACCACGAGTCCCACAGGAAGGGACTTACCAGCCCTGCCATGCTAAGGCAACAGGCACCAAGAAAAGCAGTCAGGATGTGGCAGACCAGAGACACATCCACCCTGCCTGAAGGACACAGATGCCTAGGCTTCAAGGGTGCACAGCTCCCGGCTGCACAAAACTTTTCAGCATGACACAGAAGTTGGATGTCTAGGACACAGTGCCAAGGAGACAAAGCAGCCTGCAAAATCACCCAGTGTGACCCCTACTTTTTGGACACTGAGTGTGTATGTGTGCACACTTGCGGGAACATGCACATCTGAACGGGGTACCAAACAAACACAGAAACCTCAGCAGGGCAAGATGTCAATGGCTCTAGTCCAGCACCAGAGGAAGTGCTTCGCTTTCTCTGTTTTCTGAACAATGGAAATGCTGCTAAAATGAAGGACAACGAGTCAGCACAGCTTACTTCCTGTTCACACTGTAAGGTTCAACAAGCTCTTCTGGAGAGACACTACTTAAAAGCCAAGGCCCCACCCGCAGACAGAAACCTGACAGAAGCAGATAGAAGGCCCCTTCCTGTTTCCTGCTTCAACGTGCCCTGCCATTATTCTACAAGTCAGCGGGTTTCCACCATCCTGCTTCACCGCTCCCTGCCAGGGCAAAGTGCATCTCAGTTTCTGTTTCCCTCCAGACAAAACCCTGCTCAAGTATTCCAGAGCAGGTGATCCTGCCAGCCATCCCTGCCCACCCTGGCCAGCTGGTGTCTCAATGGGAGCCCTTTTCCCCTGCTGTAGGAGGCTGAAGGGGCCGGGCCCCTGTGATCTGCGCACGTGACCTCATCTGCAGAAAGGATCTGCATGTGATTTGGTGAGGGCTCCACAAATGATCTTTCCGGTGGGCTGTAAGCCCAAAGGCAATACTCCTTATAAGAGATGTAGAGTTCATGTAATCACAGGGGAGAGATGAGAGACATGGCCATAAGCTGAGGGCCACCTGGGCCACCAAGGCCCATGGAGACAGGGGGCCTCTGTGAGAGCCTCTGTGAGCAGTGGCAGGGTCACCAGCTTGACTTTGATGTCCAGGCACCTAAACTGGGAAAACCTGGGTCTGTCGTTGGAAGACCCCAAGTTTGGGGTGATTTCTCACAGCATCCATAGGAGACTCACACCTGTGCCCCCCCCAAGATTCTACTGGGAGGGCACATACTTGCCTCCAGGCTAGAGGACTGGGAAGGTTGGAGGTTCCTACTACACTGACTGAGAAAATGCATGGGATGAAGCAGAACGAGTTGCCCCACTGTCACTTCACCAACACTCTGCCCTCCTACCCAGCCTCTGGCCTGGCCACCCCATCTCAGCCCAGCCCTTCTCTCTCCCTGGGGCACCACTCATGTGTAAGACACAGCCCTGCACCACTGCTTATGGTCCTGTGGGTGACAAGTCCCAGTTGGCTACAGCCAGGGCTGGCTCATCTTTGCCAACATTGGAGGACACGTGGGGCTGGCACGGCTGGAAGATGCAGGGTGCAGTTATGCCAAGGCCTGTCCCATACATGTCAGGGCTCCAGGCAGAGGGACCTCAGGATGGCCCTGAAGCTCTAGTGTTCTGTGGTGCCTCCTGTATGGTTGCCAGGGGCTGACTCCTCTCAGGCACCGCACGGCTCCTAGAGTGAGCATTCTGGTAAATGCTGGGGAGCTGTGCTGGAGTCACAGACTCACTACCACCACATTCCACTGACCAGACCAACTGGGAGGCCACTCATGTCCATGGGGAAGGGACAGGCAGCCTGCAACCTGCAACCTGCAACCTGCAACCAGCCAGAGCAGTGGCAACAGATCTGCCCCCAAAGTGTTTAGAACGCCACCTCCTCTCCCTGCTCGGCCAAGGTTTTTCTGTTACTTGTTCTGAGTTCTGGCCTGGCACTCCTGACTTCAACAGCCCACCCTATCCTTGCCAGACACTGCCCACATTCAATGTCCCCTCCAGGACCCTGTATGCCTCATCAGTACCCCAAGCCCTCTCCCAATGCAAGGGCATGTCCCACCAGTGGTCCCACCAGCCCATACCATGTATCAAGCCCAGGACACACGGGGACACAGCCTTTGATGCTGAGGAGGGACGGCGGTGGCCTGACTGATGGATGCCATGTGGCCAGACAGAACAGCAAAAACCGAGCAGTGCAGGAGCAGTGACAGGGAAGGCCCCAGCCACCCTCTGGGGCAGGGGTGGTGGGCTAGTGCAAAGTACGCGCTTGGGAGAAGCAGAGCTCTCACCCCTTCTCACAGAGCAGGCTGGAGAGGGGGCAACACGCAGGCTCCGGGTTGCAGTGTAACTCACAGGTGCCACCATTCAGACAAGGAAAGCGGTAGCCCCTGGAAGTGGAGTCACAAAACCATGAAGGCCCAGCACGAGGACAAAAAGACTATAACCCAGCCAGTGTGCAAGACTGCTCAGCAGTCTCAGTCCAAAGGCCCAGACTGGAGTTTCAGCAGGCAGCACATGTGTGTCCGGAGTAATGTTTGAAAAGTGGGGCAGAAGAACACCATGGGGTACAGGTTGAGCATCCCTTCCCAAACTGCCTTAGCCCTGGAGTGCTTCCAACTTCAGGAATATTTGTATGTACCTAGTGAAGTACTATCTTGGGGATGGCACTCACATCAAAACACAAAATTCATCAGCTTTACACATAGCTGAAGGTAAATTTCAACAATATGTTAAATAATTTGTGCATGAAACTGAGTTTCATGGAATTTCCCACTTATGCATCAATATCCTGGTGCTCAACAAGTTCCAGATCTTGGAGCAGTTCAGGTATTTCAGTTAAGGATCCTCATAAATACTAAGCAAAAGAAAAGAGAAAGCCCCTAATAAGCCAAGCTCAATGTCACAGACAGATGCCAAATGACACATAGATGCAGCACAATCTGAAATACACAGAGGCAGTCCATACAGCCTTCTAGGAGGAACCCTGCTGTCACCAGTTGGGGGATAGGTGAGCAAAGTGACCACAGAATGCCGAGGCTAGCAGTGTTGAACCCAGTCCTGGGCACCCCATGCTGCCCACCAGGGCAGACTACAAATATCTCACCGCGCAGAAAGGGGAAAGATGGAGTGGGATGGTCACACTGCTAACAGCCTTCCCTTGGTTCCGAGCTGGGACAGGAAGCAGAGTGGCAACATTGCATGGTAAGACACAGAGGCTCTTGCCAAGCTGTGGGAGCCCGTAGGCACGTGGCAGACAGATGCCACTGGAGGAGGACAGCAAAAACGAGAGGCCAGGGACCCTGGCTCCCACAAGCCCATGATGGCCACCACACTCAGTAGGTGCCACTGCTGTGTGCTATTCCTAGTTTCTGCTGGAAAGGCCACATGGTGGCCACATGGGAGTCATCATGCCAAACGAAGACCAGTGCAAGCGAGGTCACAGTCTTGGAACCCCAAAATCCATTCTTAGTATCAGCTCCGACCAGATGGATGTTTTAAAGTGTCAAAGGAGGCCCCCATGGAGGTTACCCTAACCAACAGGAGCTCCAATTCCACTGCAAGAGGCCATACTCTTCCCAACTCCACAGAGGTAAGGGGGTCACCAAGCTAGAAGTCACTGAGCAACAGAGGTCCCCAGCCCATGGGTGAAGGAGGACACCACCAAGAGGAGCACTCACTGCGCCAGCTGATGACGAGGCTGTGTTTGGGATAGAGTGTCTGCCCATCTGGTATATCTCCACCCCAGAACCCCGAGGATCAGCCTGACAGAGAAATGAAGGACATGAGTCCATGGTGAAAGGTCAGTCAGTGAGAAATAATACTTAGCACATACATGCTGAATGACTGAACATTTCAAATGGTCTATGCAGAGTGCTAGAATGCTTCAAAAAGTCCTCCCATAAACACTCTGGGCTGGCATCTCCAAACAACTATACTCATTTTAGAGAAAACGGACACTGGGTCTCCTCTGAGAGGAGAAAAGGGCAGAAGGCAGCTGGCAGTCTCTGTTGTTCATTTTTGCAGCAAGACCTCCGTGCAGAGCGTTCCCTCTCTACTGCAGTAGTGAATGTGTCCATCACACATGACAGTCTACTCCATGTAAAATAAAACCTGTGCCCTCCAGCCCTAGAGTGTAGAGCAGGTCCTTGTAAATAAATGCAGACCTGCAATTCCCCAGAGCTTGGTTTTCCAGGACCTTCTAGGTTTCTATTTTAGAAGTCATGCTCTCACTGCGTGGTTCTGCCAAGCTGGTGAAAACCAAGCCCAGCTGGATGGGCTCTTGTGGAGGGGAAGGAAGAACTGTGAGTCCCCACTGGGAGAAACGCCCCCATGCCAAACAGAACAGGCAGTGGCCCCTGCTTCCAGGGTAGCAGGCTGCTTCCCAGGATTCCCTGCTTGAAACCCAAACCACTGACTGATTCCATTTTCAAACAGCCAGATCTGCAATTCCACCTGCACACGAGCTTTGCTCTGACCCAGGTTCCTGGCCCTGGGCATGTACTCCAACCCTGGGCCCTGCAGTGGCTGCATACAGCTAGGATACTACACTTGCTGAGGCACTGGTATATCTCCACCCCAGAACCCCGAGGATCAGCCTGAGCAGAGAAATGAAGGACATGAGTCCATGATGAAAGGTCGGTCAGTGAGAAATAATACTTAGCACATACATGCTGAGTGACTGAACATTTCAAACGGTCTGTGCAGGCCCCTGTGCCACGTGGGTCAGTAATTTTTAATCTGATGATACACGGCACAGTTGTTCCATAAAATGCAATGAAATAAAAACATCAGTGTGCCTTCCATACTGATAAGCACTGTTATCTAGAAAAATTTTGGTTTTAAAACAGGTACCTGTGAGTGCTCAGGCATGAGTACTTAGGTGTGTGTAGGAGCAAGGGTGTGCAGTGCTTTACAATATAAGGTGCCGGGGTCCCTATTATAGTCTGAAAGCTGCCAGCATAAGACACTTTCACCTCCTGGAGGCTTTCTGACTGCTGCCTTAATTTTAAAATTCTAATCAGAATGTTTTAACAATATGGTACATGCATGGAAACCATGCTGAGGTTAAGTTTCAGACATGACTGAAACATTGTGCAACCCAGGTCAAACTCTGCTAAGGAGGGACATTAAAGGAGTCACATTTCTCCTCTTCAAACCACTGAGGACCGACCCCACTGACAAAATGGGCTTTAGGGCAATCTCAGCCCTATGCTTTGGACCATGTGTGACTGCAGCACAGACAGGGATGTCCTACCACCACACATACCTTGCAGTCTGCCTCTACTGTGGCATCCCCAAACCACACGCTCTTCCTCACAATGCCGAAGAGAGGCAAGAACAGCCAGTTCACTTCTCACCACCTGCTCATCCCTTTAAACCAGAACGAACTGGGAGATGCACACCTACTCTGTGAGCAAGGTGTGTGTGACAAGCCTAGCAACGTATGCTGGGTCTCTCCAGGTGTACGAGGGGCGCACACACACATACTGTGCTATGGTGTTGTGTGACATGTGCTGTGTATGCACACATGCTCTGTGTATATGGATACATACTGGGTGTATGGGCGTGTGGTGTTTGACAGGTGTGGTAATGTCTGAGTAGTTCATATGCACGCATGTATGTGGTGTGGTGTGACAGGACTGCAAAGAATGTGTGCACCTGTGTGATGGTATTGTGTTGTATGGTGTTACGGTGTGTAGTATGTACATGCATGGTGTGAGGGGTGTGTATGCGCGTACAGTGGCATACTATCGGATGGTGTGGCATGTATTTCTGTGTGATACAGCATATATGGAACATGTATGCACGGTATGTGTGTATGATGTGATGTGTGGGTTCTCTGGTTTGAGGTGTGGGGGTATATATGTGTGGGTGTATACATGCTCAGAATGTATATTGTATAATGTAGTACGTATATGTGTGTATGCTCTATGTAACTTGGGGGATGTGTAGAATATGTATGGTGTGTATCTGGGGGTATGGCATAGTATAGGATATATACAGTATGTGGTGTGCATGGTGTATATAGTGTGCTGTACATATGCTACATTAGAGGTATCGAGTGTTTATGTTTGGTATATATGTTGCACATGTGTGCGCGCATATATACACATGCCATGGCGTGTGTGGTGTATGCAGTGATGTGTGTACTGGGCCATCTCTGCATGTGTGTGTGTGCCTGTGTATGCGACCAACAGGTATAGTTTTCAGCCATTTTCTCTGACTTCTCCCTTATGATTTCCATAGAAAGTGTCACTGTCAAAATACAGGGCAGCACAGACAAGCCCAGTCGGTCACCAACAACAGCCAAGCCCTCTCTGTCCAGTCTGGACCTCTCTCAGCACTTCCAGGTCCTCACGGCACACACAGCCTCACAGACTGTCCCAAGCACGATGTACTGCTTGACCTCTCTCTCTTGCTTGTGCACTTTACCCCGCTATTTTTAAATACTGACTAATGCCATACCTCACACCTAATCACTTCTCTCACCTGCTCAGGCTGTCTGGATTTTCTTTGCACAAACACTGAAAATACTTCCTTCAATAAATGCTTCCTTACCTTCATGATTCTTTGCAATCAACTAAATGTCCATTTTACTTAAATGTCAGTGGCCAAAGCACATTCCAAAAGTCTATGTAACACCTGGACCATCTCACCCTCATGATGGGTAGAGCAAAGGCCAACAGGAAAGCAGGCCGAGGACAGCTTCCAGGTGGAAATCCTGGGTTCAGTCTCAGCTTCACTGCATCTCAGCCGAGGCCCTAAGAGTAAGCTTCCTATCCTCTGTACAGGATGGACCAAATGACCTCACAGGGCTATAGCCAGGATGCAGGGAGGAAGGTGGAAAGCACTGACCGCACACTGGACATGTCACTGAGGAGGCCACTGTGAACGAGACCATGTGTCATTCTTGTCATTGCTGCTGCCTCTGCCTCCAATCCCACCTTTGGAGTCGTCACTTGTGAGTGACAATGTCACACTTCACAGGGCCCTAGTCACTTCAGTTCCTGCCCAAACAACTGCACAATCATGTCAAGTGACAGAAGCCAGACTCAAAGACCACAAGCTGTATGTTCTGTTTATATGACACCCCAGGACAGCTGTAAGGACAGAAAACAGATCCTGGCTTGCCAAGACTGAAGAAAGGAACTGCCTTCAAAGAGGCACAAGAAAGTTTTTGTAATTGTGGAAACTGTCTATATCTCAAAGTGTTGAAGGTTACATAATTACATACCTTAACAGGTCACAAAATGGTACATTTGACAGGGTAGATTCACTGTATATAAATTATATGCCAAAAGAGTCACATTAACACTGACTCAAAATCTTAGAAATGTAAAATCTTAATAGTCCTGTTAAGAAACGGAACCATAATTAAAAGCTTCTTCATAAGAAATCCTCAGGTCCTGAGAGCTTCTCTAGTAAATTCTAGAATGTTTGAATCCTACAAAAATTATTTATAAACAACAATAAAGAGAAAACTGTTCCCAAAACAGAGTAGGGTCGATAATGCTCTTGATACCAAAACCTGAAAAAGATATTATAAGAAAACAACATCCCTCGTGAACACTGTCACAGAACAGTAATGAGGGCCGGGGGTGTAGCTCAGCAACACAGAATCTCCCCGGCAAGTGCAAGGTCCTGAGTTCTATTTCTGGAACAAAAACCAAACAAACTGTAATGATTACAATCCAGCAGCACATCAGCATCCCTGCACCTGCAAGTTTGCTTTCCAGTTTCAGTTACCCAGAGTTGAAACAATCTGAAAATACAAAAAATAACTAAAGTTTTATAGTTCCTGGGTCCTGTGATGAAATGTCCACCACCCAGCTCTGCTCATAAGCACATGGCTGTCCCTCTGACCAGCATATTCATACATCCAGGCTGTGCACACCACCTGCCCAGCCCCAAAACATAAGAGCACGTGCTAGCCATTTAGGTTCCAAAGAAAAGCTGGAGCACACCCTTTAAGTGAAAAGTAAAAATGAAGTGAGTTATTTTGAGACATAGAAATTGCATTTACATAACTTTTGTGATGGTATCGTTCTGTTTATTGGCCATGGTTGTTCATCTCTTATTGTGCCTAATTCCTAAGTTAAACTTTTCATAAGTATACGTATGCAGTGTATATCCCCAGCAGATAAGGGGAGATTATGGTATACAAGAAGGATAACGTGTCATGACTAAGAGATGCAAGGTTGGTTTTGACTCTTTAATTAAAAAATTAATCAATGTAATTCACTGTACTCACAAAGGAAAGAAAACACGAATAAGTATAGAAAAAGAAGACGAAATAACATCTATTCGCCATGAAGAATGCTCAGCAAACTAGAAACTTCAACTTCATAAAAGCTGTCTACATAAAATCTTCACCTGACACCACACTTAACAGCAACAACAAAAAATCAAATTCTATCTTCCTAAGATGGGGAATGGGGAAAAACACCCACTTTTATCTCTTCTGCTAAACCCTGTACTGAAGGCTCTAAAGAGTAAGATAAAGGAAGAAACAAGGGAGGAAAAGCAGTCCAGCTGGAAAAAAGGAAGTAAAACAATCTTCACTCATTATTAGGATTGTCTACATGCAAATCTTAAAGGAACACAAAAAACCTACACAAGTGAAGTTAGAAAGATCACAGGATAAACAGCAACTGCATTTCTATATACTTACCATAAACAAATGGAAAAATGTTACAAATCTGTTTTAAAAACATTGAAAAACATGAAGCATTTGAGTAAATGTGATAAGGCACATGCAAGGCTGGCACACTCACACTTACAAATCACTGCTGAAAAAAGGTAAGATTAAAATAGTCCATGCTCACTGAGCCAGAGACCTGACACTGTCACAGTGTCAATTTTCCCAAAAGAATCCAAGGAGCTAATGCTGTCTCAGGTAGATTCATGTGGGTTTTTGGAAGAATCTGACAAACTGCTTTCAAGTATATACATATATGGATATGCAAAGGATCTGAAGTAACAACGATTTTGAAAAGGAAGCAAAACTCTCATGCTTCTAGAGTTACTACAAAGCAATGGCTATCAAGGTACCAGTCACTGGGTATGATGGTGCACACCTATAATCCCAGCAACTCAGGAGGCTGAGGCAGGAGTATTGAAAGTTCAATGCTAGTCTGAGAAACTAACCAAGATCTGGTCTTCAAAAAAATAAAAATAAAAAGGGCTGGGATGTAGCTCTGTGCAAAGGCCCTGGGTTCAACCCCTAGTGCTGAGGGAAAAAAAAAAAAAGACATCATGATACTGGGGTTTGCAGTGCATCAGCATAACGGGACAGAACAGAATTCAGAAACAAAGCTACACGGAGTCAATCCCCTCAGATTTACTGCAACAACTGGATATCCAAATGCAAAACAGTGAAATTCAATCCTTAGGGTTTTCTAGTTAAAAATTACTTTGAAATGAGTAACAGACACACAAGCTAAAACTAATATTTTCAAAGGAAAAAGGGAGAAAATCATTATGGCTAGGCATTAGACAACGATTTTTTAAAGAGGACACAAAACACATAAGCCATTCAGAAATGATAAACTAGACTTAATCAAAATTTAAAAGTCTACCCTTTGAAAAATACCATTTATAAAGTTAAAAAGCAAGATGGAAAAAAATACTTGCAGTACAAGGATCTGATGAAGGATCTGAGTCTAGAATATGTAAAATCCAGGAATTCAAATGTAAGTCAAATGACCGGATTGCAAACTGAGCAAAAGATCCAAACAGATACTTCCCAAAAGAATATGCACAGCTAGTTAGCATCTGAAGAGACACGACCAGAGCCTCCAGGGTAGAGTGCTACTGCATTCCCACTAGAATGGCTAAAATTCAGGCTGACAACTCCAAGACCTTGCAAGGACCCGCACCAGAAGGAAATGCACCATACTCTCAGCCCTAGCAGTGGCCTGGAAAGCGGTCTCACTGCTGCAGAAAGCTGCTGGCCAGATTCTCACAGAACTAAAGACCCACTGAACATCCAGCGATCCCACTTCTGGGGAGTTACCTAGGGGAAAGGAGAGCACCTCTACAGTAACATCTGCTGTGGATGCTCAGAAGGCTTCTGTTTTTCTCTCTATTGCAGTAAGGTACAGGAGAAGTTACCATTTCAGAGTTTGCAACTCAGTGGCATTTAGGCATTCACAACATTCTGTTACCACCACCACTATCCATTCCAGTACACTAAGGAAACCCAATATGATTAAGCAGCCACTTGCAATCCATTTCCCTAGCCCTCTGGCAACCACGAATGTGCTTTCTCTCTCTACAGGTTCCCTTATTCTGAACCCTGTAAAATACAGAATCATATACAGTGCTATGTGGTCTTGAGTCTGGGTACTCTCATTCAGCATAGTGCTTCAAAGTCCAACCACACTCAGCCTTCCCACTGAGTGTCAGCAGTACATCCTTTTTCATGGCTCAACAATATTCTGCGTAAGCACACACCACACTGGGGCATGCATCTATGCAGTGTTTTTCCATCTTTGGACTCCTGTGAACAGTGTGGTTATGAATTGTTGTGCACAAGGTTTTAACGTTCTTGGGTTTTTTGTTTTTTTTTTTTAGTTTTTGACTCTATTTCTAACTCTCCTTTGCATGTACTAAGAGTAAAATTGCTGGGCACAAGGCAATTCTGTTTTAAGTTTTTGAGGCGCCTCCAAACTTTTCCAAAACAGCTACACCACTCTTTACATCCATCAGCAAAGTTCATGGGTTCTGATTTCTCCACAGCTTCACCAATGCACATTAATTTTCCTTTTTCGAAAAGCCATTCTAGTGTAGTGAGGAAATCTCTCGCCGTGGTTCTAATTTGTACTTTCCTAGTGACGAATGATACTGAACTTCTTTTCACAGGCTTCTTGGCCATTTGCTTATCTTCTTTGTTCCTGTGTTTATCCATATTTTCCTGCTTGTTTGTCTTAGGTGACTAAATAAACCATGGTACAACCACGCAACAAAATACTGCCCAATGATAAAAAGACTTTGAGCCAGCAGAACATAAGGTTTTCAGATATATTATGGAGAGTGAAAGAAGCTAAATACAGTAGTATAAAATATATACAGGTATCTCCTTATCGCAGTTTTTGCTTTTTGCAATTTCAGTCATCTGTAGCCAACTATGCTCTAAAAATTCTGCATTAAATTGTAAATTCCAGAAATAACAAGCCATAAGGTTTAAACTGCACACCATTCTGCATATCGTGATGAGTTCTCACTTGACCCTATCATATCCCATCTGGGTCGTGAACCACTGTGACTAGTGTACCCATGGTGTATATGGTACCCTCCTGTTAGTCGCTTAGCAGTCTCAGTTATTAAACTGGTTGTCACAATACTGTGTGTTTAAGTAAACACAATATTGTGTTTAAGTATCTCTTCCACTTTACTACACTACAACAGGGTCTTGCAAGAGAAAATAATGTATACAACTTTTATCATCAAATATTGTTATAATTGTCTTATTTTACTATTATTACTGTTGATGCTATTAGTGGATTTAACTTATAAATTCACCTTCATCCTAAGTAAGTATGTACAAAAAGTATAGTATGCATAGGGGCTGGTGCTATCTACAGTCCCAGCCACCCAGTGGGGGCTTGGGACACATTGACTGAGGCCAAGCATGGACAACTGTATCTTTCCACACTGCAACTCTTAGAGAAATTCATTTATAACAATTGAACTTATGCAGATCTGTGACTCTGTGGGAGTATCAGTATAAAGGGGCAAAGGAAATTCTGGGGCAGTCTGGGGCCAGATGTTTTCTGGGGCAATGTCTCAATTCTGCAGCAGCAACTGTTCAAAAGCAGCCATATATAGTCTGTGCCACAGTGAACAGGACTGGCACATCTGTCCTGCAGGCTGGGTCTACCTACTCAGGCCTGTACCCTGCAATGATGCATTGTGCAGGACAGAGAGGCCTCTTGCTCTTCCTACTGCTCACTTCTTCCCCAGGGTGCCCAAGCTTCTTCATGTACATTAGAAGCTCTGGGTGCCATGAAACCTGGCTGCCAGTGACACCCCAGAGCCCTGACTCGGAGGCGATACTGCACACATCTCAAGTTCCCAGGGACTAGTGTACGGGTACAGAGCCACAGCTGGGAAGCACCAGATCCTTCTAGTGCCCAGCAGATGTGGAGCTGAGCTCAGAGGGACTTTAGTGAAGCCTGGGGCTGCTGGCAGGCAAATTCACATCTAAAGGACATTCACAGTATCCTGGAGACATGATAGAGGGGGACAGGGCTCCGCTGTCAGCCTAGCTACTGTCACACCTATCAGGGTCACCCTGACCCCCATTGCCCCTCTGAGCACAATGCAGCCTTGAGCTCTGCTGGACAGGTCTTGCACCCTGGAGCTGGGAAAACTCAGCCTTGTTACCTAGGGGATGCACTTTTATCCCTGAGCACTCCTGCACCCTCAACCTGGGCTGTCCCAAGACAATATCACCATTCTCTGCCATGCCTGCTCTCTCTGCACACTGCCCTCCAGGAGAAGGCACAGGTCTGACATAAGCCCCCGAGCCAGAACCTCCACCTGCCGAGGCCCCAGCCTCCCTCCTCTCCACCCCATTCGCTGCCTCTCGCTTCATCTCAGCCTCCCTCTCTGCAAACCTTAAAGACAGCCCAGTGCCATGGGCCCCTCCCCACTTCTCAGCTCCCCTTCACAGCAAAATTCTCCAAAAGGTTATAACTCCGGTTGGCCCAGACTGCCTTCTTCCCTTCTCTGGTAAATTCACTCCATGATTTGGGCCTCCACTCCAGAAGGTCTTCCAGGAAGTTCAGGGGACTTCCACGTGGCTACCACTAAGGCCTTGCCCAAGCTTCACTTCCTGGGACTCCCTGGGCAACCATCACCCTCCTGATGTGCGTTCTTCCAGCAGCCATCAGGACCTCACCTTCTCCATTCTCATCTATGCCCCAACTCATCTGCAGCTGCACCGTGACTCGCAGCTTTCCAGTGTCACCACTCTGCTGGTAACTGCCACTCTGTGGTTCCAGCCCAGGCACACCCCTGCCAACCTCCAGGCCCATTCGTCCGACCAGCTCTGAGCTGTGGGTAGGTGAGTGGTGATCTGTAACCCCAGCTGAGCTGAACCTGCCTGACCTACAGACGCTATAGATACCAGTGCCCTCCCCATCCTGCCTGGTGACCCAGGCCACATTCCTCACCTCCTGCTGCCACTGGCTGGGGGGCATGGCCCCTATTTATTTATTTTATTTTGGCTATTTGATTTTAAATTGCAAGTGCCCAATCCACCCAACTCAGGACTAAACCCAGTATTTCCTCTTCCCAGCCTTTTACCTCCCTCCATGTGACCTGAGCTCCCAGAGATCAGGGTCTCTGTCTCTTGGCTCCTCATTGTCACTAGCTCCCAGTAAATATTTTCAGGAGTAAGCAGTGAAATTCCACAAAGTGGACACATCTCTCAGGTGGGAGGGTCCTTTAAGGGACCCCTTTTACTTACAGTTTTGCTCTCTGCAGCTTTAGTTACCAGCAATTTGCCACAATCCAAAAATAATGAAAGGTTCCATAAATAACTCACAAGATTTATCTAATTTTTATTACAGTATATTGTTAGATCTGTTCTATCATTTATTACTGCCCAAGTTAGAAGATAAACGTTACCACAGGTACATATGCACAAAGGAAAGAAGGTTTCTATAGGCTTTGGCAGGATCTGGTGTCAGACATGTGCTGGGGGTCTTGGCACGTGTACCCCCTCAGATACGAGGGGCTTGTCCTGTGTGGTTCCTTTATATTAGAAACCCAAGATGTGAACATCACCTGAGGTGCTGGCCCTGTGGCTGGGATCCATAGAGCCCTGAAGTAAGGGTCACACAGAATGATCTGGATGGGAGAAAAGGGGCTGCACACTCACACAAAACAGTGCCATGCCTGACACCAAAGTGGACAGTAGACAGCCACCCTGCCATGAACACAAGCTTTCCCAGCCCTGTACAGGACAGAGTCATGCCACCAGCATTACCACAGGGCACCTGGGTGCTCCAAACACAGGATGGGAATAACACTAAGCCAGGTGCAGGCCTGTGAACTTGCTTCCTTCCCTGAAATAGAAGGCATTTTCTGGTAGTCATAGCTTCAGGTCCTGACAGATCTGCCACTAAACAGAAAGAGAAAACCAGGCCCTTTGAGAAGACAGGGTGCAAGTGCAGGGTGGTGACAGGGAGGGGACAGCCAGGCTCAGGCTAGTCCAGTGGTGGCAAACCTTTTAGAGAGTCAGTGCTCAAACTATAACCCTAAATCCAACTGTTTATTGTTAAGTGCCAACACTGCAATTAAACCTGCATATCTGATGCTAGGGAGATTTGGCCGGTGTGCTGACAAAGAGGGCTCTGCTCGCCTGCTGAGGCACAAGTGCCATAGGTTCACCACCACTGGTCTAGGCACTAACTGCACGGTTGACACCTCTGCCATAGGATGACACTGCTACTGGTCTCCATGGCCCTCAACTTCTCTCCTTGCCTGCGGAAGGGTAGGCAGCACTCTACCATTTAGGCCTGTAGAGCTTATTACCAAAGGCCAACAATTATTGATCTACTGATTTTCTCATGGAAGCCAAATCTCTGTTATCAACTTGTGTAGGAGCATGGATGCCCACAAACAGACCTCTGCATAACCTGCCTGAGGAAACTAGGAGATCTATGGAGACACCCCACTCTGCACAGGACCAAACATGCACGCCTGGCGACTGGACCGAGGGCCTTTGCACTGAGCTCCTTCTCCAGCCCTCTTTCTAACTCTGATATACCTCCACACATTCACTCCATCTTACACTTACACAAACACTTCCAAGTCTATGCAACATTATCACACTCACACACTCATACAGTCTCACATACCCACTGTCAAGCACGTAGTCATTCACACAGTCCCTCATACTGAGATGCAAGTGCGTGCGCACGTGCGAGTGCGCACACACACACACACACACACACACACACACACACCTCCTTACCCTTCCCAGCAGCAGCTTTGCTGCCTCCAATCAGAGGATTGAAGACACAGGTGTACACTTCCAGACACACACACACAAGTATGTGATGTCTAGGGACTTCCGGGCACAAGTACCCACAGTCGTGTGTGCAAACAGGATCATGTGGTAGAGTGCAGGGTAAGGGTGATGCTTTCATTACCCCTATACACACTGGCAGATCTTCCAATGCACACCCTGAACATTTCATGAAAAAAGGACCCAATGGCATGTGCTGGGGGAGAACTGGGTTTCTCAGGTTAACTTTTAATTAAGGAGTATTTTAAAAGAACATACAAGTGGCCAGAATAGAACAAGAAACCCAGGAACTCTCACCCAGCCCCCACATGCTCTGCCCACAGACAATCCCTCCCACCCCGCACTGACATGAGACACATCTCAAACATCTTATGGTAAACGCTTTGCATTTATCACTGGAGTGCAGATGGTGTTAACACAACCACACTGCCATCATTAAGGAGTCCCTCAACATAGACATTCGCTCACTGAAGGTCCACCTGTCTCACACATGGCCTCATTCTGAAAGCAGGGATCAAACAGAGATCAGACCAAGAACTCTGCATCCAGGTTTGCCAAAAGCCTGCAACCTTGGGGGTGCCACTTCGAAGCAACCCAGTGGTGGGGTGCCATGGCTGCCGGCGTTGGCAGCATCTTTGAACTTATAGAAAATGATACGACTTTGGTCCCGAAGGTTCACACAGGCCCTGCAGCAGGTGCTGTGAGGCTGCTCTCTGGGCTACTGGGGCAGGCACAGGGCAGCAGAACTAGCCTGGTGTGGACAACATGACACATTTTGGGAGCATCACACAAGCTCTGAGCGCTACGTAAAGCACAGCAGCCACTCTGATCATCTCAAGATCGCCTTCACTGGCACCTCCAAACCCTCTGGGCTTCAGGCAAGATCCTTAGTCCCATCCACAGAGGTCTGCAGATATCGCTTCCTAACAATCTCCTCACTCCTGTGTCCCCTCTACACAGCACTGACACACTAAGAGGCCAGCACACCTCTCCTAGCAGGTGCAGATGAGCTTGCCCGACCAGCCCAGCTCCTGGGCCACACCCCCAACTCATCCAGGGACAGCCCCAGCCTTTAGTGGAGATGGCTGGGACCTGGCTGCACCTGCTAAGCCAGGGTCAGACCAAGGCCAAGGGGACACAGGACCCTTCCCTAGGGCTCTTCCTAGCTCCTGCTCACTTCCCCTCTTCCTCCTGCAACTGTTAACTGCTCAAGAAACAATTGCCCCTAGCTGGGAACTGCAGACAGCAGGCTGTCTCCCTGTGAGCCCCCCAGATGGGCAGCAGTAACACACTGTTGTCCCAGCAAGAACCTCAGAGCCCGGGGACGCGGCACGGGAAGCCTGAGAAGGGCACTTGGATGCACTCTCTGATCCACCATGCAACGTCCCAAGAGTCCCCAAACCAAGCAAATTCTTAACATGAAGGGGAGCTTGCTGTGCATTACCCATCAGGAAATAAACTCCTTTCTAGGGCATGGCAGGGCTAAGCCAAGGATCCAGGGGATGCTCCCGGGGAGGACCCAGGTTCAGCTCTAAGACTCACCACACAAGCTAAGGGAATTGGGACCCTCCTTGGGCTGGCTCCTCCAGAACACAGCAGAGGGATGGAGAGAGCCATTGATCTTTGCAATGCATTATTGATTATGCTCTTGTGCTGGCACCAGCAGCCTTTTCCTCCCTCTTCCTCCAAGCCAGCCATTACCATGCGTTCCCCAGCACCGGCCACACACCCAGGCCTGGTGTGAGGCAGGCAGCTCCGGGTAGCATCTGTCCTGGTCAGTCCATTTGCAGAGACTGTCTGCAAGTGGATGATGTCATCAAGGTCATCTCCACAGCCAGCCCCACTGGACAGCAGTGGCAGCATGGCCAATGCCATGCACCCCACACCTCAGCCCAGGACCCCAGCCACTCAGCCTCCTCACTTTCAGTCCGTTCTGTGTGCACTATCAGGACAGCGCACTGATGGGGAACCCAGACAGAAGGAGTCAGGGGTTCCACATGGCGCAGGGAAGAGGCCCAGGCAGGTGCTCCTGGTACCCCATGTTTCCATTCTCTACTCCTCTGACTCGCTGTGTGCACACTTCCATCAGCAGGAGGCTCTGGCCTCCCAGAGGCAGTCCTTCTCACAGAACACCCCGCCGTCCTCCCATCCCTCCCCGTGGCCACTGACCAGTTTTCTTCTTTTCAGCCAACGATCACCAAGACATGATGTGCACAGACACCAACGGTCAAAGTGACAATCAGAGCATTATTCTCTCTACCAGGATCTTCCCGGGTGCTGGCCCTTGCTGCCAATTTCTGGGACACAGTAAACATTCCCAAATAACCTTGCCTGAGCAGCCACGGGCCAGGCCCCAGGCCTGGGGCACAAATGAGATGACAGGCCACTGGTATCATTTCACCCCCACGGAAAGGAAACTTACATTTGGTGGCACCTAGCACACTTGGAAAACTCCCAATGGCAGGGTCAGACGGCTGGTCACAGGCCCCGGGTTCAGCAAGGGCCTGACCACCCACGGCCTAGGATGTGCTCAACACAGAGTGAGGATAAAAAAACAGACTTCATGGGTCACTGCTCCAGAGATCCGGGACTGGCCTCTCCAACAGGCCTCATTCTAGTGACCCGATCTACCGTCGCCCCACATGCACCCTCCACAACGCTAAATCAAACAAGTAAAAGGACAACTCCCAGCCAGATGCTTCTCGAGTGTCTTCAGCAGCAACCCCAGGAGACCCGGCCCCCTGTAGCTCGCCAAGCGGAGGCAACAGGTGCAGCCCTGCTACGGCTCACGGTTCTGGGCAGTTCGAGACCGCAGCAGCCCGAAGCCTACAGGAAGCCAAGCAGAGGCCTGCAGCGCCCGTGGCCTCCGGGGCGGTGACTGAAGAGCGGCCCGAACTCCCCACCTGTCTGAGTGCGCGGTGCTGTCTGCGGCGCAGAGGCCGCGGCCTCCGGGACCGAAATAGCAGCTGGCGGGCCGGAGAGGGCGTCCGCAGCGGGCCGAAGCGAGCGTCGGCGCTGACCTGCGGGCCAGGCCGAGCACCGCCCCCTCCCGGGCGGCCAGCTCCGCCCCGCCTCCGGAGCCACCTGCGTGCCGGCCGGAACCGCGGCGGGCGGCGGGGAGCCAGGGGGACGGGACCGCGAGGGCCGGACAGGGGTGGGGAGGACGGTGCGGGGCGTCCGGGGACCGGGAGGAGCGCGGGGAGGAGCCCGGGAAGACCGCAGGTCCCGGGGTGCTGGGGAGGGGCCGGCGAGGGGCGCGGGCCGGGAAGGGGCTCCGCGAGGTCCGGGCCGACCGCCGCCGCTCACCTGGGCGTCCTCCGGGGCCGGCGCCGGGAATGGCGGTGCGGCGGGGACGCGGGCGGCGGGGACGCGGGCGAGGCTCGGCAGGCTCGGGGATGCTGCGGCGCGAGGGCGCGGGCGCGGCGCGGGGACGGAGGGGCGGGACCTGCGCAAGCCACGCCCCCTCGCTCCCTCCCCCACCCTCAGTCGCTCCTCCTGGCCCCTCCCCTTACCCACCTCCCTCTTACCCCTCCTCCAACCCCATTTCCCTCCCTCCTCTTCCCCTCCCCTTTCTCACCTTCCTGATACTCTGCTCTCCTGTGCTGTAAACTCTCCTCCCTCCAACTTCCTCCCCTTTTTACCCACTTTGCCCCTTCTGTTTTCCCTCCCCACCACCTCCTGGGTCCCACCAAAAGGCCCAGGGTTGCCCCTACCTTGGCCTGGCCTCTGCTGCTCTAGGGCACATTAACAAGGCCAGGTGCCCTTCTGCTCCCTTCCTCACCACCTCCCCTATGAACCCCTCACTTCTGGGGGCCTGGACTGCCACCTTTCCAGGCTCCCACAGATCCCTGAGGTTTCCTACACCCCAACCCCAGCTCTGCCAGGGACCCACCTACTAGTGAACTAAGCCTGCGGGCTTCTGGGCTCTTGGCTCAGGATCCTCCAGGCCCTTGGTATTCCTTGGCCTGAGGTAGGCAGGAGACTGATGTGTCCCCCATGCTGAACCTTTGCTAAATATGCCTTGTTTCCATGCCAGGTGGCAAAGGGGCCCCAATGCAGCTCCTGGGTTTGTGATTAAACTTTTGAGGGACCCTCAGAAGTTGGTGCAGAAACATGGCCACTGTTTCCACCTAGAGACACGGATGCCCCTCTTCCCCCAGTTCCAGAAAAAACAGGCCGGGAGTTTTCCCTTAGTGTTAGAAGCCAGGCCTGGCTCCTGGGCTGTCAGTGGCCCTCAGCTGGGTGGTAGTGGGCAGTGAAGGAGGCCATTCCTAGACCATTGAAGGTTAATGTGGCCAAACTGGGGCCTAGTGGGGTGGGTGGGAGATCAGCCCTTCTCCATTTGCCCCAAACGTCTGCAGCTGAAATCACTGGACTCAGCCTGATGCTTGGCTCAGTTGCTTCTGGCTGACGGGCCTCAGCTCTCTGTTGTCTCAGCCTGAGGACAGGGTGGCCGTGGGTGCCAGCATTCAATGGTGGTGACAACCGCAGGGAAGGAGCAGAGACTTCTCTTTCTTTCAGTGAGAGTTGTCCATGTATCGGGTCCCCACTCACTTGGCTTAGGGTAAACCAGGGAAAAACTGGGCCCAGGCTGAATTCACAGTACCTATGTCCTGAGGAGGGAGGCTCCTGTATGATTTACAAATGCAAGTACTGCAAACGTGGAAGGTATGCTCCTTGGTTCTTCAGAGGTGGGCCGCATCTAGACTACTGTGTCCTTGCTTGCTGTCTAACGGCTGTCAGCATGCCTGGGAGGGTCACTATCCCACCAGGAGCCTCCCATCTGGAGTTCCACGTGTTGGATGCAAGGCATCACAATCCACATATTTGCAAATTTGTTCAGGGAAGAGGAATGGTCCTGTGAGATCACAAAGGGCAGAATGAGCACAGATGAGTGGACATAAAATGAGAAAGTGGATTTCTGCCCCCTGTGAGTGCTTGCTGACAGATGTCCCTGCCAGAGGAGCTGGCCACCCCTGCAAGGCCAGTGTTGAGACAGATCTGGGGCCACTACTGACCATCTCGAAGGGCCTTGAAGCTGAGTGGGCAGGTAGCACTTGTCAGCAAGTGCTGGAACCTTCCCACTTTCAGACCCTTGCGCTCTGAGCCTGGCAGAGGTCAGCCCAGGGTAAAGCAGACAGTTCTCACGGATGTCCCAGTGCCCACATTTCTGGATTTGAAACCTTCAAGAATCCTAAACCTCTCCAGCCTATGTACAAGGGGATAGGACAGGAGTAAACGAGATCTCAAAAAAGCCCCCAAGTACACCCATGCATGGGAGGGCTGCATTCCCCATTCGCCTCGCCCAAGCCTGATGACCCAAGACCCCCACAGTGACCCAGTTTGTCTTCTTCTTGTCTATCATTTCACTGTGGTAGACTTTGTACACATGGAAGAACAGGAAAATGAACCCCAACCACTTCTTTTCTAACCTACTTACCTTCCCCACCATTAATTTCAAGCATATCAAAGACATTCTGCAGGCCAGTTTGTCACTGAGCCTCCCCAGAAATGCTGAGTGTGGTATTTAAGATATCTTTGGTACGTTTCTCTCCATTTCCCTGTCAGAACAACAGTGTCAGGGATATGCAGAGGAGCAGGAGAAGGTATTTAAATCCCAAGTGAGAAAGAGGCTCAGTTGTGACAGCGTAAGTGACACAAATGCTACTTGGCTTCACGCATCACTTAGCCATTGTACAGGGACACACCTCTCTTCCTCTGTCTCTGCCTCTGCTTAGTGTGTGTGGTGTGGGTGTGGGGGGCTGGCCTGGAGCCAGGCCCAAGTGGGGAGCATTTTGTTTCTGAAAGAGTTGATGGGTCGTGTCCAGCCATGCGGTGTGGGTGTTGGTGTCCATGCTGGGAGGGGTGAGCACAGGGAGTGGAGAAATGGCTCCTGCGGAGTTGGGGACCTGCATCAAGTCTGGAGCGATGACTTTTAAATGTGACCAGAGATGCTCTGTTTCATGGGATGGCACCTCTGCCATGGTAGATGCTGGGAGGGGTTGGGACCTGCCACCACATCACCTCTGCACAGTTCCTGCCCCTCAGTCACCCCAGTAGAGGTGCTTCCTGGGCCAACCTCCAAATTAAAGTGTCCTCCCTGGCCACCCCTGGCACACAGAGGACATGCTTAGGCTGTAAGTGGGAAACCACTTGGGATTCTGAAGCCCCCAGATGCCCCTGGTCTCCTCCTGTGTCCCCACTGTCCCTGTGACCCCTGCAGTGCCCAGAGGGCTGCTTTCCTTAAACCCACAAGGGGAAGTTTGGGGCTGGCTCTAGCAGCAAGAATATAAATGAAGACTGCTGAGGCTTTACTGTTGTTCTTTGCTCCCTGCGTGACATCTTCACTGTCAAACCAGAATACTAACTAAATCTGGTTAAGGGCTATAATCTAGCCCTCAGCACACTCTGACTGCAGCCCTTCCCACGGCCTTGTGCACAGCGGGTAATAGAACCCGCCTTTGCCACACAGATGGAGGGCAAGTGTTCCTGCCCTACCTTCATGCAGGTGACAGTCAAAGTCAGCAATGCTGCTGGCTGTGCCTGTCCCACCATCAGCCTGACCAGTGTGGCACCTCCTCCTTGCCCTCCTAGGCGCCCCCTGCCACTGGCTGCCAGGGCCCCAGGTATTCCCTGCCTGTTGGCAACCACCCAACGTCATTTCCTCCAATGCCTGCCCCTGTACCACAGCAGTGTCTCCTGCTTACCAGGTGACTATGAAGTCATCATGCTCCTCCTTTATGTCCACCAGACCCCGAGTAATCCACTGGATTTGTTCCTGGATATTTCTTCCTTCTTCTGTGCTCCACGGACCTCTCTACTCTGGTAGTCTGCAGACCTCCTCTCAGGATGTTCTTCTAACAGCACAGTGTCGAATACAATAGAAATGAAACCAGCCATACCACAATCCAGTTTTCAAGTTATTTTAAAATGTGATCCACTCGCTGCTTATTTATACACTGAATATTATGCTTTATTTTTTCTCCAGAGTTTATTTTTTAATTAATAAAGTTTATTGGTATATTTTAGATATACATAATAACCCATTCATCAAAGGGAAGTTTGAATATTACGCTCCAGCAATGGGCCTAATAACAAATATTTCAAAGTTGTAACAAACACCCAAGATTTTAAGCTATAGACAACTGAGCTGTGGTTTTTCCTGGGGATGAATTTGCACACACTCTGTAGTTCTGCTGTCTACATGAGGACCTCAAGAAAATGCTTCATCTCAAATGTTGGTGGGAAAAATTCTTATTCTTTTCCTATCCATCCCATCTGGATGGACCCTCTGTAGGCTATCAGATTAAAATTGTTATCTTAAAAAGAAAGGCGCTGCAATCTGCAGCATCTCATGTAGTGTTTGTGTAAAATCACCCTCAAACGTGTTTAGTGTATTAGTAGAGACAGGACTTTTGGTTATAAGGGACAGAAATGCTGTTCACACTCTTGCTCACAGGCACAGGTAAATGCTGGGGGTCCAGCAGCCATGTGAAGTCTTCCTGCTCACTCTTCTCTCTTACTCTGTTTCCCTCTTCATCTCTAATTGGCTCTGATTCTGTTGGATGTTGGTCTCATTCTCTCCTGGCCCAAGGTTGCCGGCAGCCAGGATCTAAATGGATGGTAATAGAGACTCTTGCTCTGTGTTGCGAGTCTAATGGGAGGACGTTTATTGGATTTCATGGTAACCCATGGATTTGCAGCTCTGGATGCAGATGGCATGGCTGGTTGCTTGTGATGTGTCAACTTGACAGAAGTAAGACCTGCCTGGTGGACTAGTAAATCTCCAGGTGTGTCTGTGGATCACTGACAAGCAGGCCGCAAACAGGGAGGAAGACCCACACCAGATGTGGGTGGCACCAACCTATAGGCTTGTGGCTTGTCCAGAACAGAATGGGGAATAATTATGAAGTCTTCTCTTCAGCGGAGGAGCTCCAGTCTTTGCCATTGCCTCTAGACACTCATCTCCAGGTCCTTCAGGCTTCCAGCACAGACTCTTAATCTTCCAACTCAAACCCTCTGGCTGTCTGATGCAGACTTAGGGCACACTGCAGTGAGCTCCAGGCTTCCTACCTTCGACCAGATCCTCTACTTCTCCAGAGCGCAGAGGGCCATTTTACACTGTTTCACCCCTGATTCTGCAGGCAGCCATTGTAAGCCTATTTTGTGAATCCTTTGTGTGTGTGTGTATTATACGTAATATATATAATAATTTATTATACATATAATATAGAATGTATAATATAATAATTTATTATATATAGTATAAAATAATATATATAGTAACATATATTATATTAAATTTGTTCCTCTTGTGAACCCTAAACTGATACAGATGAGAGCTGCAGTTGCTCAGGCTTGGGCCACAGGCCTACACCTGCAGCAGGGAGAGATTCAGCGTCTCTGCATGCCACAGTGGACAGACTCGTGCTGAGTAGACAAAGCAGCATGTGCCGAAGTATGTGAAAGAGGATGTTCATTGGGTGCAGAGGTCCCTGTGATGAAAAAACAATCTAAAATATTATGACTTGGCCAAGACAAAAGTGTATTTAGTTTTCACATAGTATTGCAAGACATGGGCAGGTAGGCCAGGAATGGTAAGAGGTTCGCCTTCCTTCATTTGGGTGCTCCCACCCACTCAGCCAGATGGAGTGTATGATCAATAGAGTCCACAGTCCAGGATCAGCATGATCAACAGTGTGTTAGTCACTTCCTTATGGCTGAGATTCCCAATACTCTCAATACTCACAACTGAAAGAGAAGAGACCTACTGTAGCTGGTTCTCTGGCTCCACAGGAGGGAAAACATGGTAGAAGGGCCTAGAGGGAGAAAGCTGCTCACAGGAAGCAGAGGAACAGGGGATGAGCCAGGGAGGGAGACGCACCCTTCCAGTTCTCACTCCAAGGTCCTACCTTTCCAGGCCAGACCCACATTCCAATAGCACACTCAAGCACTGGTGACTACAGTACCCCCATATCCAACCGTCTTCCACAAGCCCTGCCTGTGAGCACATGAAGCTTTGGTGAGACATTCTTGGTCTAAGCCATAACAAATTGAGGCTGGCGTGGTGGCACACGCCTGTAATCCTAGGCCTGGGGAGTTTGAAGTAGGATGACCACTGAGAGTTTGAGGCCAGCCTGGGCTACAGAGTGAGTTTAAGGCCAGTTTGAACTGTGTAGTGAAACCCTGTCTCAAAAAGACAAAAAAGTAAATAAATAAATAAATAAGCCATAAAAATAGACCAAAAATCAGTAGATAAAGTAGAACAGAAGGAGTGTATTCAGTAGGTTCTTTACACTGGAAAGAACTTGCCCATTAGATTTGATAGACCAAGAACAGAGTGATGAATATGATCAGTAGATTCAAGAGCAATATCTATAAGTGGCACATACACTTCTTATGAACTACTGCCCAGATCTAACTCATAAGCCCACATGTAGCTGCAAGGGAGTTCTGACAATGTGCTCAATAGCCGAGTCAATATGTAACCAGCTAAAAGTTTTTTATATTAAGAAAAAATACAGATATTCATGAACATTTAGGGGACTGGCATATGTGCTATATAAATTAAGGTGGTGTTATGGTTGATACATTGTGTCAACTTGGGCAGTCCAGGAGTCTGACTGAGTGATTCAGCAGGAAGCCAGGGTGCTTATTTGTATACATCCTGAGCCTGTGGAAGAGGAGGGCATGGAGATTATGTGAGATCTATCAGGCCCCCTGGGTGGGGGTAGCATGTTACAATGTAGGGGAAGGAAGGAGGCTGCTTGCAGCCATTCCTCCCTTTTTGCTGGTTGCTTTTGCTGTGCTCTGCTGTCCTGAACAGGTTGCCCTCTGCCATGTGCCACTCAACCTCAGAATCAGCCAAGTATGGACTGAAACCTCCACAAACTGTAAGCTAAATAAACCTTTTCTTCCTTCATTTTGAGTGTTGGGTATTTTGTCTCAGCAACGAGAGAAAAGTAACCAAGACAGGTGAACAATTACTCATGGGTTAGAATGTCTAGCATTGAAAACATCCCATTTGGCAACATGCAGAATCACTAAGCTACCCATCCAGTGCTGGTAGGAGTGTGAAGTGGTGTAGCCACTTTGAGAAAATACCTAGAAGTCTTCTAAAACTATGTGTGTATGTATTTGCAGTACAATCCAGCAATTCCTTTTCTGGGTGTACACCTAATAAAATTAAATATATAGGTTCACCAAAAGACACAAACCAGTGTGCGCATAGACCCTGTATTTGCTGTAACACTGAATTTCAAACAATCCAAGCATCCATGAATAATAGAAAGGCCGAAAAATATGGTATATTTACACAGTTGAACTGTACTGGACAATGAAAAGGTAAAAACTCTACACAACAAAATGACTGAGTCTCTTGGCCACTTCATAATGAACTGTGAGGGCAGAAGGTTGTGATGGTGCAAAGCTACTCATTCCATGATGGCCCGGAGGGAGGAATGGAGGGAAAGAGGAGGGAGGAGCAAGCTTCAAGAAATGGATGTAACCAGTCCCTCCCACAAGCACATTTTGGTATCAGTCCTTCAGTGAATGAATTCATTGAGGTTAGAAACCTCGCAATTCAATCTTGTCACCTCTCAAGGGCCCCACCTCTTATGCTGCCGCCATGGAGATCAAACCTTCAAACATGAGCTCTCAGTGGGCATTTCAGACCCATAAAATAACACACATCGCAGATACTCCTGGGGCATTTCTATCAAGCAGCAGCTGCCTACAGGCTGACTTCTTTCCAGGACAAGGCTAGGGTTTAGTTTACAGAGAAAATTCAGTATACAGGTAACTTGTCCTTGCGTCATAGAGGAAGGATGAGGTCAGTGATTTTCCTTTCTCACTGGCTGGGCCATTTCTAGGCAAGTTTGGGCTTAAGCATCTGAACTTGCTACAGAGCCATTTGAGTTCCCATTTGAGTGCCTTTCATAACTTCTGGCATGCAGCAAGAGCCTTTGATCAATGGGGGTGCACCTGTGCCAGAAGCTTCTGTACAAAACCAGATAACAGTGCCAGCTATGCATTGGTTAGGCCCTGCCCTGAGAATGCAGACCAGCCCCTCCCTGGGTACCTGGGACCTGGTAACAGGAAAGTTGTCCTGTGTCTGGGGAAGGGAGACACCATGACTTGAGCTCCCCCTGGACTTTACAGACATTTGGAGAGTACAAGAATTGGATTCTTGGAAAAGAAAGGTCAAGACCTCATTGTCATTCTTGTGACCTGGGAATTTTGGCTTCTGTCTGTCCATGATTCACAATAGCTGCACGGTGACCAGACAGCCTTCCTTTCATGGTGTCTCTAAACTTTGCTTGCTCTCTGCCCTCCTAAGTCTTTGCATTCATCTTACCCTTCTATCCAGACCAGTGGTCACATTTGCTTGGCGGCACTAACCAATGCTTGGAATTTCATGTCTAGGTCCCTGATGTGGTGGGATAAATAGTATGCTTTGAAGGAAAACACCACATACCCCCAGTGACAGTAGTTCCTCCCTGGTAAGGATCCAGTTCCAACAAGCTGTTTGATGGAGGAAGAGAAGTGAAAAACATTGCTTTAAGAACTCTGGATTCACTGGCAGAAATAAAAAGTGCATTCACATTGGACCATTGTTTAAACATCATCAGACATATATATACCACCTGCCCGCTTGTGCCAGGGCCTTTCTGCACATTGCTCCTTTAAGGATCAGGACAGCCTCTTCCCAGCCACCACTTTGTCATAGAAGCACCAGAGAGTGCATTGGAACAGTCTGAGCTGTGCAGAGCAGCCCTGCAACCTTCTCTCACTGTGTCATGAAAAGATTAGGGACACAGGAGCGGTCTGGACTTCCACCAGCATCACACACTCTTGTGTTGTACATGCACCTAGCTTTAGCAATTGGAGGGAACACATTCTAGAATAACATTAAACATGTAGCAAACACATACCCGATATTCTGCATAACACATAGTTGTATGTGTTGTGCTTTTACAACACTGCCAGCCCAGTAGGCTTGCTTACACCAGCAGACTACATGCGTGTGAGCAGTGTGCTGCACTATGATGCTATGACAGCCATGATGTCACTTGGTGACAGGAACTTTTCAGCTTCATTGTACGCTCATGGGACCCCTGTATATGTTGCCCATTACTGACCAAAATGTCATTTTGCAATGCATGACTGTATTGTCAAATATTAAGCATGAGTGCTTATTTTTCACACTTACTGTGGCAATCTTATTTGGTTTTCCACTGTTCTCCAGAGAAAAAGAAACACAGGAGAAGAGGTGGAAAAGGAGGAGGGGAAGAGGATTGGATCACATAATTATGGAGACAGGGAGGTCTCAGCAACCTGGAGACCCAGGAAAGCTGATGGTGTTTGATCCAAGTCCGAAGGCCTGAGAACCAGGGAAACTAATAGTAAAAGGTCTCAGTCCAAGGGCAGGGGAAACTGGATGTCGCAGGCCAAGCAGAGAGGCAGGAGTCAGATCCACTCTCTGTCCTTTCTTTGTTTCATGCAGGCTCTCAGAGGAATGCACGCTGCCCACTCACATGGGTGAGGGCCATACTGCAAAGTGTCCACCAACCAAATGCTAATCTCACCCTGAAACCTAGAAACAATGCAGCCCCCATCACACCCTCTAGGTAAGGTGAGAAGCCAGTGCCCATATGCATCTCACCTTCCCCTTCCCACCTCCTCTTCCCACCCTTCATTCCTCAAAGCATCACTTTTCACATTTCGACTGTTCTGCATTGCAACCATTATGGACTGATTTAAGGGAGAGAGCAACCCCAAAGGACGTGCACATGACAAATTCCCAGTGAGCACTGCTGAATGGGTGACCCAGTAGTCTGGATAGTGATAGGGCATCCTGAGGCAAGGACTTGGTGCCCCTCAAAGGACAGCATCTCTTATCTGCTGGAGTTGGGAAGGCCCCCCAAAGGCCCATGTACCAGATGTTTGGTCCCCAGGTGGCACAACTGGGGGTTGGTAGAATTTTAAGGAGAAAAGGCCTTCTGAGAAGACTCAGCCAGTGTCCTCCAGGGGCATAGTGTAACCCTGGTCCCTTCCTCCTGCTCTTTTTCTTGGTTTCTGTCTGATGCAAGCAGGTTTGCTCTGCCTTATGCTCCCACCATGATGTGCTCCCTCACCACAGGCCCAAAGTTAAAGGACTACTCTATCACAGAACCAAAGTTATGAGCCCAAGTATACCATTTTACTCTATAAGTGAATCATTTCAGGTACTGCATTACAATAACAGAGAGCTGACCAACATATAACATTATAAATGCCTCAAAATCATAGATAGGCTTAGATGGCTCCACAGTTAGACCACAACTTTATTGTTTTTGTTTTCATTTTCCTGGGATTTCCAGGGCATTTTCCTGGCTAGCAAACACCTCCCTGTAACACCAAGGTTCTTTATCCTGAGAGTTGAATGCTGTCAATTATTATGACCAGTATTTTTCTGGCCATTGTACTTCTCAGACTCAACTGCCTTCCTGCTCTTTTCTGGCCAAGCATGCAGGACTCTAAGCCTGTGTCATTCTGCCCTTGTCCAATCTGCCTGTCCTTGTTGGGCCCAGCTACATGGAGCCACATCTGTCTTTCTGAACTGATATCTTCATTTTGATGCAGCTTCCTCCCTAGTGGCTTCTGCCAGGCTTGCTCTGAGCAGAATTTGAGGTTGGCTATTTGGAAGACATTGTCTCACTGTCACAGCTCTTCAGTCACTGTGCAGAAGGCCAGGACCGTTCTGATTCTCAGAGCCTCCCTGGGGACCTGTTTTTCTTTCCGGAACTGTGGGGATTTTTCTGTTGTTCCTGGAATTGTGAAGTTTCATGTATACCACAGTCTGAGGGTTTCCATCATTGTAAGAAAACTCTGTGGATCACTTTAAACCTTTAGCTTTGCTTGTTCCACATGCATTGAATCAAACAACCACAGATCAGATCCCATGTAGTGAGGCTTAGGATGCTTGAATCTGCACTGAACATGGACAGACATTTTGTGCATAAATCCCTAAAAAATACAGTACAACAACTACTCACATTGCATTAACATTATACTGGGTATTAGAAGTAATCTAAAGATGGTGTGAAGTGTATAGGTGGCTGTGTGTAGGTTATGTGATGTTTTATACAAGGACTTGAGTGTTTTTGTGACCATGGTGGGGATGCTGGGACCTAATCACTTGCAGACACCAGGGATGGCTATGATTTCCTTTTCTCTGATTGTTTTTCTTTCTGTAATTCTGCCATTCTAATGTTGGTCTTTGTGAACAAATGCTTTAATTTTCTCAGTTTCTCCCTTCTGTGATCCATCCTTTATTCCTATTGGTTACACTTTTGGATTCCCTCCATCTCTTCTTCTAAATATTCTATTACTTTTTAAAAATTTTGACTGTGTGAGTTTTAATTTCCAAGAGCTCATTCTTGTTCTCGAAAGATGTCTTTTTTACAATATCTTGTTTATATTTCAGAGAGACATTAGTATCTCTGTTCTCTGAGGATCATGACTTTAGTGTTTCAGGAAACACGTGACTTCCTGTTTTTCCTCTGTGCTCCTTCTCTTAGGTGGATCTACCTGTTTCTTTCTTACTTTCAGCTCCCAGGCTTCTCTCATGATGACCCTTGGCCACACACTCAAAATTAACAGAAATGCAGAGCCCTGAGAGTCACTGATCACAACACAGTAGAGGCAGACACTTCTTTGAGCCCCGGGATTTCTGTGTTAAAGAATATTTCCTCCTTTCTCTAAGAAGCAATGTCCTTATCTCTCACTGGGATGGATGAGGAAAGCAAGAGGTCAGCTTGGCTGCCCTGTGCTCAGGCTGACTTAGGGAAGGGGCCAGAGGACTTTCCATCCACCAAGCCAGATTTTTTCATCCTGTGAACCCTGTGTTCCCTTGTGCTCAGCCTCTCTGAGGACAGAAAATTATACCTTGTACCAGCTGAGCAAAACAGAGTATGGACATGAGGGTCTGTTTGCTGCTTAGACTGTCACCAGTTTTTCCACTCATCTAGTCTCTAATTCAAGGTCTCCAACTCCAGAGTCTTTGCTGTGTGCACAGCAAGACTGTCCAGTTCTTGACTTCTGCCCCTCAGACACAGTCTCTCCGCTAAGTAGGAACCAAGCATCCACCTTGCTTTTGAGCTCTCAAACTTTGATTGACACCTTTCAACTACAGTTATCTTTTTTCCGTTCTCCTGATTGCTTGCTCTTACCCCTCCAACATTTCACCAAGGACATTCTCAAGGAGACAGAAAGGTTGTGGGAACTGGATGGCAAACCCTCGAGTGTCGCTAATTCTGCCCTGAATAGGTTGTCTCACTCCTGCACGTCTGGGAATCCATTTGTTCAGCCACTAATCTACATCATTGGTGATGGTGGTGGTGGGGTTTCTGGGGCTTTGCACTGAGTTACATCCTCAGACCTTTTTTTTATTTTGAGACAGGGTCCCACTAAGCAACAGTTGCTGTCCTGCTGCTTCAGTCTCCCAGAGTGCTGAAATTACAAGCATTTATCAACTTGTCTGGCTCCACTTGATTTGCAAAAATACATTTCTGAATTGCAGACATCACTACACTTCTCTTAAAAACTTAATTTTAAAAATAGAAGCTAGTTCTCCAATGTCTGAGAAAATGTGTTAGAACTTTCATGAGATTTTTTATGTTTACATCTGGGGTGTCTCCCTCAAAACCTCACATTTGAAAGGTGATTGGATGATGGGGGCAATGTGTTCACCTACAGATTCATCCACTAATGCAGTGGTGGCGAACCTATGGCACACGGGGTACACAGGTACACGTGCAGAGTCCTCTCTGCTGCCACAAGAGCCAACTCCCCGCAGCATCTCCCCAGCAGCCACATAGATTGTGCAAACACATTCCAAATGCAAACTTTACTTTTCAATAAAAAGCTCTTTGTATTGTTGAAAGTTCTGTTATTGTGTTTTTAAGTTATAGTTTTTAAACTAAAACCTTAGTATTCAGGTTAAATTGCAGTCTTGGCACTTTGTGAGAAATAAGTGGGTTTTGGGTTGCAGTTTGGGTACTTGGTCTCTAAAAATTTTGCCACCACTGCACTAATTAGTTCAGTGTTGGATTGTGCAGTTGGAGGAGAGGCCTGGTAGGGAGGTTCCTGAGGGTGTGGCCTGGGAGAGTCCATCTCCCTCCCAGAATCCTTTCTTCTTTCTCCTTCCTGGCCAGCATGACATGGGCAGTTTTCCTCCCTGGCAGACCCTTCCACCATGTCATTTCTGCCTTGGAACCAGTGACCCCAAATAAACCTCTTTTCCCTTAAACTGCAGGTGCTGGGTATTGTGTCTTGGTGACAGATGACCAAGATGACATTCTCTTCGGTTAGTGCAGCAACTGAGATTTTCTTCATGGTCATTGTTCTGTCTGTTCTCCCAGCTTCTATCTCTCATTGCGAGTTTTCCTGGGTGTCCAGTCATCCTTGGTTGATTGTTTTTTGGAATAAAGAGCTGAGTTGACTGATCCATACAGCCAGCCTGGCCTGTTCTGCGGTCTGAATGTGTCCCTCCAAATTTATATGTTAAAACTTGATAGCCAGTGTGGCAGCTGGTATTAGTACGGCCTCAAGAAGGTGATTAAGTCATGGGGTCAGAGCCCTCATGAAAGGGACTGGGTTGATGCTTCCATCTGTCCTGACATGTGAGGACACTGTGAAAGGGCATCATCTTGGAAAGAGGGATCAAACTTCATCAGACACTGAACCTACTGCTGCTTGCATCTTGTACTTTCCACCCTCCAGCAGCGTGAGAGAGAACTCTCTTATTATTCATGACTCTGTTATGCATAAAGTACCCATTCTCTGGCATTTTGTTACAGCAGCAGAAACAGAGAAAGTCAACCTCCCTCTGTCTTGGAGATTTCTCTGTTCCTGTTTTCCATGGAGAATGATGCCTGTGGCTCATCACACAAAGAAACACTGTGTAGATTGAAAGCTATGGATTGCTGTACTCTTGGGTGGGGAGAGGGGGAGGAGAGCTGGCCTATCCTGGTGGACACCAGCAAAGTGTGGAATGGTGCAAGTAGATGGCTGACTGTGGACTCACCTAAGCTAACTTCCTCACGTTGTTCAAAGATAGTGAAAGCAAAGCACAAAGAGGGTCCTTCTGTGCTTGAAGAGTAGGACTGGACTGCCAGATGCTGCTGTGGCTCTCATGTCTTCTTTGGTCTGGTGCTCATCTGGTATGGGTGGGACAGTGGTCAGGCCAACAGTAGCACAGCTAAGTCCACCCTCGGCTTCTCCGATGCTCATGTCAGTTGCATGACTGTCTGGGATGCAAGTGTCCCCTTCTCCCACAGGACACCCATGTCACTGAGATTTGGGGGAGAGAGCTGCACCATGGGACTCAGCCTGTCCCTGGCTGCCAGAGTGTCTGTAATCCCCCTTTACACTGGGTCTTCCCACCCAATGGCTTCTCCCCCAGACATCAGGTATAGCAGGCAGCTGGCTTGGTGATGGACACCACCAGAAGTAGTTCTGTATTTCTGATGGAGTCTAGTGAAGCAATTACACTCTTGGGGACGTTTGAAAACTTATTTGATAGAAAGACTTCTGTTTATTTTCTTGGTTTCTGTGTGTTCTTTGGACAAAATATGGATGTTGTGTTTATAATTAAATTAATTATGCACAGCTAATACTACTTAATGACTCAAGGTGTTTGCCTGCCAGGGAAACTGCAGCTCTGTTTACTCAGTTATAAGTTTCCATCATACCTTACAAAGATGAGGCTCAGGCTCCAGGATCCAACTCACCCAGAGAGGCAGCCTGCTGACCCCCTCTTGTGCCTCAGTCACTCCCCGCAGGCTCCATTCAGGCTCAGTAAGATCCCCAAGCACCTCAGCCAAGGGTCCTCTTAAGAATCACGGAGTTTCAGGGGTGTGTTACTTGGCTCTACACTGCTGAAACGAAACACTGGAGATGTCAGCTTTTAGGGTGGAGAGGTTTGCCTTGGCTCATGGATTCTGAAGACTCCTTCTGTGGTCACATGTCCCTGTTGCGCTGGGTCTGAGCTATCACAGCCCATCATGGCAGACGGGCCTGATGGCCTAGGCTTGTTCACCACATATGGCTGGGAAGCACTGAGAGAGACAGAGGGGCTGGAGTCCCTATGTCCCCTTCAAGGGCCCAACCCCAATGACTGACCTTCTTCCCACTGGACCCCCTCCTAAAGTTCCTCCACCTCCCAGCAGCACCACCTTGGACACATGGCCTTTAGGAACACTCCAAATCCAGACTGCATAAGGATTTCCAAGTATCCATTCTTTCCAGGTCAGTGAGATGATCAGTGCCCTGTGTTATGACCACAGATGCTTTTTATTCTGAGTGCTGACCACAGCTCATGCACCAGCTTAAACATTATATTTCAGTGTTTAATGGTTATTATGCCATATTTGAAGCATACCAAACGTACTTAAAAAGAATTCAGCTAACACACTCTGAAGGACAAAGCAGTTACCAGACAGCAAAAGCCTCTCCACTGCCCAAGCCTCTGTCTCTCTGCTCCCCAGCAGGTGACAGTAACACACAGTTGGGCATTTCTTGGACTCATGCATCTCCTTGTCATTGTGACCACACGGGCATGTATCCTGAGGCACTCTCCTGCACTCTTTTCTGGTCATTAGGCTTCATAGAATCAGCCGAAGAGCCTAGTGCAGACATTTGTTATAAAGCTCAAGGTTGCACATTAGCCTGCCATCTCCCACAAAGACAGCACAGCCTTTCTAATAAGTGCTTCTTCTATTCCAGAATTCATTTTCCATCCTCTCCTGCAGGAAGGTTGATTTCTCTATTCTGTGTCCAAGGTCTTTGGACCGGCTGAAAGCTCATTGTTTTGATACGGTCTTCTCTGGCTGAGTATGGCTTCTTCTAATTATTGTTCATCCAATCCATTTCTCAGTGTTATGTCAAAATCAGATGGTTGCTTTTCCCCATCTGTTGCCGCAATCTGTTCAATCCATCACACTCAGCAAGCTTGCAGGGGATTGTCTAGTCCAAAGACAGGAATGAATGTGCTTCGGAAGCCATCAATAGTACGGGCAAGGTTTTGGTCTGCGGCACTGCTTTGGGAAACTTCTTACATAATGTCACATTCAGGAGCATTGCTGTCTTTCTCTCATGCCAGCAGTGGGTAACATCAGACGAGACAGGAGTGGGATTAAATTCTGAAACTTTCATAATATCTTTCCTCACCGCATAACAATATTTAATAAAGAATCTCCCCATCCCAGCCTGTAGTTTTCCAAACATATACATGTACCCATTAGCTGGGAGACAAAATTATAGTAGTGTATTGTTTTTCAAAAGCCCTAAAAACCATGTACCTGCATTGGAAGGAAATGGTCCTATTCTAGCAGGCCTTTCAGGTGAGCAGAGTGGGCTTGCTCCTTGTTGAGCTGTTCTTTGCAGAGGGCTGTGGTTCTTTTTTCATTAAGTGAAGTGGTTTGCAGAGCTCTGCAGTCCTGTGCTAATAGCATCAAGGCCCAGGGGCCGCCAGCGCAGGCGCTGCTAAAGCACAAGGCCAGGAGAGGGAAGCAAGCCAGGAAAGGGGGCCGTGGTAAAGCTAACTCGCTTTTTAAAAATACTGATCTTACTCTTTGGTTTAAACTGACACATAAAAACTGTACAGATTTAAGAAATAGAATGAGATGTTTTGATTCATGCATACATTAATGATCAGGTCAGGGTAATCAGCATTTATCATTTTTTTCCTTGGGAACGATCAAAGCTCCTCTCTTGTAACGACTTAGAGATGTGCAGTGATTGCGATCACCCTGCTGTGTGACGGGAACACAGGACTCCTTCCTCCCCCCTGGCTGGTATGTTTTAGTACAGATGCAGCTCCTCCCTATCCCTATCTATTGCAGCCCACAGGGAAAGAGCAAAAACCTTCTCAGGGAGGACAGGAGCCCTGCCCTAAATGCGTCTTCCAGGACGGGCAGCCGGCCGGCCACCGTTGCGGGGTGAGTCGTTTACTAGTCCCACGTGGCCGCCCCTTTCCTTTGCCGCCCCTCCCCCCCCCGTTCCGGCCCAGAGGCCGATGGCCACTGCGTGATGCTCCAGCGTGTGATATTCTTCCCAGACTAACCGCTGGAGCAATTTATTGCTTTTACTTTCAGAGTAGAAAATATGCTCATCGGTGTTTGGGGAAAATCACACTTAAAATAAAAAACTCTTATTCAGGTGTTTACACTCTTTATTTTCATTTGCAGTTATCAGACGCCTTGCTTTTCTTTAACTGTGCAACATTGTGAGCAGCTCGTGTCAGGACTGCGTGCCCGTTTCCTTCCTGCTCCTCCATGGCACGCCCCAGAGCCCGCGCTGTTCATCAGACGACTGACTGATTGAAGGACAGGCTGTGCTTTGATTTGAAGGGCCCCCTAAAGGCCAGCTGTGGAAGACTTGGTCCCAGCTTGCACAGCTGTTGGGAGAGGGTGGAACCTGTAGGAAGGGGGAGCCTGGTGGGAGGGAGTCTGGACACGGGGTGTGGCCTTCATCTTCCTGGGTTAGGGTTAGGGGTGTGGGGCCCCAGTGCTTCCTCTCTCCCTGCGTGGCAGCTACCATGAGATGCACAGCTTTGGCTCCCATGGGCTCCCACCACGACACTTTGCCTTGACACAGGCCCAGCATCCAGGAACTGAAACCTCTTAACCAAAAGCCTGAAGGAATCTTTCCTCCTCTGAAGTTGTTTCTCTCAAACATCTTGTCACAGTAGGAAGAGGCTGGATCACACAGACCCATGCTGAGACAAAGGACCAGAGCTGTCCTTCCAGGGGGCTGTTGGTGATTCTGCTTGTGACTTGCACTAGCTAGAGTCATCAAATCCAGGTCATTTCCTCTTACTGAGCTCCTTCCCTAAGCACTGAGGGGATGAGAAGTCACAGGACATTTTGCCCAGGTAACCCATGGAGCAGCCGTTGGTCTCAGTGACAGAGCGGGCCTCAGCACACTATCTTTGAGGAATCCAGGAAATTCTCCTCTCCTCTGTGATTCCTGACACTCCAGCACTAGAAATACCTTACTCTAGGGCTTTTAACTATCTTGGCTTTTCAACAAATGTCTGCATCCGAATTGTACTATAGAGGGGATATCCCTTATTCCAAATACATAGGGCCAGAAAACTTCAAATTTTTTTGTTTTTTGGATTTTAGAACATTTACATATGCCTAATGAAATATCTTATGGATGAGTCCTAAGTCCAAACAAGAAATTCCTACATGTTTCCTACACACCTTATACAGTACACATAGACTTACATAAGTTTAGGCAGTGCTTTTAATAATCTTGTACAAAGTTTTGCAGCATGGAGTTCAGCCTAGATTCAGTGAGGAGTAAGGAGTCAGCTGGCTCAGCACCTGGCCCTGCACCTTGACTTTCATCTCAGCTCTTTTAAATTAACTGTCCCGAGAGGCTTTGATGATTTCTGGGATGAAAGAGGGCAATGAAGAAGTGAGAGAGAGGCTGCTGTGGAGAGGGATGGGTCTCAAGAGCAGGACCAGGGAGAAGCTCATGTTTCTTCATCCAGAGCTGGCTTCCTTGTAGGAATACTGAGTTCTCGAAGGCTGAGTCTGGGGGCCATCTTTGCTTAGGAGTTATTCCCTCCCAGATGTCCTTTCTTGATTACACTTTTTTAAAATTCTGTTTTTTTTTTTTTTTTGCGGTACTGGGGATCGAACTCAGGACCCTGCGCTTGCTAGGCAAGTGCTTATTCCACTGAGCTAATGATTACACTTTTTAAAATTGAAGTACATTTCCAAATCTTTCTCTGCCAGTCACCACCCCACCTCCCCATGCAGGAGTATCCAATGCCACAAAGGTTGACCATTTTCCTGGGTGACCTGGAGGCTGCCCCTTGGCCTACACACCTCACAGGGACGCTTTTGGTGGCCTCAGTGTCCTTGTCATCCCTTTGTGGCTGCAGGCGCATAACCGTAGTAATAGACAGTTCTCCAGAAGTGTAAGCTTTGCTGAGGGCCATTTGGGGCCCTTGACTTTATTGTCAGTAGCCAGGTCCCTAGGAAAGGCAGGGAGGGCAAGAGTGGGAAAGAAGAGTCTACTTCCATGCCTCTGAGGAGCAGGGGAGGCATGCAGCAAGTTGCTTCACCATAGGCTTGCAGAATGAAAGGGTGACGCCTCTTCCGAATCTGAGGCATCAGTCCTTGGGAGTTGCTGTGCTCTGGAGATACATTGGCATCCAAGGGTTTGTGTATTGGGTTTTGCTCCTCAGTGGTGGTATGAGAGGTAGGAGGACCTTTCAGAGATGAGGCTGAGTGGGAAGTGATTGGTCATTGGGGGTGCTGCCTTAGAAGGCATTAATGTAGATCTCTGGAACTCCAGTTAGTTCCCTTGAGAGCAAATGGTTAAACAGCAGCAAGCATGACTGCCAAATTTTTCTTACTTTCTATCTTGCTATGTGATCCCTCCCTCCAGGATGTGATCTACTGTAGAGTGATGTAGCCAGAGGCCCTCAGCAGAGGCCAAGCAGATGGGGTTGCCCAACCTTGGACTTTCAACTTCTAAATTAGAAGCTAATTAACTAACCTCTTCTTTTACATGATCTCCCTTTAGGTATTTTGTTATAGCAATAGAAAAAGACTAAGACTTCCAGGGATAACTCTAGTAGTCCCATCATGGTCCCAGAGACCCTCACAGAGGGCAAGTAAGTGATCCCAGGACCAAGATAGTCTTGGTTCCAAGGCTCTCCAGTGGATCACCTTGGGAAGGGGACAAATCACACCACAATACAGTTCATGAAACATACGCCTTTGTGTATCCTGCATACATTTAGTGAGCTGGGTGGAAGTACAAGGTGAACTAGATGGGCAAGACCCTTTTCTTACCCATTTCACAATTCCAGCAGAAGACAAGTTCTCCTTTCTGCACCTTTTCTTCTCTCTGAGCACTCAACAGATTGATGATGCCGCCCTCACCGTGATGGCAGATCTTCACTCAGCCTATTGATTCACATGCTGGTGTGTCCCGGGAACATCCACACTGACACACTCGGAAATAATGTTTGCTAGCAATCTGGGTGTCCTTTAGTTCAATCAAGTTGACACACAGAAATGAACCATCACGTGGTCATTTACAAATGTCTCTGGCAAATCATTATGAGCACTGAGCCAGCTGAGTGGAGGCTACAGTCGCCACATAAGAAACAATGAAGACTTCACAGAACTGACTCAGAAAGTCTCTCAGCAAATGGCATTAATAAACTCCAGGGAAGAGAGATAATCTGATTTCCAGAATTTCTGCATTATATTATTTACAATGTCAGTTTTTAACCAAAGAAAAAAAAAACAAGGAAATATGCAAAGAAACAAGAAAGTGTGGTCTGTACCTAGGAGAAAGAGTGGGCAATAGACAATTTATGAGGAAGCCTAGATGTTGGGCTTAATAGACAAAGATTACATCAGCTACTTAAAATATGTTTAGGGAATTAAAGCAAATATAATTGTTTTGGTCTAGAATGCCCCCCAACTCTCACATTTGGAGGAGCTGCCTGGTCAGAAGTAGTGGGCCCCTGGGGTCATGGCTTGTAGGGTGCATTCTTGCAGCTGGCTTCTCCTCTCTCTGTTTCCTGACTGCCATAATGGGAACACCTTTCCTCCACCAAGCCCTTCCACTCTGCAGTTTCTTCTTAGGAACTGCAGGCCATGGATTGACTCCATGGAAACTGAGGGCCAAAATAAACTTCTCTTCCTTTAAATTGTGGCTGTTGAGTATTTTTGTCTCAGGGTCAGGAAAGTAGCTAAGAGAACAAACTATTGGAACAATATCTCTTCACATAAAGAATATCAAAAAAGAGATGATTATTATCTGAAAGGGTCCAAAATGAAATTCTAGATGGGCTGTTAAGATGTCTGAAACTGTAGCTGAAAAATGTCCTTTAATTGTAAGGATTGAGGATGAAAAGAACAAAGAAATATCTGGAAAACAGCAACTTTTAAAAATAAAGCATGTGTGAGTGCTAAGCCCTCTTTGCAGGGGTCTCATTCTTTAGGACCTCATGGGTAAGGTCAGCTTTTCTCAACTGTGCTGTAGGGAATTCAGTATCTTGTGTATATGTGGCCCTCAGCAGTTGTTGCTGAGGAGCAACATCGTTCACTGAAGCAGCTAGAGAGGGGAGGGGAGCAGTGACATCATGAAGAAGTTAGTAGAGTGGGAGAGTTACTGACCCAGGCAAAAGAGAGAGAGAGATTGACAGGGTAGCCAAACATGGAGACAAGAGTGTCAAGTTCCAAACAGACCTCCCTGGAGGATAGTTTGGGGACATCCATGGATATCTCTGAGCAAGAAGACATCAGTTATGGAGAAATGTGATTGGAGGAGAAGTCATCTGTGGTCTGTTTATGGCTCTTCAAGGGAGGCAGGTTTCAGAGAACAGAGGCATTGGCATGATCTCAGGGTGGAGGTTTTGGCCTCCTAACATCCAAAGGTCACTTTGCAGGCCCAAGAAAAGTATGTTTCACAAAATTCAGCATCCAGGGCCTGCAAAGTAACCTCAGCAACTGATATCATCGATCCACAAGTCAGAAGTGTTATCCATAGAAAAGTTAATGGAGGGTTAATAACCTGTTGCTCAGAACTAGTGATTTTGAAAGTCAACTCAAAACAAGTAACTGAAAGCATGGGGAGCTAAAGGTTTTACCTGACTTTTCCCTCAGCTTTGGGAGGAGAACAGAGCAGCTTTGACTCTTCTGTCTTTGAGACACTGGTGCCCCATTTCTCGGTGGGCAGCTGGACGGCAGGAATCGTCTGACCTGAGGCTGAGTCACATTCACTTTGCAGGAGGGGCCGACACCTGTGTGGGAGCTGCTCATCCTGCATCTGCTGTAAAAGCTCATGCTGAAGGTCAGAAGCAAAGCTTGCAGGTGGCCACAAGCCCAGACCATGCACAGAGTGTGAGCCCTCCCAAGGGACTGGTATTCCTAGGGAGCACAGGTAAGAGTAGCCCAGGGAAGAATTTTCTATATTTGTCAACTTTTTGTTGCTGTGACAAAATACCTGACATATACAACTTAAAGTAAGGGAAATATATTTTCGCTCATGGCTTCAGAGATTTAAATCCATGGTTGGCAGTTCCAAGGCAGACGTATCATTGTGGAGGTGGAGGGCAGCAAGGTTTCCTATCTCATGGCAGCTGAGAAGAAGACAGAGATGAAGAGAACCAGAGAGGATGGGGCAAGGGACAAGATAGAGGCCCCAAGGTCACGACCCCATGACCCACTCCCTTCAACACCTCTTTCCAACACCTCCTAAATTATAATCTTTAGCGGAGTACTCTGCTTGGTGAAGTTAGATTCCTCATGACCCAGTGGCCTATTTGGACCCCACCTCTGCGCTCTGCCCTCAGACATCTGTCTTAAAGGATATTTCATACTTAGGCCAAATCGCCATCCAAGAAACATTGCACAATGCAAGGTGAGATGACCAGGTTTCAGTGATGGGCACAGGAGGGTGAGAAGAGACTTTGGAGCCCATGTGGGATGTGGTACTTTCTTCATGATCAAGAGAAATCCAGTGCTTATGAAACTCATGGGCTCAGTGAGTAAAGGGTTTGATGAGTACCAGAAACCAAAAATTTGACATGATCAGGACAAGGAGTTCTCACTACAGCTGGTGGACCACTCTGTCCTCTGCCTACCTTCCATCCTGCCCCTGCCTTGAGTCTGTCTATCCAATAACCCACACACCAGACAGAGGAGCCTTGCAGACTTGGAGGCCACCAGTGATTCAGCAAGATTCTATTTCATAGCCAAACAGATCCAATTTTGCATTAAATTTGCAAGCATAGAACCCTTGATTATAGCAAGGGTAGGCTTCCCAAAAACTCCATTAGGTTGAAGCCAGCCATACCAATCCTGTTTCCTTGCAGTGAGTGTTAAAAGAAATCAGAGAAAAGGCCTTCTTGGGCTTTTACCCATCTTGCATCCGTCCAGTTGGGATTCTGGTGTGATGGCTACAGCTTGGGCAGCTATTTTATGAGCAAAAGGTCACCAGGATGAGAATAAAAAGGAGGCATGTTGAGAGAGAAATTTGAAGAGCAGGACTTGCCTGTCATGTGACATTACTGAGTATGGTACCATTCCATGACCAGACCGATTCTGCACTACTATTAAGTTTCATTCTTTTCAAAGTCCCTCTAGGTGAGCCTTCTCATATATGTGGCCCAAACCACTCTTGTGGAAATATTTTCACAAAATTTTGGCCTGAGTAAATGTTACTTTACATGGATATATTTATTCTTTTGGAAACAACCTAACCCATGTGGTTTTTATTGTTTTTCCTGAGATCTTGTCTGCCGGCAGACAGTCAGGGAAGGCTGACTGGAGGAAGTTCCTTCTATTCAGTCCAAGCCGGACAGACAGGAAGCTGGAGCGACCCTCTCCACTGGGCTCTGCCATGTGCCCAGGGGTGGGGAGCAGGAAGCAGCTTACTCTGCTTTCTCAAGTCCAGCTGCATCCAGGGCTGAGGGCCCTGCTGTGTCAGCCAGGAAGGGTGTTTGGGGCCAGTAATCTTCTTGGGCTTAGAAAGATTCCTCCTCTTAGGAACCCTAAAACTCCCCAGGGCAGTGGGAAGGTAAGAAGCATGGTGGTTTAGAAACATGTTTGCAAGACCTTTGGCATTCTTCTGGCCACAGGGTTTCCCATCTCTAGAGCCCAAGTCCACGTGGCTGGGTATGCCCTCTGCCCTGAGACACCTGAGTACCAGGCAGGGGTAGGAAGAGACAGGGGGGACAGAGAGGGAGGGTGGGAGGGAGAGAAAGAACAATATGGGGCCTATCCCACTCCAGCTGTCCAGCATCCAGCCCCCAGCACTATCCTCGGCCTGGAACAGTGGCAGTCACTGCAACACTGACTGTGACTTTGGCAGTGGCTACAGCCTCCTGAGAGCACCTTGCTGGGCCCAGAGACTCAGGCAGGGGGATCCATTCTGAAGAGACAGAGTGCTCTTCCTCTGTTGGATCTCAGAAGCTGGTTTACTGGTGTCCATGTGGTCACCCCCAGTGAGCAGAGGGAAAGAAATCACACCATTGGTGCAGGATCCACTCCTGGCTAGGGCCATGTCAACATGGGCATTGCTGACCACTCCAGTGCCTCTGTGTGGGACATGTGCCACACCCCAGCAAGTCCCCTCATGAGTTCTTGTCCTCCTAATGCAGCAGAGATGCCAGCAGTCTCTTAGTGTCAGCAGAAAGGCTGCATGCACGCCACAAGCCAAACTCTCTTTTTGCCTGGGGAAAGAATGCTGGATGCTTTGAAGTTGAAAGGATGGGTAACCCCTGCAAGCAGCACACCAGGGCAGAAGTGGCCCCAAGAGGGGCCCTGTAGAGCTAGCAGTTGGTGAGTGAGATGAACTGGTGCTGTGTTTCTCACATAGACACCTTAGACAGAAGCAGGCAGGCAGGCCCGCTATTTATTTCAATAGGGTTCAGGGCTTCCCACCTGCTGGCAGCTGCAGAACACTCCCAGGTTACTTCACTGCCTGAGGCCTGGAGGGGAAGGAGACAAGAGCCATCCAGTCACAGTGGACTGCTAGCAGTTGGGAAGCAAGTAGTTGGAGTTCCGCTGAGAGCTAGAAGTTGTGACCACCCAGAGTCTGCCCTGGTAGACACCAGTCTTAGCCCTAAGTACAAAGGACCAGAAACATCCCTCTGGTCTGTGACCAGCAAAGCAGCCTTGACCCAGCAGCAAAAGCATATAAGCAGCCTTGTCCTAATGGGACAAGGGCACTCCCCCTAACCTACCACCATCAGGTAAGATTAGCTAGTGGTATGGAACAGAAGAGGCTGTGCAAGGTCTAGAAGGAACCAACTGTAAATAGGTCTGGGAACAACCTTGGGCTTCCCCTGCCCAAGAGCACCACATCACTGTGAAAGTGCCATGGGGACAATCACAGCAAGATATGGACATCCAAAATGTTGTCAGCTGAAGACCAGTCCCAGCTCTAACATCCTGAGGTCAAGATCAGCCACTCACCCAGCACAAATCCTACTGCAAATTTGGTGGGATTACACAGTGCGTTTTTGAGATCTGATTTGGACAGAACTGTAAACCACAGAACTGTAAACACCAGAGAAATTTTATAATTTTTCTTTTTCTTTGCATGACTGTTTTTAGTTTTTCAGGCTAACTGGAGACTTTTTTCTTTCTTTTGCCTATTTAAGTTTCTTACCTTTAGTTTTGTTTCTTACCTTTAGTCTTACCTTTCTTCCACTATGTTTCTCTTTATTCATCTTTCTGTTTTGTCCCCTATACCTCATAAATACTACCCAAGCAGGGGGAAGTCAATCTACCAAGGGGAAACTCATAGCATACAGGCTCCTGGTATATGCTGGATTTTTTCTTTTTTTTTTTACATAACTGTACAGCTTGCTTCTATGGTTAAAGGTACCAAATTATTAATTACCACAGCTTGTCAGTTGTAGGCTGTGCTTGATGCTATTGTTATTGCTAATTGTACTAGTTTAGCCAGGATGTCATACATGTTATAATCGGTTTTTCTCCCTCTATGACAACACTATGATTGTCTGGGATAATAGCCATCACAATAGTCCAGTACCAAAGGACAGAGTGCTGAGCCAAATAGATAGCAACTTCCCATTCTTCGTAAATTGGGAAAGTAGGACCTTGGGATAGGCACAAAGGCTAAGAATTTCCTGCATCTAGAAGACATCGCTGAGGAATAGACATTTCGTAAGTAAGCCTCCATAACAGTGATAAAGTTGCCTACCATAAAAAATCTACAAACACCAACAGGAAAAAAAGGATAATAGGAAATGACAAGATGCAGAAGCAAAATGCAGCCCCAGACTTCTAGCCTAACCCAGAGCAATTCTGGAGCCAAATGAGATAGAGGAAACTGCAAGCGACACACTAGAATATTCAGAAATGATAGCAGCAGAAGAAAAAAAAAATCAAATCGTGTGGCTATAGAAAAAATAATTTCTCTTTAGTATACTAACAACAAATGTAATGAGAGAGAAACAAGGGAAACAATACCCTTTCATAATAGCATCAAAAAATGAAATACTTAGGAAGCAATCTAACAAAGGAAGTAAAAAATCTATACATTAAAATTACAGTTCTCTGAAAAAGGAGATTGAAGAGGATCTCAGAAAATGGAAAGATATCACTTGCTCAGAGATAAGAAGAACCAGTATATTGAAAACGGCCATGCTGTCAAAATTGTTCTACAGATTTAATGCAATTGCAATCAAAATACCATTAGCATACCTCACAGAACTAGACAAAACATTCCTACAATTTATTTGGAACCAGAAAAGACCTAGAATAGCAAACACACAAACAAACAAAAACAAAGAAAAAACTAGGCAACAAAGGCAAGGCAGGGAGCATCACAATCCCTGACTTGAAATTATGCTATAAAGGTAATGTGATTAAAAACAGCATGGTAGTGTCCAACAAACAGACCTGAGAATCAATGGAACAGATTAGAAGATGCAGAAACAACTCCAAATACACACAGCCACTTTATCCTTGACAAAGGGGCCAAACATGTTCACTGGAAAAAACAGCCACTTTAATAAATGGTGCTGGAAAAACTGGCTTTCTATATGCTGAATACTAAAACTAGACACATGTCTCTCATCGTGCACTGATCTAAAATCAAAATGGATCAAAAATATAAGTATTGAAATGGAAGCACTAGGGCCAGGATATAGTTCAGTGGCACGGCACCTGCCTGACAAGCACAAGGTTCTGAGTTTGATTCCTGGTCCCCGCCCCCCCAAAAGATGTAAACTAAGATGGAAACACTAAATCCACTGAAAGAGAGGATAGGTACAGCTCTTGAAGACATAGATACAGGAAAAGACTTCATGAAGAAATCCCCAGTTACCTAGGGAATACTACAAAATATCAACAACCGGGATCTCATCCTATGAAGAAGCTTTTGCATAGCAAAATAAATTACCGATAGAATGGAAAGACAACCCACAGAGTGGTAAAAACTTTTAGCCAATTGTCCCTCAGACAAAGGACTAATAAAAATCAGCCCCCTCAAATTTAAAAAGCCAATCCAAAAAATGCACATCAGAGATGAATACACACTTCTCAGAAGAAGAAATACAAATGGAAAATAAATATGTGAAAAGATGTTCACCATCACTGATCATTTAAGAAATGCAAATTACAACAACGCTGAGATTCCATCTCACCTCAGAAAGAATGACTATCATCAAAATATCAACCAATAACAAATGCTGGCATGGCTGTGGGGAAAAAGAAACCCTTCCCCACTGCTGGTGAGAGTGTAGACTGGTGCAGCCACTGTGGAAATCAGTGTGGTGATCCTTCAAAAAACTAGGATTAGAGGTCTCATTTGACTCAGCTATTCCCCTTCTGGGTATCTTCCTAGAAGAATTAAAAACATTATGCCACAGCAATATATGCACATCCATGTTTATAGCAGTACAGTTTATAATAACTAAGTCTTGGAAACAACCCAAATGGCCATCAGTAGGTAAATGGATGAAGATTTTTTTGAATACAACAGAGTACTACGTAGCCACGAGAAGGATAAACTTGAGACATTTCTAAGGAAATCAGTGCACGTTGGAACCATACTCTTAAGTGAAATAAATTAGACACACAAGTGTTTCTCTGGAGTGAGATGCCAAAAGTATAAATAATGACCAAAGCATATAAAGGATATTGTGCAATAGGAAGAAATTGTTCAAAAGAAAGGGAACCTAGGAAGCGAGGAGGCAGAAAGGAAGGAAGGTAAAAGTAAAATATAAAAGAAGGAAAAATTGGAAATAAAGATTTGTAAATGAGCAAGGGAAGAGAGGAGAGGGGACTGGGGGACTCAGGATATATCATGCACAATTACAAACTCCATGTGATGAATGTGATCATTATGTATTACCTGAACTGTACCAATAAAATTAAAGAATTTTTAAAAGACAATTTTATTTATTTATTTATTTATTTTGAGACAGAGTCTCACTCTGTAATCCAGGCTGGCACTGAACTCACTTTTGTAGCCCAGGATGGCCTTGAATTTAAGGCAGTTTTCCTGCCTCAGCCTCTGAAGTGTGGGATTATAGTAGTGCACCACTATGGCTGGCTAAGACAATTTTATTGAGTTGTAATTTACATACCCTAAAACGCACTCATTTTAATTGTAACATTCAGTAAACTTTAGTAAATATAGAGTTCTGCAGCCAGTACTGAAATCCAGTTTTACAACATCTATCTTCTCAAATCATAACTTGTTTCCATTTGCCTCAAAACTTTGCTCCTACTTTGCCCCACCAACCCCAGGTGACCACTGGTCTGCTTTCTGTTTCTATGGATCTGTCCTTTGTACACATTTCCTACGAATGGAGTCATACAGTCAGTAGTCTTTTTCACGTGGCTTCTTTCACTTAGTATCATGTTTTTGTAAATCATTCATCTTTCAGATCTTTTAGTAGCTTTGTTTCTTTCTACTGCTAAGTAATATTCCATTGCATAGATGTATCAGTCAGGGTTTACTAGAGAAACAGATAAAACACAAGATGTACAAATGTACAAGAAATTACAAGCTTGGCTTACGATGGTCAGCTTCAGCTACAGAGTTAGATGAGGAAGTGTGCAGAGGGTGTCTGCATGCTGGAGATTGAAGAGCCCAGGCGTGGGGCCTAGAGCTCACTGCAGTGTCTGTGCAAGTCTGTACCAAAGGGCTGATGGGTCTGCAATGGAATGCTGAAGAATCTACAGTGAAGGCCGGAGAGTCAACACCAGAAGGCTGAAGAGTCCCAGGTAGAAGCCGAAGACGGCTTGATCACCAGGAGATGCCCAAGCTGAAGGCAAAGACTGGAACTCCTCCAAAGAACCAGCAACCAGTCCTTCCTCAGTTCTTTTTTTATGCAGTCTACCCGCTCTGGTAGTGTGGGGGTGGTCCTCTACACCCACACCCTCTGCATGCCTTCCTCTTGCACAGGCTTATGATGAATACAAAGTAAGCCCCTGGCTCCCTTCTGAGTCACATAATTAACCTTCTAAACTTCTCAGATTAACACAATAAACATCCCAGGAGGGTAAGGATATGTCCTTTTTACTCCAAGATGCAGAACTGCTGAGTCACTTAGCCAAACTTCTAGACTCCAAGTTGACACAGTGTATCAACCATAACAATACATATACCAATTCATTCATTCATTCATTTGTTGACTGATGTTTGAATGCTTTCCACCTTTTGGATGTTAGGAATAATAGTACAATGTTACTATGAACATTGCCAATATAAATCTTTGTGTGGATGAATATGTTTATTTCTAGGTAGATTATTAGGAGTGAAATTCCTAGATGATGTAGTAAGTTCATGTTTAACATTAAGAACCCACTGAACTGTTTTCCATGGTAGCTGTGCCATTTTACATTCTCATTGGCAGTGGTTGAGGGTTTCAGTTGCTCCGCTCCATGTTAACGTCTGTCTCTTTGAAAATCACACCTGTTCCTTGTTTATATTGTAGACATGTGTATGTGCTGGTCATTATTCAGGGTTCTATTCTAAGAGGACTATGGTTTCTTTCCTTCTGTAGCAAGGGAAAGCTTTACCAGTGCCTAATGCATTCTTTCCTTGGGTCCGAGTCAGAGCCATGAAAGCTGATTTTTTCCCTAAAAGATAAAAGAAAATTAAACAGATTTTTTCATTTCCTGCACTGTGCTTGGAAATAATTTGAACTCTGAGTAAATACATCTGGGCTTTGTCCTTCGAGCCTTGTGTCTGCTCTCCAAGTGCCAAGTCCTTGAGACCCTTGACTCCGGAACCCCAAAGTCCCGTTTCATTTGGGCTGAGTGGGCTTTTCTTCATGTTAATCATTCAAGAGATTATTCTTTGAGCACTCTGCTCTATGCCCTTTACTTCAGCTTTGGAGCTGCTTCCTGGACACCAGGCTGCTGCAACCAGTGAGCGCCTGCTCTGCAGGCAGACAACTGATCAGGGTGTGGGCCTGCAGCAAGAGAGGTGCCTGCCTGTCCCCGACTCCAGCTCTTTCAGCCCATGCTGGCTCTTCTGCTTCCACTCACTTACTGGAGCTTGCCTGCTCGCCCTGTCCTTGAAAACACGTCGTTTTCCCACTGTGCAAGAAGGAATTTTTCACCATGTACAGTTCCTCCTCCACAGACTGTTTTGCCATCTGACTGGAAGAATCAGAAAAGAGGAGTAAGAAAAGAACTCCCCACGTCAGGTGACTGTCTCCAATTGCTATTTCTGGCTCAGCTGTGTGTCCAGGATAGGCAGGTATATGACCATGGTCTGCAGAGCCAAGAAATACAGAGGAGGTGCACAAAACTGCAAAGACTGATGGTGATTTCTGCCATGATCTAGTGGAGACCAGGCAGACAGATGAAATGGGCATAGGCTTTTAACAGAGGCCCTGAGACAGTTTGCTGAGAGTGCAGTGGCCTCCCCAGGGACATGGTGCTCTCCTGCTGGAGCCACAGAGGTAGCTTAGGGGCTCACAGGAGAATGACATAGCATGCCCAGAATCCTTCCTTCTTAGAGAAGTTTTTTTTTATTTTAAAGAGAATAAAAACAACAACAACAACAACATAGACAAAAACAAAACAACACAAAAACAATACAAATCATATAGGGTTTCAAAACAAAATGATAGGAATTAACTGTGGTTGTTACATTACACATTGTTATCTTCAACAAAGTTGCTCAGATTAGCAGATGTAGGAATGCAAGATTAAAGAGGATAAAAGAGAATAAAGAGAGAACAAAAGTAATATAAAAGACAATAAAAATAATATAAAAGAGAATAAAAGTAATATACAAAATTAGAAATGATACAGAGCTTCACTAAAGAAGATGGTAGGAATTCAACAATGGTTGTTATATTGCATATTGTTGTCTTCAAATTAGTTGTTCAGGTTACCAGATATAAGCATGCAAAATTGGTCAAAAAATTTAAGTATTAACTGTTTCTTTCAATATACCAATAGACATCAGCAGTTCAGTTGTCCCAGCTTACCTTCTATATACGTATATATTTTTTACTTTCTTTCTTTCTTTTTCTTTCTTTCTCTAATCCCAGTTTTTCCTTCCCTATGAGCAATTTCTTTCCCTGTCACAATATCTATTGTACCTTTTGGGTTTTATTTATTCTTTCAGGTTCTTACACTAGGGACACAATACGATGCTTATATACATGGGTCTGATTTATGTCACTTGTGAATATGGTCTCTAGTAACATATTATAGAAATGATACTTGAAAGTATAGCCTTGTGAATATGGTCTCTAGTTGTATCCATTTACTTATAAAAGCCCTTGAGTTTATCTTTTTTATAACTGAGTAATACTCTGTTATATAAAAATACCACAACTTTTTTATCCATTCCTCTGTTGATGGACATTTGGGTTGTTTCCAAGATTTATTTATGACAAAGTGTACTGCTATAAACACGGGTGCACATATATTACTGGGGTATGATGTTTTTAATTCTTCTGGGAAAATATTCAGAAGGGGAACTACTGGATTTTTTTTTTTTTTTTTTGGAACTACTGGATTAAGTGGGGCCTCTGATCTTAGTTTACTGAAGAATCTCCACACTTATTTCTACCATGGTTTCACCAGTCTATACTCCTACCAGCAGTGGACAAGTTTTCCTTTTCCCCCATAGCCACGTTAGCATTTGTTATTGGTTGATTTTTTGATGATAGCCATTCTTTCTGGGGTGAGATGGAACCTTAGTGTTGTAATTTGCATCTTTTGAATGATCAGTGATGTTGAACATTTTGTCATATATTTACTTGCCATTTGTATTTCTTTATCTGAGAAGTATGTATTCATCTCAGATTTCCATATTTGGATTGGGTCTTTGAATTTTGAGGGCCTGATTTTAAAAAAATTCTTTATGTGTTTTAGATAGAAGTCCTTTGTCTGAGGGATAGTTGGCCAACATTTTTCCCAATTCGTGGGTTTTCTTTTTACTCTATGGGTGATTTCTTTTGATGTGCAAAAACTTTTCAGTAGGATGAGATCCCAGTTGTTGATTCTTTGAAGTATTTCCCATGCAGTTTGGTTTTTGTTCATGAAATCTTTGCCCACCAGTATGTCTTCAGGATTTCTACTTACTTTCTCTTGCAGTAGATTTACATTTCTATTTTAATATTTAGAACTTTGATCCATTTTGATTTTAGCTTGCTGCATGGTGATAGACATGGGTCTAGTTTTAGTCTTCAGCATGTGGAAAGTAGTTTTTCCAGCACTCTTTATTTAAGAGATAAATATATTTGTCCCCTTTGTCAAAGATAAGGTTGCTGAATGTATTTGTAGCTGTGTCTGTATCATCTAATCTGTTCCATTGATCCTCAGGTCTGTTTTCTTGGCCAGTACCATGCTGATTTTATCACAGTAGCTTTGTAGTATAATTTCAAGTCAGGAATTTTGATGCCTCCTGCCTTTCCTTTGTTGTCTAGGACTGTATTTGCTATTCTAGGCCTCTTCTGGTTCCAGATGAATTTTAGGAATGTTTTCTCTAGATCTGTTAGGCATACTAATGGTATTTTAATTAGAATTGCATTGAATCTACACAACAATTTTGGGAGTTTGGCCATTTTCCAAGGTTGATTCTTCCTATCCATGAGCAAGGAGTATTTTTCCATTTTTTAAAATCTTCTTCCACTTCTTTTTTAAAACAGTACTATAGTTTTCACTGTATAGATCTTTTACTTCCTTTGTTAGATTGATTCCTAAGTATTTCATTTTTATATGCTATTGTGAAAGTGTGGTTTCCCTAACTTTTCTGTCAGTGTGTTTGTTGTTTGTGTACAGGAATGCTATTGAATTTGAGTGTTGACTTTGTATCCAGCTATACTACTGAATTTGGTTATTCAATCTATAAGTCCTTTAGTGGGTTTTTGGGGGTCTTCTATGTAGAGTAGCATGTCATCTGAATAATGATAATTTCACTTTCTCCTTTCCTATCCTTATTCCTTTTATTTCTCTCCTTGTCTAATTGCTCTGGCTAATATTCCAGAACTGTATTGAATAGGAGTGGTGACAGTGGACATCCTTGTCTTGTTCCTGATTTTAAAATGAAAACTTTCAATTTTTGTCCACTTAGAATGATGTTAGCTGTGTATTTGTCATAGATGGCTTTGCTCAGATTGAGGTAAAGACCATGTATTTCTATTTTCTGTAAGGCTTTTCTCATGAATGTGTGTTGGACTTTATCAAAAGGTTTTTCTGCATCTATTGAGATGATCATGTGATTTTTCTTTTTGGCTCTATTGATATGGCATATTATATTGATTGATTTGCATATATTGAACCATCCCTGCATCCCTGGGATGAATCCCACTTGGTCCTGGTGTATAATCTTCTTGATGATTTGCTGCATTCTGTTTGCTACTATTTTATTGAGAATGTTTGCATCTATGTTCATTAGGGAGATTGGCCTGTAGTTTTCTTTTTTGGTTGGGTGTTTCTCTGGTTTTGGTATCGGTAATACTTGCTTTCAGGCATTAAGAAGAATGCCTTCCCTTTCAATTTCATTAAAGTGTTTGAGAAGAATTGACATTAAATCTCTAAATTTCTTGTAGAATTCAGCTGTTAACACGTCAGGACCTGGGCTTTTCTTTCTTGCTAAATTTTTTTTTATTACAATTCAGTTTTGTTGATATTGAGTCATTCGTGATTTTTATACCTTCTTCATTCACCTTTGGTAATTCATCTGTGTCTAGGAATCTATCCATTTCCTCTGTGTTTTCCAACCTATGAGAGTAAAGATTTTCAAAGTAGGTACTGATGATCTTCTGAATTTCTACACAATCTGTAGAAATTCATTCTTTTCATTCCTTATTGGATGAATTTGAGTTCTTTCTTTCCTTTTTTAATAAGGTTGGCTAGGGCTCTATCAATCTTATTTATTCTTTCAAAGAACCAACTCTTTGATTCGTTAATTCTTCGCATTGTTTTCTTAGTGTCTATTGCATTAATTTCTGCTCTGATCTTTATATAATTTCCTGCCTTCTTTGGGCTTTGAGCTTGACTTGCTCTTCTTTTTCTAGAAGCTTGAGGTGCAGCGTAAGATTGTTTATTTGTGCTTGTTCTGTTTTCCTGATGTAAGAATTCACCACTATAAATTTCTCTCTGAGGACTGCTTTCACTGAGTCCCACAGGTTCCTGTAAGTTGTATCTGCATTTTTGCCTGATTGTAAATACTGTTTAATTTCTTCTTTACTTTTATCTGTGACCCACCAGTTGTTCAGGAAGGTGTTATTTAATTTCCATGTGTTTATGGAGTTTTTGTGATTTCTTTTTTGTACAACATCCAATTTCATTGTACTATATGCATGGGATAATTTCAGTTCTTTTGCATTTACTTAAGGATGTTCTATGGGCTTGTATATGGTCTATTTTAGAGAACATCCATGTGCAGCTGAGAAAAATGGTATTCTCATGTTGTTGCATTGAACACTCTATACAGGTCTACTAAATCCATTTGTGCACAAGTTTGGTTTAGTTCTATTATTTCTTTGCCAGTTTTGTTTTTGAGTTTGCCTATCTCTTTGTGACCATGGGATGTTAACGTCCCCTGGTATGATTGTGTTATTGTTTATTTGATTTTTCGGGTCTGTAAAAATTTGTGTTACATAGTTGGGTGCTCCTGTTTGGTGCATATTTATGGTTCTTATCTCTTCTTTTTGCAGATTACCACTAACAAGTATGTAGTGATGTTTTTTATCTCTTTTGATCACTCTTGGTTTGAAGTTCACGTTATCTGCAAACAGAAGAGCTACCACTGCTTTTTTCTGGATTTATGTCACATGGAGTATTGTCTTCCATCCTTTGAGTCTATGAATTTCCATTTTAGTTAAATGTGTCTCTTATATACAGCACATTGTTGGATTTTGTTTCTTGATCCACTCTTCCAGTCTGCTTCTTTTTTTTTTATTTTAAAGACAAAAGAATGGAAGCATATCAATAACCAAACAGACATAAACCAGAATAACACAAAAACAATAAAGGAAATACAATATACAGAAAAGATAATAGGGAATTAACAATGGTTGCTGTATTACATAATGTCTTCAGATTGGTTACTTAGTTATACAAATAAAGGCATATACCATTGATCAAACAGTTTTCTCTACCCTCATCTGTGTTGTTCCCCCACCTAAGCAGTTGTCTTCCCTTTGATAATAACTGTACTTTTTGGTTTTATTCACTCCCTTGGGCTTTCACATTGGGAAGGCGCATGGCTGCTTCAAATTATGTTGCAACAGACATGAGTGTACACAAATTACTATGGCACTAGGTGGACAAGCACCCAACCTCAAAGATAGTACATATGCAGGGACCCAGGCACACTATGATCAGCACTTCACTGACAAGCCCTTGAGGCCCTTGGGTGTCCGGTTGAGTCTTCAGGGTCGCGTCTTGCACTGCCAGGCACCGCCCTGTTGTCGTGTGCCCAGGGGCCCGGTCCAGGTCCTCAGGTTTTTCATGTAGCCTGTGGGGAACCCCTCTCAGGCTGCTGAGCTCTCTGTCAAGGACCCTGAGTTCCCCTCATAGGCCACCAGTGTCTACCAGCAGGCTGCCCATCACTCTTTGGAGGCTATCCCTGACCAGCTAGAGGACTGGGTCTGCACTCTAGTTCCAGGTCTTTGCCTCCTCCCACCTCTCAATCTCCAGTGCTGCCACTACTCGTCCCTTACACAGCTGGGCATTGGGTGCACTTACCATGCTTGGTAAAAGTGGCGTGAAGTCTTCCCCACCTGTGCTCACTGAGGTAGTCCAGGGTATGTGCTAAGTTTAGTTATTAGTTTTAGGAGACAATTGGAGGAGTTCCTTGGGTCTTTTGTGTAGAGTATGTTGTCATCTCTCGATCTCCAGGACTGCTGCTTTTCATATAAGTTGTCTGTATGGGTTTATACAAGGTTCATATATGTAGGCAGTATGAAGTCCCTCCTGGTGCTCATAGTAGTAGTTTATGGTGGGTCCTGAAGCCTGTGGCCTCAGCCCATTGCTGTTGGGAACACATGTTGAGTGCAAGGGGCGCCATGTCTCAAGGTGCTCACAGAGGGAGTTCAGGGTGGGAACTGGGGCCTGGTGACTCAGCTCAAGCTTCCTGCTTGGTGTTGGAGTGAGAAGGGTGCGGGGCTATCTGGCCCACCTCTATCTGTACCTCACTCTTGCTGGTGTGCTCCAGTTCCCATTTGTTCATTGGCTGGATCCCCGGGAATTGCCATGGCCCAAGGGTCATTGCTGCCGCCTTCTGCCGCTCTCTGCTGGTAGTTGCTCTCACAGTGGAGAGGTAGCAGGCACAGCCTCTGGGCAGGCACAGAGTTGGGTGTGGTGGGCTGTGTAGTGGTTGCTTTGTCTCCACTTTGCCCCAGGGTGCTGATTAGAGTGAGTCAATGCAGAGTGGGCATGCTGCTTCAGTGGCTGCCGTTCCTTTTCATCACCAAGCTGGGGAACACAGCACCTCTCAACTGCCGCCACCACTTTCTATCTGGGCTGCGCCTTCCCTGCTCCCATCCTAGCCCAGTTCCCAGAATTCCACTCTCCTCTGGCCCAGTCAGGAGGCTCCTGCAAGCGTGCTCCTCCCAAGCTGGGTAGGAATGAGGGAGCAGGCCGAGGCTCTGTATGGAGTGGTAGACTCCCTCTTTCAACTCCTTTTCTTCCTCTAACTGCACCATGGCAGCTGCCTGATCTGTTCCTCAGGGAGAGATCTTGTTTGCTCTTTCGGAGGGCTTCAGTTCTCATTTCAAGTCCTTCCTGGGACCAGGGGACCTGCTTCTCTACTTCTTGTCTTTCTCATGTTGCTATAATTCACTGTCTCCATGGCAATCCTCCAGGAGGATCTTTCTCTGCTGCTTATCCAGTTGCCATCTTCCCAGAAAGACTTCCAGGTTTTCCAGGTTTTCTAATGTATCTAAAAAGTCACAAATAGGTGGACTTTTATCATATATTTTTCTGCATTTGTTGAGATGATTTTATATGATTCAAACATCCCTTATCTTATTAAGGTGACAAGATATTTTGATTTCTGATTGATGCTATTTAGCCAAGAGCATAAATTGGCATTCATTCAATCTGGCATAAGTTCATTTTGATTATGATATGTTATCTTTATCTTTGTATATACTCCTGGATTTAGGTTACTAATAACATGGCATTTGGGATTTTTGTGCCTTTGTACATAAATGAGATCAATCTGTAATTTCGCTTTATTTTAATGTCCTCATTGGGATTAGGAACCGTGATTACATAGGCTTTATAAACTGAGTTGACAGTTGTTTCCTCTTTTGCCATTTTCCATAGCATGTTCTCCCTAAAACTGATAGAATTCACCTGTGAAGCCATCTTTTTTTTCCTTTTAAAAGTAAAAGAACAAAAACACTAACAAACAGACACACAGTAGCACAAGAACAGTACAAAAACTGAACTACAGATAAGGTGGCAGGGAATCAACAATGGTTGTTGTATTACACATTGGTAACTTCAAAGTGTATGCTCAGGACAATACAAATAGACATACAAGATTGATCAAACAATTAATCATCGATTGTTCCTTACATCAAAATGACATGAGACAATAGTGCAACCATGTCAGCCATCCTGCACATATATACATACCTACACAGCTATCCCCCTTGTGAAGCCATCTAGACAGAATGTTTTCTTTTGAGAATGTCCTGGGGGAGGAAGATGATACCATTTCTTTAAAAGATAGAGGGCTATTTGTACTTTATTTCTATGTGTGTCAGTGTCTTGGTTACTTTTCTTTCGTTGCTGAGACAAAATACCCAACACTCAAAATGAAGGAAGGAAAGGTTTATTTAGCTTACAGTTTGTGGAGGTTTCAGTCCATACTTGGCTGGTTCTGAGGCAGGGTGGCACATGGCAGAGGGCAAACGTTCATGGTAGCAGAGAACAGCAGAAACAACCAGCAAAAAGGAGGAATGGCAAGTAAGCAGCCTCTTCTCTTCCCTTACACTGTAAACAGGCTACCTTCACACAGGGGGCATGTACCTCTCACACAGTCTCCAGGCCCTCCTCTTCCACAGGCTCAGGGTGTATAGAAGGTAAGCACCCTGGCTTCCTGCTGAGTCACTCAGTTAAACCTCCAGATTCCCCAGGCTGACACAATGTATCAACCATAACAGTCAGTTTTGGTGGAATTTCTTTTCTTTTTATGCTTGTTTCTTTTGTCCATAATTTAAGTTCTTTGGCACTAAGGCTGTTCACAGATTCTTGTACTGGCTATCACTTGCTCCTGGATGGGTACAGTCCAGCTGATTCTCCAAAGCCATCAGGAGAATTTCCTCATTGGTATGGGTGCGGGGGAGTCCTCATATTACACCCCACTTGCAGAGGGACATATACGAAGATAGAAGGTAAAGTGGCTTCAGAATGGCGACAAAGAGAGCAAAACTTCTCTGAGGCTTAGAGATTTTTCTGATAGGGATGAAATGCCACATAGACTTTGTGTTGGGAACTGGATCTGCCAAAGAGAACAATTTTCTGGAATCTAATAACACTTTGCTAGGTTTAAGAAACACTGGATTGGCCTGTTTGCCTCTCCACCTGAATACCTCCACCTCCAGTGGATGGATAGAATCTGGGACACCCTGGTTGTGTGGGTTTTTAGCCACTGAATTTCATCTCAGTCTTGCTAATGTTGGGCTGGGGCATACCTCAGTGTAGAGCCCTTGCCTAGCATGTGTGAGGCCCAGGGTTTGATATCCAGCATGGCAAAAGAAGAAAACAAAAGAACAATTGTGGCTTATCTCCCCCAAAAGAATGCTCCTTTTGTTATGGGAGGGCTCCTCCACCTGCCTGGTTTCTAAAGGAGCCTGTTTTCCTGATAGTAGATCTACTTTGCATCCAAACATGCCCACCTTTGCTTTCATCTCAGCCTCATTTATGTCTGCTTGGCCTATATATCCCATGGCCATGTTGAAAAGGAAGGGATGGCACAAGTGTGGTCGCTAGGGATCACCTTGCAGAAATCCACAGCGGGGATCTCAGGGAACAACCCTTTGAGGACCTGCTCTCCCAGCATTTTGCGTTACAGAGATGGGCTGTCTGTGACCTATAAAATCTCTTTGGAAATATATTCTGGAAATGTTCTTCCCCCTGAGTGCCCCCCAGAGGGCACTAACATGCTGAGTGGAATGCAGGTGTTGGGTACTGGTGTGCCCTACAGGGGTCAGGAGATCAGTGCAGAGGGACGCAGACTGGGAGTGGGCAGTGGGGAGGGCTCAGACCAGGCTCTGTCCCTGCTGGCTGAGGCAGGCCCTGGTACACAGATCAGGCGGTGGTTGGCCCTGATCTGGCCATGTGACCAGGGGGGCTGGGAGACCGGGTGACTTTAGACAGGGTGAGTGCACAAGCCCCTCTGGGGACTTGCAAAATCCCTGGGCCTGACAGCTTGGTCCCTCTCCTGGAGCTCAGCTGCTCCTGGGTTTCCACACGCTGCTCCCCAGGAAGCAGGAGCCTCTGCAGTGCTGCTGATGCCCCGGCCGTGCCCTTGTGAGGCAGATGCCATGGTGGGTTAGAGCCCCCAGCCTGTTATAGGCAGTCATCCTCCCTGGCCTCTTCAATGACTTTGGCTTGAATCTTGGCCAAATAGCTGGACAATTAGTGGAAAACACCTTCTTCTGCCTTAATCTTTTCATTGACGTAATCAGGAGCCTGATGCTGTGTCTTGGGTCCTGGGAAGATGAAATGAAAACATACCCTCCCGATGTTTGAAGTCTCAGATATACCCAGGGCTCACTTCATGTCGGTGAATATGAAATAGGAAAAGTAAGGAAACAACAATGGAGTGGCAGACACGCTAGGAGGGCGCAGGTGCACCTGCTGTGGGAAGGGAAGCTGGGAAGGTTCGAGGTGGCCTGGGGCAAGTGAGTGGACCTTCAGGAGGAGGTGGTCCTGGGATGATGGGATGTCATAAGATAGAATGTCATGGAGTTGCCCAAGAGAGAGAGCTTCTGGGAGGGGTTCAGTCTAGCTTCCTCAGCCCCAGAAGAAGTCCATTTTGGAGGCAAGGGGAATTAGGGAGCTGTCTGCATGTGGCAAGGGCCAGGCAGGCCTGGGGTTGTGCATCCTGGCTCTGCAGGATGTTTCATGCCTGCTTGAATCCATTGTGATAAACATGGAAATACTCAGTCCTCACCCCTGTTCTACTTCAGTGTGGGCCAGCTGGCTACGTGGGACAGTAGTGGCACTGTGGGAGTGGCCTTTTGGATGGTTCTGCACTTTCGGAGCATGACTAGGTGTAGCCACACAGCCAGGGCAGAGAGAAATCTAGAAACTGGCCTGGCTGAGCTGAGGCCTCTGCAACATGATATGTTCCAACATGGTAGGGTTCCATAGACAGCTCTTCCAATGATTGCCATGTTTCCATGATGGCAGAAAGCATTTTAAAGCAGAGAAAACACAAAACCAATGTAACGTGGGAGATGAACTTGAAAGCTTTATGGTAGGTGTACCTCAGCTCTTCTTTGTTTCCATGAGAAGCCAGCATGTCCCTTCTGTTCTCCCCGACAAGCTACTGAAGGGAGAAGGGCAGGTGGGCCTGTATGAGTTTCAGCTGTTTTAAAAAATACCGGAGAAAGTCAACTTAAAGGAAGACAGGCTCATTTAGCTCATGGCTTCAGGGGTTTTAGTCCATGGTTAGCTGCCTCCGTTACTGTGCACCAGTGATGAGGTAGAACATCATGGAGGAGCCCATAGCCCAGGAAGGCTGCTCATCTCCTGGCAGAAAGGAGGCAGAGAGACCAGGGAACCCAGCGCTGGGGGACAAGGTGTATTCTCCAAAGTCACATTTCCACAACTCACTCCCTTTAACTAGGCCCCACCTCCTAAGTTTTCCATCACTTCCCAATAATGCCATCCAGTTATGGATCCATTGACAGATTAATCTGCTTATGAAGTCAGAGCATTCATGATCCAACCAACTTCCCCACATCCCACCTCTAATCACATGGACCTTCTGGAGACATTTTAGATCTAAGCCATAACAGGGCCCTTCTCAAAGACAAGTGATTCCTGGGCTCTCGGTGCCCACATGACCCGGAGGAGTCAGTTCCTTTTCAGTCACTTGTCCTAACAAGCTTCTGTGCCCGTGCTCAGCCCCAACATCCCTTTTCCCTCTTGCCAGAGCTACATGGACTATTCTAGTACACAGCAGTTGCTCCATGGGCTTGGTTGAAGATGCTTTCTCTAGAATCAGTTTCTTAGTGCTGGGATAGGCTTTGGGGGTCGCCTGGTATAGCTTCTTTGGTTTAGAGATGAGAAAACCTAGGCCCACCTGAGATGGCACTACCACTTTTGCCCATGTTGCTGACAAACATTTGAGAGGAACTCAAGTGGAAAGAGAATTTGCCTTCCATAAAGGTATAGGAGAGGGGAGCTGACTCAATGTACTTCTGCATGCATTAGGCTGACTCATGCAAGAAGCGCAGCAGAAACGACACTCTGGAGACAGCCTTGCAAGGTTGACTGTGGGGGCTGGCAGTGTTTCACGTAACATGCATTTAACTTGTATTCTGGACAAGCTTCTGAATTCCAGGGTGCTGCTATGAATCAGCAGGGCAGATGGCCACATAGGCTGCTGTCTTCTTTGCAAGGTTGGGGACAACATAAAACGTAAAGGAGGTCACAGATAATGACAGGGTGATGAAAGAAAATATAGGAAAAAAAGAGGCCAGGGGACCGAGTTCCTTAAAGTTTGGGCTTTCATTTTGGGGTTACCATCTATCTCATTAATGTCTATATGGTGGGAGGCAGGGGTGAAACCATGAGTTTGCTATGGATATCTAGCCACATTGAGGTAATTCTATCATCTCACCTGAATGTAGCTCAGTATGGACCTCTACGTGTCTTAGAGGCAGCTACCATCACGAAGTACCACAGTCTGGTAGGTTAAAAACAGAAATTTGTTTCCTAGTTCTGGGAGCTGAAAGTCTAAGATCGAGGCGCTGGTAGATCTGGAATCTGATGAGGACTCACATGGCTTAGAGGACATAACTAGCAAGCTCTCTGGGGCTTCTATCACAAGGTGCACTCGCTCCAAACTCATTACCTCACCAAGTTTCCATTTCCTGGTATCATCAGGCTGAAGTTAGGATTTCGACAAGTCGTCTAGGGGTGGAGGCACATTCTCTCCACTGCAATACCATGCAAGGGTGTGAGTTCACGGATGCCAGGTCTGCCCAAAGCCTCCTATGACCATGGCTCCCACCTGCTCTGCCCTGCTATTGACACACTTGTTCCCTGCCTAGGCTTTTGAGAGACGCCTGAACTGGGCTGAGGCAGTCTAGATTTTCTCAGCTTGGGTTTATTATTCTGGCCCTCCCGGTCCTTGAAGTGAATCCCATGTGGAGTGTGCGTGATGCAGTGAAAACCACATTTAACTCACAGCCTCAGCGCTCTGGGTTTGGAGCGAGCAGCATCTTCTCTGCCAACTGTTAATGCTCATAGTGTTGGAATCAGCCTGTGAACACGCTCACCATCACTGTTCATCTCCCACTCTGTCCCGGTACTGCACAGGTTCTGGGTGCTGCATGAGACAGGCAGGTACCTGCCATCTGCACCTCCCTTTCTTGTTGGAGAAAGATACTTTAAGCAATGCTACTTGAATGACAGTGATGCTGTCGTCGCTAAGGAACTCTGAAAGATGAGCACAGGGAGGCCTCAGGTGTTCCCCAGGAGGACTTGGTCAGTCCCTCAGAGAAGGAGAGGGGTTGTGTAGATGAGCGTGTGTCAGGGTGGAGCAACGCAGACCCTGGATGGAAGGAATAGCATGTGGAAAGGCCCTGAGGTGGAAGGAACCCTGGGACTCTAGGACTGGAACCCCAATAGGACAGTGAGAGTGGGAGACAGCATGGGAGGAGAGGTGGGAGAGCTGCTGTGTCTGGAGGGCCAAAGTCTTGCTCTGTCTTTGAATGTAGCGTTACCCAGCAGAACATTCTGCACTAAGAGCAGGGCCCCTCTCTGTGGAGTCCAGTATGGTAGCCCTTAACCTTAGGTAGCTCTGGAACCCTTGAGCGGTGGCTCTTGTAACTGAGGAGCTAAAATTGTAACTTTAGTTGTGTAACATTTAAACAGCACCTAGAACTGTGGGTGCCAAGTATCTGTAGAACCACACAACACCACTGAAAGTTCAGAGTTGGGGATAACACCAGTAGCTCTGCAGGAGTTACTGTCACTTGCTACTCTTGCTGGCCCCAGCAGGGACAGTGCAGCAGCCAAGAGGTGTGTCTCCACAGTGCCTGGGGTCAGTAAATGGGAAGCAATCTTGGTGTGCAGAGCAGTGGAGAGAGATGGCTGGTTGAGGAGGTGCTTGGAGTGAGAGCAGATGCGGTCTCTACCTGGGGGAGGGAAGTAGCTGTGAGGATGAGGTGGGGGTATCCCTGTCCCTTTTCCAGTGCCAGAGTGGAACTGGCTGGCCACGTGTGCAGGTGCAGAGTTCCAAGGAAAGGGTTGTTCTGCTAGAATCCTTAGGAAAGCGAAGGAGAAGCTTGGTTGGGCTATGTCAGTATAACAAAGAAGCATCAACCCTGGAAAACAGTGTCCAGGAAAGCCCAGACTTTCTTTTTCCTGGATTCCTGTCCAACCCCAACACTGCACTCATGCTGTTGTAAAGAACTGTGTTACTCCTATCTGACGTTCTTAAAAAACAAACACAAAACTCCTGACTTGGCAGTGGATGTGTTTCTGCATACTGAGCGTTGTGCAAAAGTGTGACCTCAGTAGTTTGGGGGCGTTTGGGTGCAGGCTGTCCATGCGTCTGCCCACTGCTGCTGCAGGTGTTCCTTCCAGTCTCTACATTCTGAGGCTCAGCAGGGCCCCAGTATGGGGCAGTTCAAAAGCTGTGATGTAGAACTGTGGAAAATATTCATGGTTTTTAACTCAGGGAAATGACACAAAGTAGGAAAAATAAGTGCAGGAAGGTGCTTCTTGTGGCAGTATGAGTGGCAGGGAAGCCAGGTCACATGGTCACGAGTGCCCCACTTGGGTGAGGGCAGGCAAAAGGGCCACGCTGAAGGCCAGGCTGTTATATGGCAAAATGCTCTGAAACTGCACATGAGCTTCACACCCAGACGACTTACACTCAGTGCAGGTCATTTGCAAATGTGCACATTTTCAATGCTTGAAATCATAATATTTCAGGTCAATGGTGACTTCATCATCATCATTGTGTGTGTGTGTGTGTCCCTGTCACATAAGATAGGGAGAGCACCACCAGATGGAGGTGTAGGGGTTTATTCTTTTCTTTGCAAAACAAATTTCTATGGTACTAGTTGGCTCTTACCATACATGGAACTCAGACAAGCAATAGCAAACAATATTACTGAATTGCTTAATTTGGGGGGCAGTTATCAACAGGTTTCATCCACATTGACCCCAGCTTCAAGTAAAACAGTTTGAATCATTTTCTGTTTAGTTTTGTGTGTGCTTGAATTTATATTAAACTCTTACAAATGTATTAAAATTGCTATGTGTAACGTATTACCGTTCTTTGGAGGAAGACAACTACAATGAGAAACAGCATTTGGGGAAAGCAAGAGTAAGTGGAGAGAGCGCTCATTGTATAATATTAGGTGCTCAGCTGACACACAGTGTTTCCTAAGGTTGACATAGGGCAGATGGTTCTGGTTCTGGTTATTCTTTGTATGAGCCAAGCCCATTTGGCTGCACATGTTAGCATCCCACAGGCATGAGTTTAGGCAGAAAGGGAGCTCCATCGGCCCCTAGAGCCAAGCATCAGAGAGTGGAGAAGGGGGCAGGGAGGCCCCAGTGTTGATTGATACCCATACTTGGCATCTCTTCAACTCCAGTGTGCTGTTCTTGGTGTCTCCTGACTGTTGGGTTCTTGCATTATTTCACTGAGGAGGATCCCTGGGCTTCTGGAACACAGCAGGAAATGGCCATTATTCTGAGGGGGACCCTTCCCTCTGGTGTGATATCCCTGGGGAAAAGGCCAGGACAGGAGGGTTGTCCTGAATGTGGTGCCACTGGGCAAATGGTGGGGGACAGCTGGTTCTTGTGAGAAGGAGAAGGATGCTGGCTGTGGACCCCAGTAGCAGGCCCTCTGCCATGCATGGGCCCTTATTCCGGAATGGACCCCCAGAAAGCCCAGCCTTGGTGGATGAATAAAGTTCAGTTCCATTGTTTACCTCTTAGGAACTGTGGATACTAAGTCCTAGTGTTGCTGGCAAAGATGCTCTGGGAGCCACTGTCACCCAGCCCTAGGAATAGCCTCCTCAGATCAGAGAACAGCCCTGGGAGTGAGGGGTTACAGCTCAGGGTGGTCTCTGTTCTGGGCTGTGAGGGCCTTTGAACGAACAGGACAGACCAGCAGTGCAGGTCTGGCTGTGTGCACTGGGTAAAAAGAGATTCCCTGGGAGTCCGCAAGGATGCAGCTTCCCTCCACTGTTCATTCAGTCTCTCAGGTAACCGTGAGTGATGTTAGTATTACTAAAGTATGATACTCAGAGAGTCAATTGCGTGTACAATGGAGTATCTCTTATCCAAATACTTGGGATTAGAAGCATTTCAAACTTAGCATTCTAGAGCACTTGTATACATATACCTAGCTATCTTGGAGATAGGTCTCAAGTCTGAACTTGAAATTCACTTAGGTTTCAGGTACATCTTATACATGTAGCCTGTAGGTAATCAGATACATTGTTTTAATATTTATGTGCATGAAACAAGTTTCAGGGTGTGGAATTTTCCAATTCTAATGTCATGTTAGTATTCAAAAAGTCTCAAATTTTGGAGTATTTTGAATTTTAGATTAAGGATGTCAGATTGTATTTAAATATTCAATTTAATGGCCTCTGGCAGATGGATACTGAATATTTTCCCCAACTCTCAAAGTTTCACAGACTCTTTTAGAATCACCCGTAGTGCTGCCCAGATATCAGCTGATCTTCTCTTCCCACTGATCAGGTTTCCCTCTTCCTGACCTTCAATCCATGGAATTAAACAAAGAGTGCTCCTTGATGCCTAAGTCTTTGCTTGGTGTGATGCTGCATCCCACACCAGCTGAATGTGGCATGTGTGTGTGTGTGTGTGAGCAATCTGTCCATTTTTGTCCCGCCTTGCCAAGTGTCTTTTATTATGTGGATGCATGCCAATTTGTTTATTCATTGACTGTACACGGACATTTGGATTATTTCCACCTTTTGATGGCTGTGATTGAATGCTTTTAAAAGTACAGTGTAATTTTAGAAAAGAAGGCATGTAAATAATTTCCTGAAGAAACTAAATTATGCTTGGTGTAGTATGCCTGAAAAGTATAACCAGCAAAAATTCCTTATTGCTTCACAATTGAGTTTTAAGTCTCAAGGATATTTTCTGTACTTTTCACAAACTGCCGCACATTGTCAACACTGTCATTTCCAAATGTGAGTTTGATGCCTAGTTTTCCCCCTGAATTTAGATATTTGTGAAAATGTGTTTAGCAGTCACTATTTGCTGCCAAATGTTCTCAGCGCTGTTGTGTACTGTTGGGTACTGTATTGTGTACTGTTGCCCAAAGGCCTTCCCAATGCCTGGAACAGCTATGGTTATGAAAGACTTATCCATAAACGGGAATGGGATATTTGGTTTTATGCCATAGAAAGAACACATGTCTTTACCAGAGACTCAGCCTCCATCACTTCGCAGCGTTTCCTTGTCCTCTCCATCACCAGATGGGGAAGGGTGGGATGCAGGGAACACACAGCCGGTTCAGGGCACTCAGGCACTTGCCTCTCCCTGGGTTTTCTCTCTCTCTCAGCTCCCTGGCCTACTCCCTTCCAGATAGAATGTGACATCCCAAATGTCCCTAAGTAAGGCAGCCTAAATACTGACATCCCATTCAGCTCTTATCCTTACAAACTGTTATGGTTTGTGTCTGCATGTACCCCCAAATCCTCGTGCAGTTATGGGTGGCTTTTAGAGTTTATGAGTGATCCATGATCCAATGCTGGGATTATGGGTGTGAGAGCTGTACCCGCCCTAGGACAGATAGTTTGCATATGTAAGGGAGAGAAAGAGGCTGCTGGCTGCCATTCTTCCTTTTTGCTCTTGCTGTTTTTCCTGTGTACCACCGCCATAAACTGTAGCCCTCTACCTCACAGCCAGTTGAGGATGGACTGAAACCTTCACAAATGGTTAGCTAAATAAACCTTTCCTTCCTTCATTTTGGGCATCAGGTATTTTGTCCCAGCAATGAGCAAAAAAGTAACCAAGACACAAACTTAGGGCACTCCAGAGACTTAATGAGTATTTTTAAAGAGCCAAACATCGGCTTCAAAACAGACTTCAGGCTACTTCGGGTTCACAGTGACGGAGTGAGTGCCTTAAGGTGACTCTATCAGCTTGACCCATTATCTTTTTACTTAACTAAATTTGGTTTTGCTCCCTAGAATGGAGGGTGGGCCAAGGACTATCTCCATTGTGTTATGACTATAATATTTATATTCCAGATAGACTTAACTCATATCTCTAGTGCTTTTTCTGGGATACATTTCTTTTCTTTTCTTTTTTTTTTTTTTTTTTTTGCGGTACTGGGGATCGAACTCAGGACCCTGCGCTTGCTAGGCAAGCGCTTATTCCACTGAGCTATATCCCCAGCCCTACATTTCTTTTCTATCATAGTTGCTTGGTTAGGGGTTGAACACTAAACTAAAATTTACAAAGTATTAAAACGTGATCATAAAGCTAAGCAGGACAGTCAGATAATCTGCCACCTTGCCAATGACATTATTACCATTTTACATTATTTGTGAGCTTGCTTTCTATTCTTTTAATATTTTTAATTGGGTTATTTTTCTAAAATATGAGTGTTCCATAGTTGAGTTATTAGAAATACTATATATTTGCAGTCTGATGTTTTTCAGACATCTTGCTCTCCTATTCAATATATGTTCATCACATTTCTGCTCATGATGGAAAGATACATTAGAAACAAACAATGAAGAAGACATAATGTGGCAATCAGAGCATCTGTGATGGGACACTGACATCTCTAGTGAAGGATCACTGCCCACACCTAGCCCTCTAATGCACTCGTCCTTGCACACCTACTGATTCTGTCTCCCCCTCTACACTGTGACATTCTGGCGACATCATCCCAAGGCCTCAGAGCTGGGAAGAAGATAACTTTTCCACTGACAGCAAAGTGACTTAACACCAGGTCCCTACAGGTGCCCCTAGGTGCCCTGAGGGTTCTGTGTCCCTTGTGGATTCTCCTGCACGAGGTCAGGCACAGGGTCTCTCCTGCTTGTCACTGACCAAGGTGTGAGATACAGTGTGTGGAATGGCAGATGGGTGTGTGTGAACAAGTCAGAGTAGGTAAGTGTTCCAAAGTGGGACCAGAAGGGGAGTCTGTGGAGAGCCCAAAAAAACTGCTGCCAAATGGGTTTGCCACCAAGCATCTGATGTCAGCAGCAGCAGAAGAGAGTGAGGGCCACCTGGAAGTTTCTGGAATTCCTGCATATGTCTATTATATGTCTGGTCACAAAGATATTCCAGGAGTCACAGCCTTCATCCCGCCTTGCAAATGTCATGTGGACTCCACTTGTGGAGAGCACTGGCCTGTTGTACATAGGGAGGGCAATGCTGGTACTGTGTTTGGTCAGAATGTGTACCCAGAATTCATCCCCAGTGTGTGGGGGTAGAGGGTGCTTTTAAGAGGTAACTGGGCCATAAGGGCTCTAGCCTCATGAGTGGGTTTCTCTCATTATTGTAGGAATGAGTTCCTGAACAAAGGATGATTCTTTATCCCATGTCTGCTCCTCTCCTGTGCTGTCTCGCCATGTGATGCCTTTCAGCTATATTACAATGCAGCAGCAATAAAGTGCTCCCTAGGTGTGGCCCCTTCATGATCCACTGCCCATTCTGTCACAACAGCACCATCACACCAGTACAGCTGGGAATGTCACTTCCAGCATGCCCTAGTCAGTGAGAGGACAACCTAGCTCTCACCATGCCAGACCTACAGTCTTTGAAGATGCTTCAAGTGACAGATAGAATGTGGCAGTGAGTAGGAAAGGCAGGATGCCAGGGATATCTCTATCATCTGGATAACATGAGGAGGGACAACTTGGGAGCCAGAAGCAGGGGTGATGTGGGTTGGAAAGTCTATCAAATCAGGTCACTGAGAAAGAGAGAAGCCTCTGGAACAATTCTCAAATCTTAGGCTTGGGAATCTAGAAGGAACAAAGGCCTTGGAAAAGGGGATCCTTGTAGGGGAAAGAATGATAGAAGAGGACTTGGATGTAGATGTGCCATCATCTTCAGGGCTCCCCATGGTGTGAAGCTTGTTCAGATCACAGGCTTCAGTACTTAAATAAGTTGCAACCTCAGACTTGCAGCTCACCAAAGGCAAACCCAGGGGGCAGTGTGGTGGAATAAGTCAAAAGCCATCCACCTGGACTCTCTGAAGTGGTAACAGAGGAAGTAACAAAGCAGACAAATGAGGTTCTAGAAAAAATAAAGTCAGAAATAATTTCTCAGATAACTACAGAGATGGTGACCATAATGAAAGGTAAGCTTAGTGACTCTAGAGCTGATATAGGCAAAAAATAGGGGAGCTTAAGAAAATGATGGAAACCATAAAAGCCCAACATAGAAAAGCAATGGAATCCATAAAACAGATTCAAACAGATACCCAGAAGATTAAAAATTCAGTTGAAAGGCTATATAGCAGAATGAGCCAACATGAGGACAAAGTCTTAGTTATAGAAGGCAGGATTGTGCTTAGTGATCATGAAAAGAAAAATTTCTTTAAAATAACAAGGAATCACAAGTAATCTGCTGCTGCTAGATGATGCAAAGAAGAATAACATAAGAGTGATCAGAGTCAATGAAAAAGCAGAAGACTGAACAAATGATATAAAAGCCTTGTTCACAGAAGACATGGCAGAAAATTTCCCAGCAAGGAAAATAATTTTACAGTTGAGTGATGAATATAGTACTCTAATTAGTCATGATCAAAGAAAATCTACACCAAGACATCTATTAGTCAAGATTCCAGAAATTCAACACAAGAACAGAATATTAAATGCTGTTAGAAAAAATAAATAAATCACCTACATAAAGCCCATCAGAATCACTGCAGACTTCTCAATACAAACTCTCAAGTCAAGTAGAGCTTGGAGTGAAGTATTTCAAGCCTTACAAGAAAATAACCTCCAACCTAGATTGATGTACCCCACAAAACTATCTCTTAAAACTGATGGACAAATAGGATACTTTCATGGCAAACAACAACTGAAAAAATTCATGACCATGAAGCCAGCGCTCCAAAATATTCTGAAGTATATTTTAGAAAGAGATAACAAGGACTGCAATTCCATGAACCCCAACAGAATGAGTTCACCAAGAAAGGCAAGGAATTAAGCGGAGGGGAAAAAAAGAGAGCCAACAACAGGAAAATGACATGAGAAGGACAAGTCAATACATATCAGTTATAACCATAAATGTTAAAGGTCTCTCAATTTGCTGATCTAAGAAACAGACTGGCAGAATGGATTAAGAAGCAAGATCCAACAATATGCTACATAAAAGAAACACATTTAAATAAAAAAGAATTTCATGAACTAAAAATAAAAAGATAGAAAACAATACTCCATGTAACAGGAACCCAGAAAAAAGGGATAGCTATTCTATTTGCAAAGTGGATTTCAAGCCAAGACTGATTAAGAAAGACAAAGAAGGTCAATACATCCTTGTAAAGGGACAAATCCAAGAGGAAGAGATACAATTATGAATGTATATTCACCATATACCAGTGCACTCAGCTATGCAAAATGAATATTAACAGACATGAAAAATCAAATAAGCACTAATACAGTTATAATGGGGGACCTCAATACCTCACTGTCACAAGTAGACAGGTCAACAGGACAAAAATTAACAGAGAAATATTAGAAGCCAAACTTTAAAACAAACAGATTTAGTAGATGTCTACAGAGTGCATCACCCCACACCATCACAATACACATTCTTTTCAGCTGAACATGGGATTTTCTCCAAAATAGTGCACATACTAACTCACAGGACATGCTTAAGTAAATGCAAAGGAATTGAAATTATACCATATATAGTATCAGACCATGGTGCAACGAAATTGGAATTCAACGGCAAAAGAAACCACAAGAACTTCTTAAACATGTGGAAACTAAATTTCACCCTCCTAAACAACCCTGGATCAGAGATGAAATTAAAGAAGAAATTAGATGGTTTTACAATTAAATGATAGTGCCACTATAACATACTAGAACTTATGGGACACAATGAAAGTAGTGTTATGAGGGAAATTTAAAGTAGTGAATACCCATATCAGGAAAACAGAGTGACCTCAAGTAAACAGTCCAATGTTGTCTTGGTTACTTTTCTCTCCTTGCTGAGACAAAATACCCAACACCCAAAATGAAGGAAGTAAAGGTTTACTTAGCTTACAGTTTGTGGAGGTTTCAGTCTATATTTGGCTGGTTCTGAGGCAGAGTAGCACATGGCAGAGGGCAAACGTTCCTGGCAGCAAACAACCAGCAAATGTGTGGAATTGCAGGCAAGCAGCCTCTTTCTCTCCTTTACCTTGTAAACAGGCTGCCCCCACCTAGGGGGTGTGTAGCTCTCACACAATCTCCACGCCCTCCTCTTCCACAAGCTCAGGATGTATACAAAGTAAGCACCTTGGCTTCCTGCTGAATCACTCAGTTAAACCTCCAGACTCTCCAAGTTGACACAATGTATCAACCATAACAAATGTTTAATCTCAAACTTCTAGAAAAAGAAGAGGAAGACAAGCCCAAAGCTCATATAAGGGAGGAAATGATGAAGATCAGAGTAAAAATTAATGAAATGAAGACTAAACACACACACACACACACACACACACACACACACACACACACAGAATCAATGAATTGAAGAGTTGGTTCTTTGTAAGATTAAATAAAATAGACAAACCCATAGCCAACCTTATAAAAAAAATGAAAAAAAACCGTTTCAATCAGCGGAATTAGAAATGAAAAGGGTGAAATCAAAACAGATCCTGAAGAAAATTAGAAAGTCATTAATACCTATTTTGAGAACTTGTATTGCTGTTTATTTTTTTATTTTAAAGATAAAAGAATGAAAACATCTTAACAAACACATACATTTAGAAAATAACACAACAACAACACAAGCGATACAGAATCTCAGACAAGGTGATAGGAAATTAACAATGGTTGTTGTATTACATATTGATATCCTCAATTTGGATACTCAGATAAACAAATATAGACATGTAATTGATTATACACTTAAACAGTTAACGTTTAAGTGTATTGATTGGTTGATATTGATTGATTTCTTAATGATTGCTTTCAATAGAGCAGTCAAAGTCAGTAGTACAACTATGTTAGCTGTCCTGTGTATACATACATATATATACATATATATATACACACACATATATATATTTCCCCCTTCTTTCTTTTCTCTTTTCCCTCATCCCAGCTCTTTTTTCCTTTTGAGCAGTTTCCTTCCCTTTCACAATGTTTATTGTACCTCCTAGATTTTAGTCACTCTTTCAGGTTCTTACACTAGTAAGTTAATATGGTGTTTACACATGCAGGTCTGATTTATTTCACTTATGTGTATGGTCTCTAGTTGCGTCCATTTTCCTATAAAAGCCTCGAGATTATCTTTCTTTACAGCTGAGTAATATCCCATTATATAAAAATACCACAGCATTTTTATCCATTCCTCAGTGGATGGGCATTTGGGTTGCTTCCATGATTTAGCTATTACAAACTGCATTGTTATAAACGTGGGTGCACATATATTGCTGTGATATGATGTTTTCATTTCTTCTGGGAAAATATGCAGAAGAGGCATAGCTAGATTGAATGGGACCTCTAGTCCTAGTTTACTGAGGAATCTCCAAACTGATTTCCACAGTGGTTTCACCAGTCTGCACTCCCACCAGCAGTAGAGAAGGGTTCCTTTTTCTCCACAGCCTTGCCAGCATTTGCTATTGATTGATTTCTTAATGATAGCCATTCTTACAGGGTGAGATGGAATCTCACTCAGTATTGTTTTAATTTGCATTTCATGAATGACTAATGATGTTGAATATTTTCTCATGTATTTATTTGCCACTTGTATTTCTTTATTTGAGAAATGTGTGTTCATCTCAGATGCCCGTTTTTGTATTGGGCCTTTGAATTTGGGGGCCTGATGTTTTTTAATTCTTTATATGTTCTAGATAGGAGTCCTTTGTCTGAAGGATAGTCAGCTAGAATTTTTTCCCAACTTGTGGGTTTTCTTTTTACTCTGCTAGTGATTTCTTTAGATGTGCAAAAACTTTTCATGGATCCCAGTTGTTGATTCTTTGAAGCATTTCCCGTGCAGTTTGGCTTTGGTCATGAACTCTGTGCGTACTCCTATGTCTTCCAAGACTTTTACCTGCTTTCTCTTCCAGTAGATTTAGTGTTTCTGTTTTAATATTTCGATCAGTAATCCATTTTGACTTGAGTTTGGTGCACTGTGATAGACAAGGGTCTAGTTTCAGTCTTCAGCATGCGGTGAGCCAGTTTTTTCAGCACCCTTTATTAAAGAGGCTATCTTTCTTCCAGTGAACTTGTTAGGCCCCTTTGCCAAAGATAAGGTGGATGAGTGTATCTGTGCTTGTAGCTGCATCTTCCAGCCTGTTTCATTGATTCTCAGGTGTGTTTTTTTGCCAGTACCGTATTGATTTTATCACAGTACCTTTGTAGTATAATTTTAAGTCAGTGATTGTGATGTCACCTGGCTTGTCTTTGCTGCCCAGGGTTGCTTTTGCTATTCTGGATCTCTTTTGGTTCCAGATGAATTTTAGGAATGTTTTCTCTAGATCTGTGAGGTCTTCTAATGGTATTTTAATTGGAAATGCAGTAAATCTGTGCAACAGTTTTGGGAGTTTGGCCATTTTCACAATGTTGGTTCTTCCTATCCATGAGCAAGGAATATCTTTCCATTTTCTGAAATCCTCTTCAATCTCTTTTTTCAGAGTACTGTAGTTTTCTCTGTGTAGATCTTTTACTTCTTTTGTTAGATTGATTCCTAAATATTTATTTTTGGATGCTATTGTAAAAGGTATGGTTTCCTTAGTTTCTCTCTCAGTATGTTTATTGTTTGTGTATAGAAACACTAATGAATTTTTGGGTGTTGACTTTCTATCCAGCTATGCTACTGAATGTTTTTATTAATTCTAGGAGTCTTCTGGTGGAGCTTTTGGGGTCTTTCATGTAGAGTATCATGTCATCTACAGATAATGATAATTTCACTTCTTCCTTTCCTATTCTTATTCCTTTTATTTCTCTCTCTTGTCTAATTGCTCTGGCTAATGTTTCCAGAATTATATTGAATAGGAGTGGTGACACTGGACATCCTTGTCTTATTCCTGATTTTAAAGTGAAAGCTTTTAGATTTTGTCCGTTTAGTGTGATATTGCCTTTGGTTTGTCATAGATGGCTTCTATTAGATTGAGGTAAAGACCATTGATTTCTACTTGCTGTAGGGATTTTTTAATCATAAATAAATGTTGGACTTTGTCAAAAGCTTTTCCTGCATCTATTGAGATGATTATATGATTTTTCTCTTTGGCTCTGTTGATATGGTGTGTTACATTGATTTATTTGTATATATTAAACCATCCCTGCATCCCTGGGATGAATCTTATTTGATCATGGTGTATTATCTTCTTGATAATTTGCTGAATTCTGTTTGCTAGTATTTTATTGTGTGTCTTTGCACCTATGTTCATTAGGGAGATTGATCTATAGTTTTCTTTTTTGGTTGGATCTCTCTCTGGTTTTGGTATTGATATAATGCTTGCCTCCAGAAACGAGTTAGGGAGAATTGCTTCCTTTTCAATTTCTTTAAAGGGTTTGAGGAGTGTTGGCACTAAATCTTCTCTGAATGTCTTGTAGAATTCAGCTGTGAGTCCATCAGGATCCAGGTTTTTCTTTGTTGGTAGGTTTTTAATCATGTTTTCTATTTCCATAATTGATATTGAATTATTCATGATTTTTATATCTTCTTGATTCAACTTTGGTAATTCATACTTATCTAAGAATCTGCCCATTTCTTCTGTTTTCCATCCTATGGGAGTAAAGATTTTCAAAGTAGATGTTGATGATCTTCTGAATTTCTATAGGGTTGGCAGTGATTTCACCTTTTGATTCCTTTTTGCATGAATTTGTTGTCTTTTCTTTCCTTTTTTGATCAGGTTGGCTAGGGGTTTATCAATTTTATTTATTTTTTCAAAGAACCAACTCTTTGATTCATTAATTCTTTGGAGTATTTTCTTCATCACAATTGCATTTATTTCTTCACTGATCTTCATAATTTCCTCCCTTCTTTGGGTGTTGGGCTTGACTTGTTCTTCTTTTTTTAAAAATTTGAGGTGCAGCTTTAATCTATTTATTTGCTCCCATTCTGTTTTTCTGATATGTGAGTTCACTGCTATAAACTTTCCTGAGGACTGCTTTCAGTGCATTCCACAGATTCTGGTAATTTGTATTACCACTTTCATTTCATTGCAGATATCATTTAATTTCTTCTGTGACCCATTGGTTGTACAGGAGGCTATTATTTAATTTCCATGTGTTTATAGGGTTCTTGTGGTACCTTTTGTTATTTCCAATTTTATTGCACTATGGTCAGGTAGTATACATGAGATAATTTGAATTCCTTTGCATTTAGTTAAGCTTGTTCTATGGGCTAGTATGTGGTCTATTTTAGAGAAGGTCATATGTGCAGCTGAGAAGAATGTATTCTGAAGCTATGGGAAGGAACACTCTGTAAACGTCTACTAAGTCTATTTGTTCACAAGTTTTGTTAAATTATTCTATTTTTTTGTCCCATTGACCTATCTCTTTGTGTCAATGGTGTGTTAAGGCCTCTCATTACAATAGTGTTGTTAGTTATTTGGGTTTTCATGTCTATTAAGTTTTGTCTTATATGGTTGGGTGATCCCATGTTTGGTGCATACATATTTATGATTATTAGCTCTTTCTTTTGAAATTTTCCCCTGAAAAGTATGTAGTGACCTTCTTTATCTCTTTTGATTATTCTTGGTGTGAAGTTTGCATTGTCTGCAAATAGAATAGCTACCCCTGCTTTTGTCTGGGTTCCTGTCACTTCGAGGATTGTTTTCCATCCTTTGACTTTCAGTCTATGGATTTCCTTTTGAGTTAAATGTGTTTCTTGTATACAGCATATTGTTGGATTTTGTTTCTTGATCCACTCTGTCAGTCTGCTTCTTTTGTTTTTTTTACCTTTTTTTTTTATTTTAGCGATAAAAGAAAGAAAACATTAACAGACACAGAGATTTACAAAATAACACAAAAGCAATACAAGCAGTACATATTTTCAGAAAAGGTGATAGGAAACTAACAATGGTTGTATTACATTTTTTAAATTTTAAGAATAAAGGAAGAAAACATATTAACAAATAGTATCCATTTACAAAAATCCATTTACAGTTGTTTGGTGCATACATATTTGTATGCATTTGTCTTCTATTACTTTACTAAAAGGAGCAGTTAATGATTACTGGTTTGATCATTATTGCATGTCTGTGTTTGTTTTCCTGAGAATCCACCTTGAAGACATCAATATGTAACACAACAACCATTGTTAATTTCCTACCACTTTATGTATAACTCTGTATTGTTTGTATTTTAGTATGCTAATTTGTAAATGGCAGTCTGCTTCTTTTGATTGGTGAATTGAGGCCATTTACATTAATGGTTATAACTGAAATGTGTTGGCTTATCTTTGTCATGTTGTTTACCAGTTGTTGGTTTCCTATTTTTACTCTCTGTTTAATTGTTTACAAGGTGGTTCCTTGCTATTGTTGTTCTTGGAATTGTGGTCATTTCTATCTCTTTCTAGAATATCTTTCAGTACTCCTTGTAGGGTTGGGTTGGCGCTTGGGAAGTTCTTCAGTTGTACTTTGTCATGGAAATATTTTTTCCACTAAATTTGAAGGATAGTTTTGCAGGATACATCAATTTTGGTTGGAGATTATTTGGTTTAGAACCTGGAATACTTCACTCCAAGCTCTTCTTAACCTGATGGTTTATGTTGAGAAATCTGCTCTGATTCTGATGGGCTTTCCTTTATAGGTGATCTGTTTCTTTTCTCTAATGGCTTTTAATATTCTGTTCTTTTGCTGGATATCTGGAATCTTGATTATTATATGTCTGGGTGTCATTTTATTTTGGTTATGGCTGGTTGGGGTTCTATATGCCTCACTTATCTGTCAGATTTCAGATTCTTTTCCCATACTTGGGAAATTTTCTGCTATTACTTCTGCAAATATTCTTTTTTTGTCATTTGTATTGACTCTTGCTGTTTCATTGATGCTTATTAATCGTACATTGCTTCTCTTTGTATCATTTTGTTGCAATTGTTGAATTGATATTTCATGGTTCTTTGTTATTTTTAACAGGTCCTTCCTTTCACGATCGTTGGCTGCAATGCTGTCCTCAAGATTGGAAAGTCTATCTTCAGCTTCATTCAGGCAATTTTGCTAGCTTTCAATGGAAGTTTTGATTTCCTGGATATCTCTTTGAATCTGTTTCATGCATTCTAGTTCTGTCCTGTATTGTTCATTTAATGTTTCCATCGTTTTCCTATGCTCATCTATTTTTTTATATATGTCTTCTTTAGATGTGCTGAGGAGTTCTTTCATTATTGATGTAATTTCTTTTTTTTTTTTTTTTTACGTGGGATGTTATTTCTGATCTGATTTCTTCTACGGCCTGATGGAGTTGTTTCTTTACTTCAGTTGCAATCATTTCAGAGATTTCAGGTATATGATTTCCAAGTTCTCCTATGTCAGTGTCTCCTGGAACTGTTCTGGGTGGAGTTGAGTTCTGAGATTGCATTTTGCTCCTGCGTCTTGTAATTTTGGATGTTGGAAGGAAAGTGCTGAGCCACATGTTTCCCAGGCAGCTCAGTGAACGTCTCTAGGGATCCTAGTTTACCTGGATGTCAGACTTATCCCAAGATGGTAGAAGGCAGTGGACCACTGGGACTGGGATCCTTAAGCATTTGGTGGGCTGAATGGCTCAAATCACAACTGCAATGGTGGGGGAATGCTGGCCTTTGGTACCAGGATCTCCAGGCCATCAGTGGAAAGCATGTGCTCCTTAACTATGTACCCAATGGTGGTAAGACAGGGACTGCTACTCTAGGGTTCTCAGGCAGCTGGTCGAGGGAGGGTGGGCCTCATCTCGCAACTGAGAGGTTCACGTAAGCTTGGGGCTGCTCCCGTGCCACTTCCCTGGAGCCCAGGGATCCCACAGAGTGCTGAGAACTTGTATTCTAATAAGGTGGAAGAAGAAGAAATGGACAGATTCCTAGATACATTTGAATTACTAAAGCTAAATCAAAAAGATATAAAATTTGAAATAAACCAATATCAGTCAGTGAAATTGAAGATGTAATTAAAAACCTATTAGTGTGATTGATATAATAAAACAGGATAAAATGGACACAAAGCTTTGTAAATAGGGAGGGGAATAGGGGTTGAAGGGAGGAGAGGGAATTGGGGAAAAAAGAGGAATCAGAATATGTTATATACAGGTACAAATTCCCTATGATGAATCTGATCATTATGTATATCTACAATATACCAATACATTTAAATTTAAGGAACTTACCAACAAAGACAAGCCAAGCCCCTGATGGATTCATCGCTGAATTCCATAGATCATAGGCTTCAGTGGAGGAAGGAGGAAGACGCACCTAAAGGTTGAGTGGCTGAGGAGTGTGCTGAACAGAGGAAGTGACTTGCCAGTGCTGGAGAGCATATTGGTAGGGGTGGAGGGTGGGTCAGATCCTACTGCAAGGGGCCTGGCTAGAGATGGGCCTGGTGAAGCTGGGTGCCAACTCCATGGCAATGTAAACGGGTGGGTACATCAATATGCACAGTCAAGAGAAAAAGGTATTTTATTTTCTAATAAAACTGAACCCTTTCTATAAAATTATACATTAGTGATGAAATCAGTCATACAAAGCAGTCAGCAAAACACTCCTAGCACATCTCTATTTTTTGATCATAGGATGTCCCATCCATTTGAAGTTTTGAGATTTTGGCACAATCTTTGGTTTGTCCAGTTTGTTGTTAATTGGAGCCCATGTCTAATCCTTGATTGTGAGTAGGAGACTGGATGATCCTTCTCCCAGCAAAGATGTCAATGTGATGGACATCAGGGGACCTGAGTCACTCAGGGAGAACTTCTCGGCCCCATAAACTTTCCCACGGGAAAGATCCTGGTGTAGCTCTGGCTCACTGACTGGGGAATTCTGTAAGACTTAGCTCCTATGACGCTGTTCGAAGATGATCGATGAAGTCCTGAAAATTGCTTCTTGGAATGAAAGGTTTATTTGTCTTCATTGTATTCGTTCAAGCTCCTGTTCAAGCCAAAACATTGTTCTACAGACAACTTTCATAATCAGTAAATGGAAAGGACTTTCAGTTTGATATTTTTCTCCTGCTTGTTATCACAAACACAGGAGGTCTTGTAAAATTTATTCATAGAACAAAATAGTTATGGTCTTGGAAGATACTTCACTTTGCTTTGTCCCATTTGGGGCTCGGGTAATAGTCTTTCAGGATCATGGTAGTTTCTTGTTTTCATCACTGTCTTTATTGTTTTGTGTTCTTTTTCCTGTTTCTCACATTTATCTGTTACCTCCAAGAACACAAAGCTTTAAGCCAAGTCAAATCTGTAGCCGTTTTTATTGCCCATTGTTTAATATCTCCTATTTTGGTCTCTTCTAGGGTGATTCTGCAAGGTCCAGGAGACCCCCCACTCGTCCAAGGCCTGTGTAAGATTGCTCTGCAACATAAACAGTTTTAAAGTTCTCATAATATTAATTCTCTTTTTCTCTACATACTGGTACTTGCTCCTGTCTTAGGTGCACTGGATGTGGAATTGAATAAATAAGTTTTTAAGAAGAGATGTGAAGCATGTGAGCCTATTTAAAGTGTTTATTGCATTTTTCAGACAACAGCCTTCATGGCTTTTCAACTCTGTAGGCCTTGAGTCTGGACTCAAGGCCCTGGCAGGGTGGGTCACTGGTAAGTTTCTTCCTGGGTTACAGATTGGCAGTCTTCTGTGTTCTCACATGGTGGAGAGAAGGAAGGAGAGAGGAGAATGCTCTCTATTTTCATCCCTGTCTTGTAAGACCTTGGGAACGCCACCACTAGACTTCACGTAAGCCCAGACATCTCCCAAAGGTCTAACTTCCAAGTACCCCTTGGGGTGAGAGCTCCATTTATTAATTTGGTTTGTGTGTGTGTGTGTGTGTGTGTGTGTGTGTGTGTGGTGTGTGTGTGTGCATCACCATTCAACTCAGCCTATATCCAGGCTTTCATCCAGAGAGGATGATCCAAAGGCTGTGTTGGCAACACTGCCTATATGGACAGCAGCTATGTGCACATTTGAGGCTACATGTGCTTGTGGCCATGACCCAGCAGGTCTGCTCTCAGCTGTGAGCGTCTGTGCCCCAAACTCCCACCCACGAGAGAACACGCAATCCAGGGTTTGTGCCTACACCATATATTGCCTACACCATAAAGCACCATATATTGTTCCATGAGTGTATTTCAAAATGTTGATTTTGGGCCCAAGAAGTTGCAGAATGATGACTCAGTATAGAAAGGACAGCAAAAAGAAAACCCCTGCAACACAATGCAGACTATGATTTATGCACACGTACTCATGCAGTATTTAGAGTAACCTCAACTCCATTAACAATTTCTAAAAGCAGTTCTGTAATGATTTTGGCAGGGCTTTCATAAGATGTAAAGTAAACGGAAGAGGAGAGACATACACATTCCCCCCCAACGTTTGCAATAAGAGACAATTGATGTCTCACCACAAGAACTTTCTCGTACCTCATTCAGTACATTTTCATCCTTCAAAACTCTATGTTGCTTGTATTCTGTGTATTTTTATGTTGTTATTAATGGCATAGCCTTCCTCCATTATAGCTTAGTTTCTAAGATTGCTGAAGTACAGAAATCTGATACTTTTTCTATCCTTTAATCTTGTATCTGATGGCCTAGTGCTTTACAAAAATTAAACATAATTTTCTTGTATATTATTTAGTATATTATTAATAGTCTCCACTTGTGGTAATTTTACTTACTCTTTTTACATAATTACATACCTTGTTTCTATTTAAGTCCCTTCCACGTCTGAAAAGTGTTAAATAATAATATTGACAGCAGTTCTTTGTGGTTATTTTTAATTAAAATGAGACAGTTCCTAAAGATTTTGGTTTCTGCTAGAAGATAATTTCTATCCTGTGTTTAGCTCAATTTTTAAATTAATAATTGGTATTAGAAGATACAGAATTACTTAAGGATATTAGTAAAATTTTGACATACCTTTTTAATTTAGTATATACCATGAATAACTAAGTAGACCACAGTGCTAGTGTTTTTCAGGTAAACCTTTCCTGGTTACGGAGGGCGAGAAGGATGCTGTAAATGCACACAGCGCAGCTAGATGGTGCTGTGGCCCAATATTCTTTTTGCTTCAAAGCATTAATTTCTTTATTGTTTAAGTATAAACTTACAAGCTTTAGACTTAATGTGATCCTTGAGCTACTCTTTTTCCACCTTTCAACTTTGTGGCCCTAACTTCTGAGAGTGCCTTAAAAATATTTCTTTTCTTCCTTGCATTTAGGCAAGAGAAAAATTTTTTGGGGATATAATTTTTTTTTAAATAAAAGTACAAAAACATATTAACAAACAGACACCAATTAGCATAAAAAATAGTACAATCACAACTGATCTATAGACAAGGTGACATGGTCTCAGCAGGGGTTATTGCTTTATCCATTGATATCTTCCAAGTGTAAATATATGAACCCATGTACAGACATGCAAAATTGGTCAGACCATTAATCCTCTCAACAACAGAAAAACACAAAAACCAAACATCCAAAGACAGAAAACAAAACAGGCAAACAACAACAACAACAACAAAAAAAAAACCACCAATAGTTGCTGCTTTGCATATTGATATCTTCGAAGTGTGTGTTCAGGATAACACATACAGACACACAATACTGATCAAATAACCCGTCATCAATTATTCCTTAGCATTAAGTGATATAATACAATAGTAGAACCATGTTAGCCCTCCTGCATATATGTATATTCATATATACATACATACATTTCTGTCTCTTTCTTTTCTCCTTTCCCTAGTCCCATCTGTTCTTTGTTTTTGAACAAATTTCCTTCATGTCTCTTAGTTTATATTCCCACGCTCAGGTTCTTACACCAGTGATACAGTGCGTTGCCTGCACATGTATCGCTGATTTATTTCACTTATGAGTATGGACTCCAGTTTTGACCACTTGCCTACAAAGTTCCCAAAACTGTCTTTCTTTATAGCTGAATAATATTCCATTATATAAAAATGCCACAATTTTTAAATGCAGTCTTCTGTGGATGAACACTTGGGTTGCTTCCACATTTTAGCTATTACAAATTGTGCTGCTATAAACATGGGTGCACATATATCAGAGTGATATGATGTTTTTAGATCTTCTGGGAAAATACCCAGAAGAGGAATAGCTGGTTTGAATGGAACCTCTAGACCTAGTTTGCTGAGAAATCTCCAAACGGCTCTCCACAGTGGTTGCACCAGTCTGC
>PVLD010001938.1:0-44691 GCA_004027595.1 Dinomys branickii
CCCCCCCCCCCCCCCCACAGATGCTCCCACTATTGTGATGCCATCTACCATGAAGCCTTCACCAGAGCTAAGGTGATGCTAGTGCCATGTCCTTGAACCTCCAGACTGGGAGCTAAAAACATTTGTTCACTTTATGAGGTACCCAGCCTTAGGGATTTCATTGTAGTAACAGAAAATGAACTAGTACACCTTCCAGTGGACAGAGTGTACAGACTGTGGAAAGCAATTCCCTCTCTGACATCCGTGGATAAAGAAGAGTGCTTGCTTCCAGTGTTCCAGGTTAATAGCCTCTTAAGGGAAAAAGATTCTTTTCACAGTAGGCAAAACTGACCATGGCTGCCAACAGTGAAATTATGTGGGAGGAAAAATCAAACTCTGGAGAAAAGAAAGGAGAAAGATTCATGATTCCTAATAGTTTCCTAATAGAATAAAAAAAAGTCTGAACACCTAGAACGTTCCACAATTACAGAAAGGAATAAGGCTGGTTTTCCCTGGATCTCCCCTAGAAGCTCAGCACCCACATTCCAAATAAAACACCTTTAATGAGATAGTGCTTGAAACCTTGCCCAAATCACTTTTAGCTGGGCCATCTTGCGTCACCTTCTCAACATCTCTGAGAGACCTGAGAGCAGGAATTATTGGTCCAGCTGGAAAAGAAAGAACAGACTCTCAAAGATAAGGAGCACACCCAAATTAGGGGTGACGAGTAGCTTTTACTCCCTAAATATGAAATATATAAAGTACACAAAGAATAATGTGAACAATTTTTAAAAATAATCAGCTTGAAATAAAGCCAAAGCCACTGTCTGCCCTTTTAATAATACCACAAGTAATCATAATAGCCACCATAATTTATAGTGAGTTTACTCTGCTAGTCCTGGGGACATATGAATTCTTTCATTTAAGGCTCACAGTGCTATAGCGTGGATACCACTGCAGTGTAGTGCACAGAAGCTGAGATGTAGAGAGGCTAAGAAACCTGTTCAGGATTCCCCTGCAACTGGTCTCAGAGGCGGGATCAGAACCTAGGTTTCAAACCTGGTGCTCGTCTATTCTCTTCCTGCACTGGGGAACCCTAAAGGCTCTGGACTCTGCTCTATGTCAAGAAAAGGACAGAAAGCTTAACAATGCTGAGCTGTAGGAGTTCTGGAAGAAAATGATGATGACTCCAGGTGTCCCTTCCGTCAGCTTTGAACATAATAGTTTTTGTAGATCAGTAAAAAATTCCCCATGGCTACTCTGATTATTTCCTAAATTGAAGATGAGTCTGGAAAGAGAAGTATTCCATGACAAAGGAGTAAGAAACACTATCTTAAAAAACCCACCTTTGGGGCACTCTGTCTCACATTTCTCAGCACATGTCCACGGTAGAAATCAGTTAAATGGTCCTCTGGGCAAGCCATCTGGGAAGCAGCAGAGTAGGCAAACTCCTTCCACTTCTGGTTACATGATCTCTACCTTTTGTGACTTTTTCATTCCCTTTGGGGCAGGCAGAGGGAGTGTCCCTGTCTTGGTTATTTCAGATTTGAATCTAATCTCATAGCAGGTGTGTAAACAGAAGGAGCTGACCTTTTACTTGGACACACTGACCCCTGGGTAAGTGCAGGTTTGTGTTTCTTTGTTATCTCCCACATGCTGTCTAGAATGGGTGATTTAGTAAATATGTTATACACTTATTTATGTATAAATTATATATACACACAGTTATTTTTGCTTTACTGGAATATTTTAAAATTATCATTTATTAGAACAGCGTTATTTTCCCAGTAAAGAAAACATGGATTAAGCATAGAAAATAGACTTGCTTTTAAGGGGCTGTCATCACCTGCACTGTGGGGCAGGAGTCAGAAGACTGACACCCATCCATCAGTCAGTTGACTCCCTCCCATGTTTTGTTAGGGACACGTACTGCTTGACTCAGAAGGTGGCCTACCTTACCCAGAGGCTGGACTCTTTAACCCAGTGCCTGGGAATGGTCAGAGGCAATGAGCACTCAGGTGGAGATCCTGAGGCTCACTGTGCCCATGGACTCAACACACACCTGCCGCCCCTATTGGTCCCCTCCTCCATTCCTGTACATAGGATCCTACTGGCAACCAGGACCTGTTGTCATCATCAGGAGAAAACAAGACAAGGTCAGCCTTTCTGTGGGGTCTCATCACCCTCTGCTTCTACAAATCTTCTTTTACCTTGTGTATACACATGCTGTGGCCAGGGCTAAATGTAATAGTAGCTGTTTATTAAGTATATGCAGTTAACATGTTAATACTTTCTACACATTGCCTAACAACAGCTGTTAACACGTTAATAATATCCCCTAGTTATTGCAGACTGATCAGGCCTTCAATCTCCCACATGAATGGATTGTGAAGGCTTAAATAAATGAGACAAATGAAATGATTTCAGGGCTCCAGGAGGATCAAAACCCTCTCACAGAATACAAGATTCTGGGGTTTTAGATAAAGACTTCTCAAGGCAGCCTGTATTTATTTACTTAACAAAACAAGGCAGGGAATACTGAAGAAAGGCAGAACTCTGCCTTGCATGGCAGGGCCACCTTGGAAGTCCACTCAAGTGCTTCTCCAAGTAAGATATTATGATAATTAGGAAAGCTATGTCACCTCCAACAAGGTCTCCACCCAGGAGTAAGATGCCTACAGCTATAGTCTTTATCTAGTTAACTGAGATTGCAGCCAGGTGACCTTAGCTGTGGGCTTGTCTTGTCCTTTGAGGCCTCATGGCTTCACCCACCATTACAGGCCTCGGTAGGGACAAGTGACTCGTAGGGTAAACATGGAAAGCCAGTCGGTTAACCTAAGTCCTGCTCAGAACTGCTTTGTAGTGGTCTCTATCAAACTGCCTCCTGTAAATACAGTCTTTATTCATATTGTATAGGTGAGAAAACGGAAGCATAGAGATGTTAACTAATTTTCTAGGTCTAGAGATGAGAACTGGCAGGTTCACGTTTGTCTGATTCTTGACTATCTTGACCGTGACTATCTTCCCCGCTAATGGAGTTATTATACGCTAGTCTGACGTGTTTTTTGACAACAGCCAACCTTCCAATCCTCCAGACACTAACCAAGTGCCCAATAATTCAACTCAATTTGGCACTGTTTACTAGGAGTTAGCATCAGATTCCTCAGTATAAAGACCCTCAGTCCTTGAGATGACCTCCACTTCAGGTGCGAGTTACAAGTCTGGCCCGCTAGCACTTCTGGTCAAATGTTTATAAATCGGAAGTGATGGGATTTGATATCACTCCTAGTTCATGAACTGTATAATCCCCAGTGCAACAGTGCTGAGAGGTGGGGCTTTAAGGGGGATTAGGCCCTGAGGGGAGAACTGGAATGAGTGCATTAATGGGCGTGGGTTTCTGATACGAAGGTGGGCTCACAGAGCATAACTGTACAAACGCTGTGAATTTTAATTGAAACATTCTGGATATGCAAGGTAGGGGACATGTACACTCGATGTGAAATAATATTGTAAGGCCCTTGTAACTTTTAAGACCCTTTAAAGTTCTTGCTTATTCCTTTAACTGTAAACTCCTCTCCCATCAGCAACGGCCCGTAATTTCTCTCTCCTGCTTTTTCCTTTCGGTTCCAGCCTTCTGTCCACCTAGAGTCCATTCGCAGGCGGACTCTACAGCCTTCTGCAGCCCCTATTATCACCTATTACCCTCTTTGACAAAACAAGTGCTTGGTGAATTTTTGTGTGTGTGTCTTCACTGGAAAAAGACATTGTTTTTCTTATTACAGAAACATTATACTATAGTGGGAAAAAGAGAAAGAAATTGAACACAGTGGAGGTGCCCACTCCATGCAGAAGCTATTGTTATTTCATACTCGATTTACTATGCATGTCTTCTTCATCCAGGCAATATGGCAACTTACTTAATGCACAGCCCACTTCTTTAGTGAATGAAGCTATTTTATCTGACCACAGAATTATGGTTAAAAAGTTCTGTCTACATATTTTAATTTTAAAATGTCAAAAAATTGATCATATGGAGAGATGTTTAAATATGGTAAACAGAAAACTTAGGGTGTTATATGCTCCTGGCTTCTTCCTTCTTGTTCATTGACCTTCCACGCCTTGACCCTATAAGCATTGTATTTGTGAGCCCATTTTAGTGAATGTGCCAGTTGTAGCTTCTTGTTGTGCTGATGCAAGATGTCTAGAGGTTTACTACAGTTCTCCACGGACTGAAATGAATGGGGTAAATTCCACAGGAAGCCTCGATGTTTCATGTCTGCTTCTACTGCTTTTCCTTCTTTCGTTCTTGCTATGGACCACTGTATCCTTTCTAGGTCCCTGCATCATATTCCAGGTTTCCTTTTGGCCTAGGTAGTCCCAATATTCTGAAATAGCAATGATCATAAAACCAGGAGACAGATTTGAACAACATTCAAAAATATCTTAGCACATTTTTATTAATAAGCTGTGGCAAAAGCCTCTCAGTTTCTGAGCTGTTATAAACCAAATCTACGTTAGCATAAACACTCACAGCTGAAGTCCAGACACTGATCAATAGTCAGTGATCACTTGTCATTGATCAGTGTGAAGGCACTGAGAATGGGTCCCTTTCACGAAGAGAAAAGGTCAGATTTTTTCAATCAAGTCGAAGGAGGGAGGCGGAGCAGAGAAGGTGTTCACAGAAAAGGAAATGCTGCCCTAGACCAGTCATTCCACATACCCCAGTTTGCCTAATGATAACGTTCTTCAATAAGGACAATCTGTCACTTGAGCAATCAAATGTGATCTAATTCTTAGGGCTTTGTAACCCTTCAGGAAGACTTGCCTTGTGACCAGCTACTAGTTCACTTGTGGCTGCTCGATTAGAAGCCTATTTGTTGGCTGCTAAGGCGGGAATGCTCTTTCAGTCCATACAGTGTTAAACACATTTTTGAGCAAACATCTTTTAAATGTCCATAGTTCGTGTGTCTTCTTGCTAAAACAAGAAGGCCTGATATGTACAGCTTGTCCTGTAGTGCGACCACAATGAAGTGGGCTACGTGACAGATGCCCTCTTAAAAAGGCCGTGACATGAGTGCTCAGCCAGTTCTTTAATCCACCATGTCTCTCTGGCTCCTGCAAGAACCCGAGTTTAAGACCCCAGAGCTTTATTATTCTTTAGAATATTTGCAGCAAATGTCACCCTAAAATGAGACGGGGCTATAACACTATAAAGCTCTTTATGCATTATTGGATTTTTGCAATTATAACACATTATTTGTATATAAAATTCATGCCATAAAGAGAAAATAATCATACCCTTAACCCTTATATTCTTTCTAATTTACATAATTTTAAACAGCATTGTACAGGTCACTTATCTTTGTATATAGTACATGTGCAAGCTAGTAATTTTTATAGAAGTAATTTCTGGAAGTGGTTTTTGTGGTGAGTCAAAGGGTATGAACATTTAAAATTTTGGTAATGAGTCAAGTCATGCTCTTATGATTATACCAATTTTCAGTTCCAAAAGCAAAGTAAAAATATGTCTCATTTTTCTATTTCTGTCCTAAGTCTGAGTATTAATTATCTTATTTGCTAATTGAATTTTAATTCTCTTCTTCAGGAGAAGCTAGGGAGGAGAACAGAGGAAGGCAAGAAGTGGGAAAAGGACAGCTGATACATGAAAGAGGCCAAGATGTTATGCCTTGCTACATTGCACAGAGAAGAGATGGACAGCAGGTGTTTAATTTTACTTTTAGTAATGTTATAAGCTTACTTCTCAATCTGGAATATTTCATTAGCCAATAATTTCGCTTAAACTCTTGTGGGAAGGTTGTAGGAATACAGAAGGTTGTTTCCTGGAAAAAAGAAGACAAACTGACTTTTGTTTTCATAAATGTTACAAGAATATCAACATACACACGAGGAACAAAATTTTGTTTCAAGGTATTTTCACCTAGATATACCGAGGTGATACACGAGACCGCTGCTGGCATGTTTCTCCTTTTTTATTGATTCTCTGAAGCCCTTAAATGTGTCTGATTGCCAAATCACCCAGTCAGTGCAGCAGATTTAAACCTGTCTTTTGACTTTTGGCCCAGTTCTCTTTGTGTGGGGTCTGCACATTTTCATAAACTATCCTGAGTCAAATATAGTCCACACCAACACAAGTGTGACTTTTAAAAAATTTCTTTTCTAACATGAAGACTTCAACATATTGTTTAGTCATGCAGCTATCACAGCACTGAGAAGGAGAAAATGATTATTAACATCTTCTGCATGCACACGGGACTCAAACCAGGTCACACTCCGAAGGCTGCCCGGTAAGTGAGCACTGCTCTGCAGAGAATGAATGCTTGTAGCCCTCAGGTGCAAGGACTTAGCACACAGCCTGCTATTAAAGGTAAAAACAAAACTCCAGAAGACTTGAATAATCCATGTTCTCAAAAGAAACATTGCTGCATTCACCTTTGTTTTGCCAGTTCCTGGCATGTTACCTGGAACATAGGAGCATACATATCTGCCGGATAATTGCACAAATGGTAGACTCATGTTTGAAAACAGAAGGCATTAACTTCTTTTGAGTGGCTGAAGAAGAATGAAGATGACTGCATAAAGGCTCTGGGATGTGTGCAGGGTATGTGCACTTTTTGAAAGGCACGGAAGTAAAGTAATTAAGAGTAGTAACTTCAAAGCCCAGATTTCTATGAAAGTCTTTCCAGGGCAATGTAGGCTTTCTCTGACCCTTCTCTTACAGTTCTTCCGGGTGGAATCCACTGCATAGTCACCCCTACGCCCAGGTAAGGGATACAGACTTTGGTACCTAATCCAAAGAGCTGTCTCCTATGTATTTGCTTAACAATAGTATTACACAAAGCCCTCAGTACCAGAGAGTAGAGGTTGCTGAGGAACACCTATCACATCTACCTGGTCACATCTACCTGGTCACGTCCACCTGCCATTTGCTCCTTTCTTTCTTCCTTATTCTCTGAAGAACTTACGGTGAGTCTACAGTAGCTCAAGAGCTATAACAGGAACTGGAAGTACAAAGCCCGTGAACACAGGTTTGCAGCCCATTAGGGAAGAAAGAGCCAACAAAATAGCTATTTCCCAAGATTCATTACTGTGTGCGTAACGCACACGTTACTAATCAGTTTAACCATATCCATGAACTTACATTTTTTGTGTGTTTTCCTTTAAATCAATTTACTTTTAAAATACGGCCTGTGCTACTCTCCCAAGTTTAGGGAACCCTTCTATCTTTAGAAGAAGCACTGTGTTTGATGGGAGACTCTTTACATGGTGCTGATAACCTCATCAGTTTATTGTACAAACAACACACCCTGATTAAAGTGGATAAGGATCCAGAATGGATCCACTAAAGCGCATCTTTTAAAGAAAATTCTTTCAATCTAATGAGGTAAATCATGGAACTATATATGAGAAAATGTGAGCTGTAGCCCTATAATACATGAATGGAACAAACTGAGATCTCGATCTAACCCAGCTGCTCTTGACTGGGCCACCATCGCACCACTGAAGGAAGCTGGTTAACCTGCAGGGACCCACTGCCCGGCTCACGGCTTGCCGCCCCCTCTGTCACTCCCAGGGGTCACCAGCGAGGAGGTGACAGCTTCCCTCGGAGGAGACCCTCTCTTCCGCCCTCGGGAACAGACTCCAGCCTCTCTGTTCCTATTCCTGCATTGCGCCTTCTACAGGGCCTTGCCTTTACCGTTCCCGGGGCATTCGTCAACAGGAAGGGCAAATGATCTTGCTTCAGCGAGGCACGTATCTCATTCACAAAAAAGAAACGTGTTTGCTTTATTGAAAAGAAATGGAGCATTAGTGTGGGCACTTGTGACCTCCAGTGGTAGAAAAGAGAAAGTGCAGCCAGTGATGGGGTTAGAAAAGAAAGGAAGCATCTCACATCACACCTGAGGAATCTCCTCCTACCCTACAATGCCAAACAATGTCTGCCAAGGCCTAAAGTACCGCACACACACACACACACACACACAAGACATGCTCACCTCTCATCCCCAAGGTTGAGCAGTTCTAATCACATCTAAGACAGGTAGCAATTAGCAACTTCACCAGCACAAAAACACCCAGAAGATGTAAGTGCCCTGTGCACCTTCATTTGCCATTGGCCTTTTACAATGTAAGTAGTGCGGATGACCACCGCACACTGAGGCCACACCCTTTCCTACATAGTCACCACCCTTACGGTTTAAAACTTCTGCTGGTTAGCGCCCATCTATCGGCAGGCTCTAGGCTAATACAGTGGGGGGCGGGAGGAATGGAGAAAAAAGTCAATCAGATGATTATTCTGTCCAGGTCAACTGTCAGAATGTGCTGTCCTTTTCTGATTCTACCAGGGGCAAGAAATTAAGGGGGATGAATTCATTCATTTAACAAACATTAATTGAGTACTTATTGTATGTGCATATCATTTTACACAATGCACAAAAAGATCCTGTTCTCAGGATGTTTGTATTCTTAGATACTGACCATCACATTTTTGTCTTTGCTTACACCTTGGGCCCCAGACCTTGCCAGGATGAAAAAAACCTTACTGGCTATCCAGTTCCTTTCTTTTGCCAGTGAGAGTACTGAGGCCCATATGTATATGTACATGTATACACATATGCATATGTAGTACATATGTAAGTGACATTGTAGCTCATAAATATGTAAAATTACTATGTATCAATTAAATGGTAATTGTACATACATATTATACTATAATGATCACATCAGGGCGATGGCATATCTGTCACCTCAGACACTGTGGTCATTTGGTTATCAGTTTGAGTAGATTAAGGGGCATCTAGAAAACATGCACTGAAAATCGATTAACCAGGCCTGACAGCTTTGCTTGGAGAAGGCTTTGGAGTTAGTTTCCTGGAGAAATCTGAAAATATTTGGAGAAGGGGCCTAGAATGCCTAGTGGGCTCTGAACAACAGAATATTGTACAGGATAATAAAGGCTTGGCTGACAAAGTTTCAGATGGAAATGGTGATTGTATTAGAAATTACAGTAGAGGCTACTCTTGCTACACTGTGGCAGAGTTTGGCTGTGTCTGGTAGAGGTGTCGGCAGACAGTTATGAGCTGTTAGGAGGGTCCCCAGGTAGCCTAGGAGCAGAGTGAAATTTTTCACCCTGAAGACAAAGAATCTTTCCTTTTCATTCACAGGAAAGAGAAAGGCATGGAATGAGAAAGGCTTGGGAAGCCCTGGGGACGCGTGGGAAAATTAAGCAGACCCAGACAAAGAAACTCTCCTTTGCACTCATACATATGCAAGAAGAAGAAGAGGGAGGGAAGGGGGAAGCGTGGGAAATTACCGAGACGGCGACCAGGAAGTGGAGTCATTTTGCATTCTTTTGTGAGTGACCCAGCCCTCTCCTTGGTGTTATCCTTCCTACCCAGCAATAAACTACATTTTTTATAAACTGAGACTTCTCCTGTGCATGATCTCTTACTACTCTACCCGGAAAAGTCATGCAAGAACCAGAAAAATTTGGTTACAGGGGAAGTTTTAAGCTGCAAAGCACACAGACTGTGGCACGGACATAACCTAATAGCCACATTTAAAGTGGCAGTTAGAAACAAAGAAAATCAAAACAGAAATATCTGAAAAATTTGCAGCTTTGCCAGAAAAGGTGTCAAATTTCTGCCAAGTAGTGTGCAGTTGTTAAGGTTAATAAAAAGAAGCAACAACAAGGATGTCTTGAGGGCATCTCAAGAATGTGGAAGGCACCCATACTGGTCTTGTTGAACCTTTAAAGGTATAGAAGTGCACATTTGTTCCAAAGTATTTCCAGATAGCACACTAGTTTCAGAAAAAGGCTTTGGGGTGCCCTCCCAGCCCAGGACTTTCTAGAGCAGTGGTGACAAACCTATGGCATTTGTGTTATCTTTTTTTTTTTCTTTTAATACAAAAGATGTTAATGTATGAGATGTTTTTTTTAAACCATCTTTGGTTTTAAACCACTTGTTAAAACCTCAGTGTTCAGGTTGAACAGCAGTGTTGGCACTTTGCAATAAATAAGTGGGTTTTATGTTGAAACTTGGCACTTATCTCTAAAAGGTTCACCATCACTGCCCTAAAGAATCATTTCCCAAAGAGTCCTTTTCCCGTGTTCAGCTAGCAACATAGGGGCCACTGCAGTCATGGTTCAAGAAGGTCTAGGTACAGCTTGTACTGGTAGCAGACTTTATGGTTGTTTATACTATAACAGATTTATAGGCAGGTAGACTAGAGTTGCATTGATATCTACTGATATTCCAGAGAAAAATCTTGGAGGACAGGCAGTGTGTGAGTAGGTTACAGTTCCTGCAAACAGCCCTCAATGAGACTTTGAAAGAAACTGTGCCAGGAAAATAACATGACAAGGATAAGGCAATACATATCAGTTATAATCATCAATGTTAAATGGTCTCTATTCACCAATCAAATCAAAGGCACAGACTGGCAGAATGGATCAAGAAGCAAGATCTAAAAGTTGCTATATACAAGAAATACATTTAACTCAAAAAGAAATTCATAGACTGAAAGTCAAAGGATGGAAAACAATATTCCATGCAACAGAAACCCAGAAAAAAGCAGGGGTAGCTATTCTATTCTGTGTTGTACGCACATAACTTAGATTTAAATATTATAGGCAGTCGGAGAGGGGCAGGCCCACAAAGGAGCCAGTATAGAATACAAAGTACCTTGCAACTGTGGGAGAGACAGGCACTTCTGTGTGGGCCAGGCCTCAACACAAAAGATGAAACAAATGCACCCACACACCTTCCAGGGGTTGGACATCAGGGGTTGATATTCTAAGTAGGTATCAATCACCTTGAAAAAGCCAGAAAGAGTCACTAACCCGGCCTCCTACAGGAAAGCCCCTGTTCTGTATTCATGTCTGCTTGTTCACTTCCCCTTTTGATCCCAACTTAATTTTACCTGAACAATTATACTTGTAATCTTATGGGCTGACCAATTTTTGTCCCACCTCATGGCCACCTTGCAATTTCCCATTTTTCCCTCACCTTGGAGACACCTCACCCCATGGTTTGGCTCTATAAAAACTCCCTAGTAAAGGCAGAGTCTTTGGCAACCCACTCAGGTCCCCTTCTGTCCCTCTCTTGAACAAAAGCTTTCTTTCCCTCAACCAATATATACTGCTTTTAATCTCCATTGTTCCTAAAACTCATTCTTCAATTTTAGAGACACAAACTCATCCCAGATTATCTTTCAAATTCAGAGTTTCTTTCCTCTATATCATTTGTACATAAAGTGAACTTTAAGCCAAGACTGACTAAGAGAGACAAAGAAAGTCACTACATCTTTATAAAGGGAGCAGTTAAAAGGAAGAGATAAAAATCTTAAATATGTATTCAACAAATACCAGTACACTCAACTCTGTAAAACAAATATTAATGGGCCTGAAAAATCAAATAAGCACTAACGCAACTGTTTTGGGTGATCGCAATACCCCACTGTCACAAAAAGACAGATCAGCTAGACAAAAAATCAACAATGAAATATTAAAACTGAAACAAACTTTTGAATAAATAGTCTTGTTAGATGTCTACAGAGTGGTCTACCCCACATCAGAATACACATTCTTTTCAGCAACAGATGGGATGTTCTGCAAAATAGACCACATACTAACTCATAGGATATGATTAAGTAAATACAAAGGAACTGAAATTATCCCATGCATATTATCAGACCACGGTGTGATGAAATTGGAAATAAATGGCAAAAGAAACCATGAGAACTTCATAAACATATGGAAATTAAATAGCACTTTCCTGAGCAATCAATGGGTCACAGACAAAATTAAAGAGGAAGTTAGACAGTTTCTACAATTAAATGATAATGACAATACAACATACCAGAACTTACAGGAGACAAGGAAGGCAATGCTATGAGGGATATTTATAGCAGGGAATAGCCAGTGAGTACCTGTATCAGGAAAGCAGAGGAAGTGCAAATGAATAACTTAATGGTAAACCTCAAACTTCTAGAAAAAGAAGAGCAAGCTAAGCCAAAAACTCATATGAGGGGCAAAATTATAAAGATAAGAGCAGAAATTAACACATTGGAGACTGAAAGTCAATACAAACAATCAATCAAAGAGTTGGTTCTTTGAAAACTTTAATAAAACCAATAAACCGTTAGCCAATATCATTGAAAAAAGGAAAGAAAAGACTCCAATCCATGCAATTAGGAATGAAAAGGGTGAAATCACAACAGACCCTGCAGAAATCTAGATCATCTATACGTACTTTAAAAACTTGCATTCTAAAAAGATGGAAAATGTAGAAACAATGGACAGATTCCTAGATACATATGAATTACCAAACCTGAATCAAGATATAAAAATCATAAATAAAAAAATCAGTCAGTGAAATTAAAGATATAATTAAAAACCCACCAACAAAGAAAAGCCCAGGCCCTGATGGATTCATTTCTAAATTGTACAAGAAATTTAGAGAAGACTTAATATCACTACTTCTCAAACACTTTAATGAAATTGAAAGGGAAGCAATACTTTCAAATTCATTCTTGGAAGCAAGCATTACCCTGATACCAAAACCAGAGAAAGATCCAAGCAGAAAAAAAAAACTACAGACCAATCCACCTAATGAACATCGATTTAAAATACTCAGTAAGGTCCTGGCAAACAGGATGCAGACAATTATTAAGAAGATTATACACCATGACCAAGTGGGATTCATCCCAGGGATGCAAGGATGGTTCAACGTACATAAATTAATAGATGTAATATACCATATTAACAGAACCAAGGAAAAACTCCATATGATCCTCTTAGTAGATGTAGGAAAAGCTTGTGACAGAATCCCACACTCATTCATGGTAAAAACCCTACAGAAAATTGGAATAGATGGCCTTTATCTCAATATGATAAAAGCCATCTATGACAGACCGACAGCCCACATGATACTAAGCAGACAAAAACTGGAGGCATTCACGCTAAAAGCAGGAGAAGACAAAGACGACCACCGCCTCCATTCTTATTGAACATAGCCCTGGAAACTCTAGGCAGAGCAATTAGACAAGAGAGAGAAATGAAAGGAGCAACAGTAGGAAAGGAAGAATTTAAACTGTCATTACTTGCAGATGACATGATGCTCTACATAGAAGACCCCCGAAATACCACTAAAAACTGCTAGATTTAATAAACAAATTCAGTAGCATAGCTAGATACAAAGTCAGCACTCAAAAATCAATAGCACTTCTATACAGGAGTAACAAACTCACTGAAGGAGAAATTAAGGAAAGTATACCCTTTGCAACAGCGTCCAAAAAAGTGAAATGCCTAGGAATCAATCTAATGAAAGATGTAAAAGACCTTTATACTGAAAACTACAGTACCCTGCAAAAGGAGATTGAAGAAGATATCAGAAAATGGAGAGATATCCGTAGCTCTTGTGTAGGAAGAACCAACATAGTGAAAGTGGCCATAGTACCAAAACTATTAAGCAGATTTAATGCAATTCTGATCAAAATTTCAATAGCATATCTCACAGAATTAGAGAAAACAATCCAAAAATTCATTTGGAACCAGAAGAGACCTAGAATAGTGAAGGCAATTCTGGGTGACAAAGGCAAGGCAGGGGCATCACAATCCCTGACTTGAAATTATACTATAAATGATAGTATAGTATAGTATAGTATAGTATAGTATAGTATAGTATAAATTATACTATAGTATAGTATAGTATAAATTATAGTATAAATTATACTATGATAAAACCAGCATGGTACTAGCAAAGAAACAGACTTGAGGATCAATGGAACAGATTAGAAGATGCAGAAGCAACTCCAGGCAGTTTATGTCTGACAAAGTTGCCAAACACCTTCACTGGAAGAATGATAGCCTCTTTAATAAATGTTGCTGGAAAAACTGGTTTGGCACATGCTGAAGACTAAAACTATACCCATATCTGTCACCATGCACTAAACTAAATTTGAAATGGATCAAAGATCAAAATATTAAAACAAACATTAAAACTTCTGGAAGATAGGATAGGTGCAATACTTGAAGACATTGGTATAAGCAAAAACTTTGTGAATACTTGAATGCCAGGAACTATCACAAAGAATCAACACCTGGGATCTCATCTTATTCAAAAGCTTTTGCACAGCAAGAGCAATCACCCACAGAGTAAAGGGAAAACTTACAATGTGGGAAAAATTGTCTGCCAGGTGTTTTTCAGACAAAAGGTTACTATTGAGAACATATAAAGAACTCAAAAATATCAGACCTCTCAAATTTAAAGACCCAATCCAAAAATGAGTATCTGAGATGAATACACACTTCTCAAATGAAGAAACACAAACAGCAAATAAACACACAAACAATGCCCAACATCATTACTCATTTGAGAGACACAAATTAAAACAACACTGAGATTCCATCTCACCACAGAAAGAATGGCTATTATCAAGAAATCAACCAATAACAAATTCTGGAGGCGCTTGGGGGAAAGGAACTCCTTCACTGTTAATGGGAGGGTAGACTGGTACAACCACTGTGGGAATCAGTGTGGAGATTCCTCAAAAAATTAGGATTGGCAGTCCCATTTGACCCAGTTATTTCCCTTCTGGGTATCTCCCCAGTAGAATTAAAGCAACATACCACAGCAATATATGTGCACCCATGTTTAGAGCAGCACAATTTGTAATGACTAAATCTTGGAAACAACCTAAATGCCCATCAACTGAGGCATGGATAAAGATGTGGACTTTTTATACAACGGAGTATTACCTAACCATAAAGAAAGGTTCAAAAAAACCTAGAGACTTTTATAGGTAAATAGATGCAACTCAAGATTATACTCATAAGCGAAATAAACCAGACTCATGTATGTAAACATTGTGTTGACTCCCTAATGTGAGAAACAGAAAGAGTAGATAAAATCTAAAATGTACAATAGACATTGTAAAATGGGAAGAAACTATTCAAAAGAAAAGAGAAACTGCGATGGGTAAAAAAGAAAAGAAGGAAAGAAAAAGCAAATATACATACATTATATATATATATATATTATATAATTATATATTATATTACATATTATATTATATATAATAGTTAAGGTAGTTATACTACTAATTTCTGTCAGTTCATTTGAAAGAAAAGTGCTAATATTGTTTGGACAATTTAATGCCTATATCTTTTATGCCGAGTAACTAATTTGAAGGTAACGATATGCAATGTATTAACCACTGCTACTCTCCTATTATCTTGTTTTGACATTTCTTTTTCTCAAAGTTTTAAAAAACAAAAGAGCAGCGAAAGTGAAACCAAAGGTCTAAGGGGCTCCTCCAGGAGGGTGGAAGGGCCAGCAATGAGCAGTGTCCGCCGGGGGTGGCTGTAGGCTTCATGCAGAGCCAACCTGAGAATTAGCTATTGGCAAACTGTAACAGGCGTGGGCCTGCCTGAGCCTGTCCACTGGTGCTGTGTGCCCAGAATGCTGGGCATGGAGACCAAGATTTAATGTTTGCTCTGTTGGGTTTTAATTTTGCCTTGGACAGATTCTTCCTTTCTATTCCTTTGTTCCTTCCTTTTTGAGTAGTTTACCCCCAACCCATCTATCCCACTGTTATGTTTTAGAAGTGTGTAACTTTCTATTTCATTTTTATAGGGATTCACAGCAAAGTTTGCCTTCAGTCTCAGCGGAGATTTGGACTTCGACTTCTGAGCAGTGATGAATTAGTTAAGACCTGGAAACCACGGATAGAAAAACCACATCTTGTATTGTGAGGTGAACGTGTACTTTGGGTTCTAGCGGAGAATGCTGCAGTTTGCTTCCGGAATGTGCCCCAAGGCCCAGCTGTTAGAGGCAATAGTACAGTCAGAAGCAAAGCAACTGAGAAAGTTATTCCTTTCCCTTTAACTGTGAACAGCGCCTACTGTTATTCCTCTTTCTATTATCCTAAGAGAAAAAAAATAATATAACAAAAGCCTAGGAGATTGCCGTGCCCCACGTGCCAGAGAGATATTCTTTGGTGAGCACGAAAAGCAGGGTCTCTGGCTTTTAAATACTGAAAGCTCGAGAGATCAGCTGTTTTCCCTCTTTTCCCTTTTCCTGTTACTGCTGCTGCCTTTCCCACGATCTTCAGTGAACGAAGCTACTTACTGTGGGGTGTGCTTGGCAGCGGTCTCCTTGTGGTGTCCAGGAACCTGGACCATTGCTGCCCTTTCAGCTATAACAGACCAGGTGCCACATAACTGAAATGGCAAAACGGAACTTTGTTAGAGATTTTTTTCCTTTAGAGACAAGCGACTCCCTCACATTTCCTCAGGCCCAGGACACAAACTGCATTCCCATTGCCCTTCTGCCCAGATGAAAGGACACAGCGTGCAAATGCTGGCACCAGTAGGTCGTGTCCCATTTCACTGCCATGGGACAGGAAGAGCGGGGGGGCCAGGAAGGCACAAAAGGGGCTTAAACAGTCTCTTGTCTCATCATATTTCTTTCTTCCACTGTTTTTTGCTATAAAAGACCCTAACACACCTGTGTGCAGTGAGATGGTGATTTGAGTGATGAGGCCTTTCCATCTCCTCAGATCTGGCTTTGAGAAAAGCTTTTCTCCTTTTTACCCAAGTAAATGGCCACTATTGATCTGATCAGTGCCAGCCAAATGACCAAATGGTAGAAGTTATTCTTCTGATCCAACCACACCCATCAGTTTTCTTATATGTAAAAACAACACAAAGTTCTGAGCCAGAAGCACTGAGAATTGCGATACCACCTTTGGTACAGGATTTCACAAACTACCAAGCGTGTCACATGTGCTCTGTTATGTTATTCATGGGGCTTCTTGGTGTGGTAGGAAGAGAGCAGGCTTTGGAAGAGAGCCCTGGTTTCCGCCCAGCTCTGCCACAGAATGGCTCTGTGGTCTTGGGGAGAGCAGCTCTTTTATAAAGATGAAAGAAGTGTGATAATGATGTTACAAGCTACGGTAAGAATATATACATGTATGATGTATGTGGAACAGAGCCTCAGTAAGTGGCTCCAGTGCTCGGTGGTGGCTGCAGAGGTAATCAAAATACCACCTTTACAGACAGGCTGGCTTGACTTTCACTAGCTGAGTGGCATTGGGCAAATTACTTAACATCTTTGTTCTTGAGTTTCTTTTTCTGCCAAATGAAGATAAAATAATGCCTTCTCAGGGGGCTGTGAAGACAAAATAAGTTAGTGTGAGACACAGTAGCGATAGTGGCTTATGCATAGAGTACTTAGGTTCTAGTGAATGTCTTTACATGCTTGGCTGGACTTATTATTGTCCTCACTGTTAGAGAAGCAGAGGTTTAGAGAGGTTCCCTTCACTGGTATGATTTCCTTTCCCTAATTAGTAGATTTAGGATTTGAACATAGGTTATTTTATCCTAGATTTCATAGCCTTATCACCATGCCTCACAAGGCAGTGAGGGCTGCATACATTGCATACCTCATGGAAACTTATCTTGCACTGAAAGCCTTGAATGCTTAGGGCAGGCCCTCAGTGGTCAATGTCCACACAATGTTCCCAAGTATAAATGGCAAAGATTTCAGGCTAATTACTTCCAGTTCATGAAATAATGCATTATTGCTTCCTGAAAGGATTGGATAAATACAAAAGCTCTGTGCCGCATGACTCTAATGAAATTCCTCTCTAGGACTTTAAGGTGCTACAGAGAGATAGCATCATTCTGATAGCTACATGGGTCTAATGGAGATGTAAAATGCAAAAATTGAAAGAGATTATAGAATGTTTTCTCCAAATGCATAGGGAATTGAGGTCCACAGAGCTTAAACCCCTGACCCACACCCCTATGTTTCTTTTAATCTATTCTATTTAATAACCAGAGTTTTTTTTTATTTGGATTCTACTAAACGCTTCCCCCTGAATAGAGAAAAATGAACTCTTTTTTCTCTATTATTCAACTTTTGACAATAGAGGTGCAGGTTTCTTATGGCTGCAAATTTAGCATTTATATGACCTCTGTGACTTCAACCATTTGCAAAATAGCTTATAGACCTCAAGGAAATGCACACTTATATTCACCAGCCCAGTATAAAGGATATTATAAGAATACAGTAAAGGGAACAAATGACAGCCAGATGAAGAGGTACACAGGGCAGGGTATGTAGAAAGATGCATACACCCTCCATTTCTCCTCTGGGAGCACCGCCCACAGCTGCTTCTATGTGTTTGGGTTTTAGAAAGGCATCATTAAGTAGATGTAATTAAATCATTGACCATTAATGACCAACTCCAGCATTAGTCCCATTTCTTTCCTGGAGGTTGGACATTCCAGCCCTCTAATTATGTGATTGATCCCTCTGCCCTGTCCCCATATTTGGAAGACAAGTACCCTAATCATAGGTCATCTCTTTAGCGTACAAAAAGACACATGATCTTGGAGAGTCCAAAGAGGGGGATGAAATGAGAAATATGTATTTCTTATTATACCATAATATTATGCCTATCTGTTAACATTACACCACTTAACCTCCACATTCTTTTTTTTTTTTTTTTTGAGACTGGATCTTACCATGTAGTTCAGGCTGCCCTTGAACTCACTGTGTAACCCAGATTAGCTTTGAACTTGCATTGATCCTCCTGCCTCAGCCTTCTAGGTGCTGGAGTTAGAGGCTTGTGCCACCGCACTGGGCTAATCTCCATCATTCTTGTAATGGATTGATAACTGGTGGTTAACTTATAACCCCCAACTGAACTGTGTAAGCATAGTGCTAGTTATGGGAGGCCCACCTGGGAACTGTTGCCAGCAGCATATGAGGCAGACCTGGAGAAGAAGCAAAAAGGCTTTTTGAACTAAAGAGGCTGTTGGGGGCAGCGAAAGGCTGTTGGAGCTGGTAGAGACCGTAAGGAACTGTTTGTTGTTTTGGAGCAGCTCATCATGCTGGCTCTCCTGATTGTTTTCATCCTCCAAGGAGCTCAGGACCTTGTTGGCACTGAAAATGGCTTTGGTTCACTTTGGGGAGCCCTGGTTCTCACTTTGAGCTTTGCTTCTTGGGTCCAGAGGGGAAGATGGTGCACGGCTGGTTTCCTGGAGAGGCTTGCTGCATTGGCTTTCCTGATGGGAACTTGGCCATCTTGATCATCTCCAACCTCTGTCCAGTCACTCCTTTAGCCCTCTCTTCCCCTGCACAGCTTGTTTGCTTTAGGCACTAAAGAATTTTGCCCAAAGTCAAGGCGACTGTATTCCTTCAGCCCTCACTGGCCATACACCTCCACCTGGCCTCTCAACCCCATAACATAGCCAATACAAATATTGACAGGATCACCCATAAAAGACCTCAATGTCAATTTACTTAGGTTGAAAATACATATTTCAGAATCTGTTATGCTGCAGACACCATGCAAACGCTGTAAACAAGTAGACCAAGATTCCTAACTTTCAGCTGTTTACCAGCTGGCTGACATAGGGTATGAAGAGCTTACATAAAAGCTTTCAATTTTCATTTTAGTTCATCTTCAATAAAAGGCAATCACTTGGCATCACTCTTCTTAAACGTCTAATAATCTTAGCTTCCTTTGTCAAATTATTCTAGTATATGATACATATTTTCATCCTATGAAATTTTTATTGAAGATTAAGTGTGTGCCTGGAAATCTTCTAGGAGCAGAGAAATAGCAATGAAAAAAAAGACAGATAAAACCTGCCCTCATGAAGGTCACAGTTTAGCAGGAAAGTACAAGTGAGATTCAGCAGATGATCAGGACTGCTTCCCTGGAAGGTGATGCGGAGCCCAGGAAACAAACCATGCAGCATCAGAGAGCAAAGCATTCTACGCAGAGGGAACACACGGCACAAGTCCTCCGGTGAGGGGGTGAAAGGCTGAGCAGTCAGCAGTGTAATCAGAGACGCGATGGGGCGTGACAGTTAACCTACTGTATCAACTTGGGTAAGAAACGCCCAACTAAATTGTATCAGCGTAGTCCTGGCTGTGGTTGGGGGCATTTACTGAAGGCGGAAGACTTGTCTAGGGTGTCAGTGACACCAAACAATAGGCTTGTAGCCTGAAGGTAATAGAGGAGACACAGGGAAGAGGGGTGCACCTCCGTTTCTTTGGAGGGGTTCCAGTCTTCACCCTTAGCTTAGGTATCGTCTCCTGGACTTCAGAGCAAATGCCTCAGTCTCTTGGAGCAGACTCTTCAGCTTTCTGATCTGGCCTCTCACAAGACACTGCAGTGGGCTCTATGCCTTCGACGTGACCGACCCTTGAGCTCTCCAGCAGGCAGGTGGCCCCTTTGCACTCTTCCACACATGACTGCGTGGGCGGCCACTGTAAGCCTACCTTGTAAATCCCTACATATTGATATATTTTATTATTTTATTCATTTATCTTTATTTTAAAGAGAAAAGAAGACAAAATAATGACCAAGATAAAAGCAAAACAACACAAAAACAATAAAATGATACAGAATTTCAAATCAAGGTGATAGGAAGTTAACGATAGCTGTTATTGATATATTTTAAATACAATCTGTTTCTCTAGTGGGCGCTGACGGCTACACAGGGGAAGAGGGCGTGGCCGATGGTGAGGACTCTAGTTTTTGCTTTGAGTGAGCTGGAAGCTGTTGTAGAGTTCTGAGATGAGGAAAGACATGATGGTACATTTGTTCAGCAAGGTTCACTCTATGGGGGAACAGGAAAGGCAGTAGCTTGGACAGAGCGATAGAAGCCAGAGATCAGCAGAACACTGTAGAACTTCACGGGGCTCAGCTGGTGCTATACTCTTCTCCCTGAAGTGACAGCCTTACAATGAGACATCTCTCAAGTGACCCCATCTTCTCTAGTGACATCAGCTGCCTTGTCCCTTGTTCTTGCAGCCTACTCCTTTCCTCTGAGCCCTTCTTGATCTTCCTTTGTATTTTTTCATCACAAACTGAAACACGCCCTGTTTTGTCCCTACCAGACATACCCCACACATCCAGTTTACAGAAAAACACAAACATGGAGAGACTCAATGAGTGGTACTGCCTTAGAACAAAACATAAAAGCTGGTGCCTGTATCCTGCTGCTGCCTTCTTTCTGCTGTGCTTTTTCCCATAGGATAAGCAATTTATAGGACCCAGGACAATTGTTTACCCAGCGGTATGTCCATCTTCTATGTGCTCAGGATGCTGAAATTCTCTTCCCAATAGAACTGGACCTCCTCCCTGGACCTACACTCATAAACGCAGATGAACCATTGGGTTGAGCATGTCTGGACCTCAAGCACATCCATGGAGTGGTGGGTGAGCTGTGCAGACAGTGTGGATAAGCATGCAACAACATCCTACTCTTGTGTGCAAGGATGCAGGATACAGAACTGAACCTAAGCTTCCACTTTAAAATCAGGAACAAGACAAGGATGTCCATTGTCACCTCTTCTATTCAACATAGTTCTGGAAATACTAGCTAAAGCAATTAGATAAGAGAGAATAACAAACGGAATAAGGATAGGAAAGGAAGAAGTGAAATTATCATTGTTCATAAGTGACATAGTACTCTATGAAGAGGACCCCCAAAACTCCACTAAAAGGCTTATGGATTTAATAACCAAATTCAGTAGCATAGCTGGATACAAAAGTAACACCCCAAAATGAATAGCATTCCTGTACACAAGCAACAGACAGAGAGAAGTTAGGGAAAACACACCTTTCACAAGAGCATCTAAAAAGATAAAATACTAACAAAAGAAGTAAAAGATCTATACAGTGAAAGTCATAGAGCTCTGAAAAAAGAGATTGAAGAGGATACCAGAAAATGGAAAGATATTGCTTGCTCATGGATAGGAAGAACCAACATTGTGAAAATGGCCATACTCCCAAAATTGTGGTACAGATTCAACACCATCCCTTTAAAATACTATTAGTATGCCTGACAGATCTAGAGAAAACATTCCTAAAGTTCATCTGGAATCATAAGAGGCCTGGAATAGCAAAAGAAAGAAAGAAATAAGAAAGAAAGAAAGAAAGAAAGAAAGAAAGAAAGAAAGAAAGAAAGAAAGAAAGAAAGAAAGAAAGAAGGAAGGAAGGAAGGAAGGAAGGAAGAAAAAGAAAACTAGGGAGACAATGTGATGTTTACAGATGTGGGTTTGGTTTAGTTCACTTATGAGCATGGTCTATAGTTGCATCCATTTACCTACAAAAGCCTCCTCGAGTTTATATTTTTTAGGGCTGGGTATTATTCCACTGTATAAAATTACCACATTGTTTTCATCCATTCTTCAGTGGATGGGTATTTGGGTTGTTTGCAAGATTTAGCTATAACAAATTGTGATGCTATAAACATGGGTGAACATATATGGCTGTGGTATGATGTTTTTAATTCCTCTGGGAATAACTGGGTTAAGTGGGACTTCCAATACTAGTTTTGTAAGGAATCTCCAAACTGATTTCCACAGTGGTTTCACCAATCTACACTCCCACTAGCAGTGGGGTAGGGTTCCTTTCTCCCCACAGCCTCTCTGGCATGTTATTGGTTGATTTCTTGATGATAGCCATTCTTTCTGGGGTGAGATGGAATCTCAGTGTTGTTTTAATTTGCATTCTTGAATAACTAATGATATTGAACATTTTTTCATGTATTTATTTGTCATTTATATTTAATAGTGTTTCTGCATTTAAGAAATATGTGTTCATCTCAGATACCCATTTTTGGATTGGGTCTTTACATTTTGGGGGCCTGATTTTTTTAAGTTCTTTATATGTCCTAGATAGAAACACTTTGTCTGAGGGGAAGTTGGCTAAAATTTTTTCCCAGTTCGTGGGTTTTCTTTTTACTCTGTTGGTGATTTCTTTTGATGTTCAAAAACTTTTCAATAAGATGAGATTCCAGTTGTTGATTCTTTGAGGTATATCCTGTGTGATTTGGTTTTTGTTCATGAACTCTCTGCCTACCCCTATGTCTTTGAGAGCTTTACCTAATTTCTCTTCCAATAAATTTAGTGTTTCTGTTTTAATATTTAAATCTTTGATGCATTATGACTTTAATTTAGTGCATGGTAAAAGACATGGGTCTAGTTTTAGTCTTCAGCATGTGGAAAGCCAGTTTTTCCACCACCATTTATTACAAAGGCTATCTTTCTTCCAGCGAACATGTTTGGCCCCTTTGTCAAACATAAGGTGGCTGAGTGTGTTTGTAGTTATGTCTGTTTCTTCTAATCTGTTCCATTGATCTTCAGTCTGTTTTTATGCCATTACCATGCTGATTTTATCACAGTAGCTTTGTAATACAATTTTAAGTCAGGAATTGTGATGCCTCCAGTCTTTCCTTTGTTTCCTAGGATTGCTTTAGCTATCCTAGTCCTCTTCTGGTTCCAGATGAAGTTAGGAACGTTTTCTCTAGATTTGTGAGGTATACAATAGTATTTTAAATGGGATTGCATTGAATCTGTACCACAATTTTGGGAGTATGGCCGTTTTCACAATGTTGGTTCTTCCTATCCATGAGCAAGCAATATCTTTCCATTTTCTGGTATCCTCTTCAATCTCTTTTTTCAGAGCTGTATAATTTTTACTGTATAGATCTTTTACTTCTTTTGTTAGATTGAGTCCTAAGTATTTTATCTTTCTAGATGCTATTGTGAAAGGTGTGTTTTCCCTAATTTCTCTCAGTCTGTTTGTTGCTTGTGTACAGGAATGCTACTGATTTTGGGGTGTTACCTTTGTATCCAGCTATGCCACTGAATTTGGTTATTAAATCCATAAGCTTTTTGGTGGAGTTTTGGGGGTCTTCTATGTAGAGTATCATGTCATCTATGAACAATGATAATTTCACTTCTTCCTTTACTGTCTTTATTCCTTTTATTATTTTCTTATCTAATTGCTCTAGCTAATATTTCCAGAACTATGTTGAATAGAAGAGGTGACAGTGGACATCCGTGTCTTGTTCCTGATTTTAAAGTGAAGCTTTCAATTTTTGACCGTTTAGTATGATGTTAGCCATTGGTTTATCACAGATGGCTTTGATCAGCTTGAGATAAAGATCATCTGTTGCTATTTTCTGTGGGGTTTTGATCATGAATGAGTGTTGGACTCTACTGAAGGCTTTTTCTGCATCAATGGAGATGGTCATGTGATTTTCATCTTTGGCCCTATGGACATGGTGTATTATATTAATTGATTTGCATATATTGAACCATCCCTGCATTCCTTGGATGAATCCCACTTGGTCATGATGTATACTCTTCTTGATGATTTGTTGTATTCTGTTTCCAATATTTTATTGAGTATCTTTGCCTCTATATTCATTAGGGAGATTAACCTGTAGTTCTCTTTTTGGTTGGGTCTTTTTCTAGTTTTAGTATCAGGATAATACTTGCCTCCAGGAATGAGTTGGGGAGAATTCCTTCCCTTTCAATTTCATTAAAGAGTTTGAGAAGAATTGCTGTTAATTCTTCTCTAAATTTCTTGTAGAATTCAGCTGTGAATCCAGCAGAAACTCAGGTTTTCTTCATTGGCAAGTTTATTTTTATTACATTCTCAACTTCAGTGGCTCATATTGAATTATTCAGGATTTTTATATCTTCTTCATTGAACCTTGGTAACTCATATGTATCTAAACATCTGTCCATTTTCTCTGTGTTTTCCATCTTATGAGGGTAAAGATTTTCAAAGTAGGTATTGATGATCTTCTGAATTTCTACATGATCTGTAGTGATGTCCTCCCTTTCTTTGCCTGTTGCATGTATTTCAGTTTTTTCTTTCCTTTTTTGATAAGGTTGGTGTCTTGGTTTCTTTTCTTTCATTGCTGAGACAAAATACCCAATACCCAAAATGAAGGAAGGAAAGGTTTATTTAGCTTACAGTTTGTGGAGGTTTCAGTCTATACTTGGCTGGCTCAGAGGCAGAGTGGCACATGGCAGAGGGCAAATTGTTCATGGCAGCAAACAACCAGCAAAAGGGAGGAATGGCTCTGAGCAGCCTCTTCTCTTCCCTTACATTGTAAACAGGCTACCCCTACCCAGGGGGCATGAACCTCTCACATAATTTCCATGCCCTCCTCTTCCACAGGCTCAGTATGTATACAAAGTAAGCACCTTAGCTTCCTCCTGAGTCACTCCCCTAAACCTCTAGACTCCCCAAGTGGACACGATGTATCAACCATAACAGTTGGCTAGAGGTTTATCTATTGTATTTATTCTTCCAAAGAATCAACCCTTTGATTCATTAATTCTTTGTATTTTTTTAATCTCCATTGCATTAATTTCTGCCCTGTGGTTTATAGTTTCCTATCTTCTTTGGGGTTTGGGTTTGACTTGCTCTTCTTTTTCTAGGAGCTTGAGGTGCAGCATAAGATTGTTGATTTGTGCTCGTTCTGTTTTCCTGAGGTGGGAACTCACCACTATAAATTTCCCTTTGAGAATTGCTTTCATTGTGTCCCACAGATATCTGTAAGTTGTACCTACATTTTCATTTGATTGTAAATAATGTTTAATTTCTACTTTGATTTCATCTGTGACCCATTGGTTGTTCAGGAGGATGTTATTTAATTTTCAAATTTATGCAGTTTTGTGATTTCTTTTGTCATTAATTTCCAATTTCATTGCACTATGGCCCAATAGTGTACATGGGATAATTTCAATTCCTTTGCATTTTCTTAAACATGTTCTGTGTGCTAGCATATGATCTATTTTAGAGAACATGCCATGTGCAGCTGAGAAGAATGTGTATTCTGTTGCTGTTTGGTGGAACACTCTGTAGCAGTCTACTAAGTCCATATGTTCAGAAGTTAGGTTAAGTTTTGTTATTTCTTTGCTAATTTTTTGTCTAGTTGATCTATATCTCTTTGTGACAATGGTGTGTTAAAGTCCCCTGTTATGGTTGTGTTGCTACTTATTTCATTTGTCATGTCTGTTAAAAGTTGTCTTATATATTGGGTGCTCCTGTGTTTGGTGCATAGATGTTTATGATTGTTATGTCTGCCTCTTGAAGTTTTCCCCTCACAAGTGTGTAGTGACCTTCTTTACCTCTTTTGATTGTTCTTGGTTTGAAGTTCCCATTGTCTGCAAAAAGAATAGCAACACCTGTTTTTTCCTGAGTTCCTGTTGTGTGAAGTACTGTTTTCATCCTTTAATTTTTATTCTGTGAATTTCCTTTTTGAATTAAATGTGTTTCTTTTATGCAGCATGCACTTGAATTATATCTCTTGATCTACTCTACTAGTCTGCCTCTTTTGGTTGGCACGTTGAGACTGCTTAAATTGCTGGTTATAATTGATATGTATTGGGTTGTCTTTGTCATGTTATTTTCATGCTGTTGGATCCTCGTTTTTCCATCTGTTTGATCGCTTGCTCTGCTTGGTGGTTCCTTTCTCTTATTATTCTTGAAGTTGTGGCCTTTTTATCACTTTCTAGAACATCTTTAGTTCTCTTTTTAGGATTGGTTCATGCTCATAATTTTCTTCAGTTGTTCTTTATCATCAAAATATTTTATTTCTCCATTAAATTTGAAGGATAGTTTTGCAGGGCACATCAATCTGGGCTGGAAGTTGCTTCCTTTGAGTATCTGAAATACTTTACTCCAAGCTGTTCTTGACATGATGGTTTGTGTTGAGAAACCTGATATGAATCTGATTGGTTTTCCTTTATAAGTGACCTGTTTCTTTTCCCTAACAGCTTTTAATTATCTGATCTTTTGTTGAGTTTCTGCTGTCTTGATCACTATATGTCTGGGTATAGATTTATTTTGGTTATGATTAACTGAAGTTCTATATGCTTCACTTATTTGTATATCTGATTCTTTTTCCACGCTTGGGAAATTTTCTGCTATTATTTCTGAAAATAATCTTTTTATATCATTTGTGTTGACTATTGCTGTTTCATTGATACCTATTAATCTGACATTGTTTTTCTTTGCTTCATCTTGTAGTTGTTGAATTGTCATTTCCTGGTTCATTGTTGTTTTCAAGAGATCCTTCCTTTCATGTTCATTAGTGGCAATGCTGTCTTCAAAGTCTGAAAGTCTATCTTCAGCTTCATCCAAGCAGTTTTGCCAGCTTTCAATGGAATTTTAAATTTTCTGGGTATCTATTTGAAACTGTTTCATGCATTCTAGTTCTTTTCTATATTGTTCACTCAAGGTTCCCATGAATTGTCTATACTCTGTTTTTCTTATCAAAGTCCTCTTTGGATAATCTGAAGAATTCTTTCCTTTCTATTGTCATTTCTTTTTTTACCTGAGACATTATTTGTGATCTGATGTTATCTACAGTCTGATGGAGTTGTTTCATTACTTCAGGTGCTATCATTTCAGAAATTTCAGGTGTATGAATTCTAGGCTCTTATGTTTTGATATCTCCTGGACTTGTTCTGGGTGGTGTGGAGGTCTGGGATTGCATTTTACTAGTTTGTTTTGTCATTTTTGAATATCCAGAGGTTCTCTGGAGTGCAGCCTCACTCTTCTGATTGTGTGTGAGTGTCAGGGTAAGTGTCTGAAGATCTCTAGTGCTCAGTGCAGCTCCATGCTGGTGAGTGGTGGCAAAGTGGACTCCCAGATGCCTCTGAGATTTTCTTCCATTCAGTTGGCTCCCAGGCATGTGGAGGATGGGTGGGGAGGCTCACTGGAGTTCCTGAAGCTGTCTGGGGTTCAGCTTGACTTCCATAAGAGTAGGGGGGATGCAAGTCGTCATTACTGAGGCTTCAGATATTGCCCAGGACTGAGTCTGCTTCTCACACTGGCAGGGGAAGGGTGAGAGTGTATTTCCTGAAGCCTCTGACTTTGTCCAGCTTTCAGATGGGCTCCCAGGTGTGTAGGTTGTTCTGGGAGTGAACACTGAGGTCCCAGAAATTGTCCAGGGCTCCACATGAGAGAGGCATGGGAGCAGCTCCCTGGAGTTCCTAAAGATGTTCAGGGTTCAGCCCAGCACCTGCAGGCACGCTAGGCATGTAGGAAGTGGCCATCAATGCTGCAGAGGGTGCCCAGGGCTCCACCAGCCTCACACACTGGTCAGGAAGGTGCAGCAGTGGCTTACTGGGGTTCCTGAAAATGGGTGGTGTTCAGCCCAGCACCTGCAGACATGCTAGGGGTGCTGGGAGTGGCCACCAAGGCCTCAGCAGGCGCCCAGGGCTCCATCTGCCTTGCATGCTAGTCAGGGAGTCACAGCTGTGGCTCACCAGGGTTCTCTCTTTAAAATTAAAAAAAAAAAAAAAGAACTGAACCTAAGGATTAATGGATGTGAAGACCACACTTTCCCATGCCAAGTTGCCTTTGCAATAAAGCAATTAAATCTAGAGTTTAGTCTGCAGTCCCACAGCAAAGTATATTTTGTCCAATTTTTATGCTTAGTTTCTTCTTATAGGTTTGTGAGCATGCAGAAAAAAGACAAAGAATCTCATGGTAAAGAAACTTATTGGATTTTCATTTACTGATCATGCTGAGAGTCCTGAATACAAAGATAATTCTTATTTCCTTAAAGGTATATCTCTCATATACCATAATCTTTAAATGGTGAGAATTTTTCTTTTTTTATTTTAAAGACAAAAGAATGGAGACATTTCAACAAACAGACATAAACAAAAATAACACAAAAACAATAAAGGAAATACAAAATTATGAGGAAGATAAAAGGAAATTAACAATGGGTGCTGTATTACATAATGTTATCTTTGCATCTGTTACTCAGTTATACAAATAAAGACACGGACAATTAATCAATTTATTTTCTCCGCCCTCATGTCTATTGTTCTCCCACCCAGTTATCTTCCCTCTGATAATAACTGTACTTTTTGGTTTTATTCATTCCCTTGGGCTCTCACATTGGGAAGAAACATGGCTGCTTCAAATTATGCTGCAACAAACATGGGTGTACACCAATTACTATGGCATTAGGTGGAAAAACAACCAACCTCAATGATGGTCCATAGGCAGGGACCCAGGCGCACTATGATAAGCACCCTACTGACAAACCATTGAGGCCCTTGGGGGCCTGGTTGAGTCCACAGGATCACCCTTGTGGATCACCAGGCTCAGCCCCAATGCGTGCTCCAGGAGGCCCCGTCAAGTCTGTGGGGTTGGCCCCGAGCACTGCCAGGCTCTGCCCCATTGCCATGCGCCCAGAGGCCTGGTCCAGGTCCTCAGGATTTTCATGCAACCTACAGGGAGCCCCCTTCCTCCCACAGGCTGCTCAGCTCCTTGCCAGGGCACCCGGCATCCCCTTGTAGGCCACCAATGTCTCCCTGCAGGCTCCCTATGACTCTGTGGAGGCTATCCCTGCCCAGCTAGAGGACCAGGTCTGCACCCTACTTCCAGGTCTTCGCCTCCTCCCACTTCTTGATCTCCAGTACTGCTGTTCCCCACCCCTTACACAGCTGGGCCTTGGGCACACTTATGATGCTGGGCACAAGTGGCATGACGTCTCCCCCACCTGTGCTCACTGAGGTAGTTCAGAGTGTATACTAAGTGTAGTTTTTAGTTCTAGGAGACAATTACAGGAGTTTCTTGGGTCTTGTGTGTAGAGTATGCTGTCATCTCTCAGACTGCAGGACTGCTGCTTTTTGTATAATTTGTCGCTATAGGTTCATACAAGGTTCATATATACACGAAGTATGAAACTCCTCTTGGTGCTCATATTAATAGTTTAGAGTGGGTCCTGAAGCCCATGGACCGATCCTGTGGTTGCCGGGAACACGTGTTGGCCATGGGAGGGCGCCAGGTCTCAAGGTGCTCACAGAAGGAGTTCAGGGTGGGAGCTGAAGCCTGATAACTCAGCTTGTGCTTCCTGCTTGGTGTTGGGGTGAGAAGGGAGCAGGGCCATCTGTCTGACCTGTCTGACCTCCGTGGGCACCTCTCTCTTGTTGTGCTCCAGTTCCTGTTTGTTGATTGGCTGGATCCCCGGGTATTGCCGTGGCCCTAGGATCACTGCTGCTGCTCTCTGTTGCTCTCTGCTGGTAGTTGCTCTCACAAGGGAGAGGTAGCAGGCCACAACCTTGGGGCAGGCACAGAGCTGGGTGTGGTGGGCTGTGTACTGGTTGCTTTGTCTCCACCTTCCTCAGGGCACTGATTAGAATGGGTCATGGCAGAGTAGGCATTCTGCTTTAGTGGTTGTTGTACCTTTTCTTTGTCACACTGGATTCCACAACACATCCCAACTGCCACTGCTTCTTTTCTGGGCCGCGCTTTCTCTGCTTCGATTTTGGCCCAGCTTTTGGAATTTTGCTTTCCAACTGCGGGCTTCTGAAGCCAAAGTCGTGAGTGTAGGAATGAGGGAGCAGGTCGAGGGTGTGTATGGAGTGGTGACTCCCTCTTTCTCCTCCTCCTCTTCCTCTAACTGTGCCATGGTGGCCGCTGGAGCTTTTCCTCTGGGAGGGATCTTGTTTGCTCTTTCTGAGGGCTTCAATTCTCATTTCAAATGCTTCCTGGGACTGGGGGACCTGCTTCTCTCCTTCTTGTCTTTCTCATGTTGCTATATTCCAGTGCCTGGGTGTCGATTCTCCAGGAGGATCTTTCTCTGTTGCTTACCTGGTCGCCATCTTCCTGGAAGTGAGAATTTTTCTTTCTGCAGATGCTATAGTTTTATCCAAGTGGATTTCCTTGTTAAAGTGGGAGGGTCCAAATCTCGGAGCATCCATTTGCTACTCCCAGGGTTTAAGATCACCAGCAGCACCACCAGGAAGCCCCTCCAAGGTGGTCTAAACCAGGTCATGATTGGAGACTGTGTGGACAAAGATGGGAAAGAGAAAAAGAGGAGGAATTAGATATAGCAGAAGGACTGGGGGTTATGGCACCCCCAGAATAATTGTACAAATTGTTGATAGGTGTTCAAATTCTTCCCTGTGTGTACATGTGTGGGTAAGTAGGGCCATTCCCAGAGTCAGTTCCATACCAGATTAATGTATGCCCATCCTCTACAACATTCAGAAGCCATTGAAGGCATATAGTGCATTTACAGGCAAAAGCTTATGTCAATTAAAACTGGGGGTAAGTACTCTTGAATAAAAAAAGAGACTTGTATTTCAATATTATCCTCTGTGGCATTGCTTATAATAGCAAAAAATGGGAATTACTTTTGCATTTGTAACAGGCATTCAAATAATATCATTTCCCTTTTCCTTCTCAGCTCATCAAAATCTTCCACTTTCAAATTTGCAAAACTATATTTCATAGGGTTGTTAGAGAAAAAGATGAAATAAAGCATTTGTGTGCTCAGCATAATGCCATTTACTTATAAACACAGGTTGATTGTACTGGTGTAATATAAAAGTTCTTAACACATTCTACACATTTAACTCATATGCTGAAACAAAGTGAAGTGAATTTTTAAAATAGCAAAAAATTGCTAAACCCTAAAGGACAGCCCACTTCTCTCCTGGGATTCTGTGGATGTGTCCCAAAGCAGAGTGACAGAGATAAGCTAGACCTCTCACTTGGGAGATCCCCAGTGATTGCAAAGAATATAACAAAATTCAAGCTTCTGCAGTAGTTATCTTAAAATACAGTAGAAACAACAAATGTTCTCAGCATAGTAACTTCTAGTCTACAAGATCATTGCTTGAATTTTTAAATAGTCATGCAGGAGTCACAGTTGTCCCACAGCATAAACATTTTGAGTTTCTACTCTTGGTTTTGTTTTTCTTTTTCTTTTTCTTTTTCTTCTTCTTCTTTTTATTTTTTATTTTTTGAAAGAATACCAATTTCACTTTATTAGCCTAATTTAGGAATAAGATGAGAATGGGGTTGAGGTCAGGTATGAAAGAAGAGGGTTAAAACTTGTGATGGCAAAGATCCCTTCAACACTCTAGTGCAGTCCTCAATCACTGCAGCTTCACTTCAGGCAACAGAGCTGTGATCCACACACTCAAAGTGTCTCCTGTTCTCCACTTGTGTGGCCAGTGACTCTTCAGTTACAGTGTGATGAGGTCTACCAGGTTGCCTTTAGGGGGAGTCATGCTGTCACGAAAGAAATTTACTAAGGTGTCAAAGAGTTGAGTTCTTTGAGCATAGGTGTGATCCACATCCGAAAAGCCTAAAGCTGTAAAATCTGAACCAGATTTGAACAGAGCAGAAGCTAGGAGCTGGAACTCTTTTGTCTCTTCTGGGTCTGAATGATCCACAGTTATATAAAGATCATTTTGCAAGTATTTTAGAGCACTAAGAGGATCTATTTGGGCCTTTTCTTCAAACCTGTGTTTTCTTATGAGGTACTTGCAGTGCCTCAGCAAATAATCTTTAGAAGGCTGACACAGCTTCAGTGACCAGAAGTCATCAAGTCTCATCTTTGGAGAGCAAGATTTTCCTGGGTTCCCACCAAATAAGTAATGAACCTTATGTAACTCATCATAAACAAGCTGATGGGCAAATCTGGGACATGGTTCTTCCTCCTGTAGACTTTTACTTGGATTATCTTTTGCAGCTTGATCATTCTTATAGACACAAGACCAACTATTCCTCACAATGTCATAAATCCAAAATGAATTTCTCACATTCTCTTCTCTCTTTTCCTTGTCTTTGCTGAGTCCAGACAAGACATGTATTTCATTTAGTTCTGGATCAATGGTTGCTCTCTGTGTGAATCCTGTCGCTGGGACCATCTCAGAGTCTTTCTTTGTGCCATCGGATATTATATCTACATGATCAGAGTCTACATCATAACTAAAGAAATCATTCGAATAGGTTTTTGATCTCTGGCCACCAAATACATACAAGCAACGATTTTTTGAGTGGAATAACATGCACTGTCCTATCCGAGACTGGATGTCTTCAGGCCCAGCATTACAGGAGTCCTCTCGAAGAAGTTTCCAGGTTTGACACTGACAGTTGAAAGCAAACAACCCACGGAATTGCGGTTCACCGGCTCTGCGGGCATCTACGCTGCCATTACATGTCAAAATTCTACCACCAAAGGTGTAGATCATATGTTTCTCTGAACCCACACACATCTGATGATCGAGCACCAATTTCGGCCCTCCATCAGCAACAGTATCTTCACTTAGCAACATCCATGTGTCTGTGTCAGTGTCATAAGGGTAGAGATCACTTTTTAGAGACTTGCTGTTCCCCACAGAGGAATGCAAATAACGTCCCAATGTGTAGATTTGCCTCCACTGAATATCAATGCACATTTTATGACATGATCTGGCACTTGGGCCATTCTCTTTTTCAGTGTCTCTAGAGATACATGTCCATTGGTTCTCCTTCACACTGTATGCCCAGAAGTCAGCAAGATCTTGTGTTCCATCCCAGCCACCAAACAAATAAAGGGTCTCTGTTGGAGCATCAATAACCATCTGGAGGCCCCCTCTCATTCCTGGCCGATTGTCTTCTCCATCACCTTTGGTGCCTTTGGGAATGATTTGACTCCATCGTGGTTTATATTCCTGTTGACTGATATACTGATTGAACAAGCCATCATTTACAGCTTTCTCAATCAGTTCTCCACAAGCATCAAAATCACCCTTCAACACCAGTTTGTCGCGCAGATCTGTTAACATAGGATGTTCCAGGGCTATCTTAGTCTTCTTTTGCAGTGATTCAAAAGCTTCTGTATAGTTGTGTTGTCTGAAATGTTTTAGGCAAAGGCGAATGGCTTCCTGTTCACGGTACTTGCTGTACCAGTTGAGACATGGTTGTACTACATCAGGATCATCAATGCCACTAAGTTCAACATACCAGATGCTAAAGTTAAAGCTGGGCCCTCAGGACAGGAGTGGAACTATCTTAATGTATTGACAAGGGAACATCTGTTCATCAATTTTATGCTTCAAGGTCAATGTTTCTTTGTTGTAATCATTCTTTAAACCACTAGACAACAGCTGTCATATTTTCTTCATTCATTCCACCAAAGACTTTAAATTTCTTCAAATTGCAGACATGTGTTTTCTCCTATTTCCCAAATGTGATATTTTGAACTATAGCAGGGCTTTCAAGCTTTAGAATCAAGTACTGGGGGGGATAGTTGCTCTCTGAAGACCATCTTGAAGATTGGTCATTTGGTTTATCCACTAAAATGTTCTCGGGAAGGTAGGTAGACGAGAAGGAGCTCCACTTGTGCAGTGCGTAGGGGAGAAGCCGGCACTCGGGCACCACAGCGACAACCCCGCCAGCCGCCATCTTGTCAGCACCTCTTGGTTTTGTTTTTCACAACCAATTACTGTTTATACATGGAGAAAGGCAGCTTGACTCCTCTGTGGAGGCTTTCCACCCTCCCCTTGTGGCCTAGATGTCACTTCTCCATCTCTTGTGACAGCCTTGAATTTGAATGCTCTATTCATTCTATCAATTTTGTGGCACTAGTTGATAGTGTAATTGGGGGGAAAGGACTATTGAAAAGGTTTCAACAGCTGACAAGTGATCTTATTTCAAATTTGAAGGAGCATTTAAAGCTCTTTTGCATGGAGTCTCAGCCTATTTATTTCAGTTGAATGTGTTCACTGTTCTCTCAAAGGACTATGTGAAATGTAATTTCTACCACAAAGACTTGGGAAAGATGAAATACATTTGTGTTCTAGCAAGAAAGCAATATTATACTGATAGAGAAATGCTCTATAAGGGAAGTGTTATAACTTTCAACCTGCTAGATGTCTAATATACCAAGTTAATATTCTCTAAAGTTGAAGAATGAATTCTAAGAACAATGGAAGTTAAGAGTAGGAATATTTATTGAGAAAAAGAGGTAAAGCTCCTGAGAGGCAGGAGGAGATCTAAAAGTGGGTTGCCAGGAACCCCACTTTTCAGGGGAAGTTTTATAGAGCAAAACCACATGGGTAAAAATGCAAGTCAGTTATACTACTAGTGTCTCTGAGTTCATTGAAAAGGAAGGTTGATGCTAATATTGATTGGAGAATTTTTAATGCCCATATCTTGTACTCTGAGCAACTACTTTAAAGATAATAATAATATGAAATATATTAACTATTGTTATCTGATTATTTTGTTATGAAATTTTGTCTTACTTTTTTACCATAAAACTTAAAAAAAACACGTGGGTACAACATGGCTTAAAGCTCTGAACACCGATAAAGTTACAAGTAGAGTCACTTAGATAACAGTGATATGGTGGGGAAACCAGTCATGCAGCACGTGCACATGGAAAGAACAAAGAACTTTTTAGGAAAGGATGAGTCTAAGGGTCTGAGTTCCCACTGAGTTGACTGATCTATGAAGTTTATCTAGACTTCATTAGACCAGTTTCTCCTATAACTGATCTCTGGCCTGGTCATTCTGTCTTTATTTTGAAGCCTGGCCTCTAATAGATGTGGCTCCAGCTCCAGTTGTAAGGAGTTTTCATCTTTGCCCTGACTCTCTTAAGGACCCAGCCCTATCTGACTACCTATAATATTTCTACCTGGCTTAGCTATCTATAATAGTATGTTAGTAGCCTCAGCTTTGAAATGAGTAATTATATCTAACTCACATCTGTATAACAAGATGAAATAAAGCAATACTGTATAAGAAAAGTTTCCCAAACTGTGTCAGGCATAGAAAAGCTCAGCAGCTACTCTTAATGATTGTTTATGAATAGCTAAACATTAGTGGTGATGCCTGCAGAGACGCTCTTTGTAGCTGTGTGGAGTCACACTATGGTTTTGTTCATCCATCATCAGAATGGGTCAAACGTACCCCTGCCAGTCCAGGCCCTGGATGACTGTGCAGTGGTGCAGGACTCCAATCTGCTCAGGGGTATCCTGTACGGATCCACTGGTCACAGACAGAACACTATTTGTGTGAAAAACTGACAGCAATAGCTTCAATAAAAAGACTTTATTCCTATGTTTACAGAATCAATAATAGCTAAAGAAGTGGTGTAAGTATCCCAGTTAAATTCATTACATGTTGTAGATCATACACTATCAGTGCTATTCAGAAATCTGTGGTTTGAAGAAAATTTTGGGGCATCGCTTGTGGTTGTTAGGTAAAAAAGTCAAACAGGAATGTGGTTCGTTCCTATACAGGAAATGAGAGCATTTGAAGGCTGCTTTTCATCCCTGTTTTCTATGCTTCAATCCAGTGATTTTGCTGAGTGTGGTGGCAAATGCAGATAATCTCAGCTACTTGGAAGGATCCTCAAGGTCAAGGTCAACCTAGGCAACAAAGTGAGACCCTCATTTTAAAAACACAACCGAAAACAAACCAGTGTTTTCAAGACTATTCTTCAGTACGTTAGTTTCACGAGTAGTTAACAGTGTGCCTCTGAAGTGGGTGCCTCAGTCAAACACAGACGTGAACTCTAAGGTGAGTTTTAACCAGCTCCTTTGGAGTCTGATGTGTAGACTGTGCTGTTCACATCGCTGATGAGGTTATGGCTTTGCTCAGGCTAATGAAGACACTTCTCTCTTGAGATTACATTTTTACTGGCTTCTTCAGGACTTAAATGTGCAAATTATAATTCAGTTGGGGTTATTTCTTCAGAACATTAACTTCACTAGTCACAAGTGAATTTTCCCATGATTTCTTCTTTTTCACAGTTTCATTTTCTGAGGGTTAGAAAAATAGATTTTTTCCATATCCTGGTGATAACCTCAAATCACCTGCCAAATCTTTTATCCTTTTTTGCTTCTGTTCTCTGCCTTCTACTTCTGCCAAGTCACTTGTGTACCTTGGTGTGTTCCCAGAGGCTGTGACCTTTACTCCTTCATCAGTGTCCCCTCATCCCCACAACCCTCTTTCTCTGCTTGGAGGCTACTGATGTTTATAAGCATGCTTAAAATGCTGTCCATTCATTCATTCAGTTGTCAAACAGCAGGTACCTGTTTTGAGCTGTGCCTTGTTGCAGAATCTGAGTGAAAGAATTATCAATTGACTAGGTGGGAAGATTGCTAAATAACCCATGACGAGACACGTTTGGAAAGCTCTATGAATCAGAGAACTGTTGTAATATTTACATGTTGGTTTCATGAAAAACGATAAAAGCAATTGCATTATAAGACACATTCTGATAATGTGCACTTATATAGTACATTATTGGCACAATAACTTTCTTTGTCCCTTTAAGCAGCTTTATTTAAAATGGTTTTGCTTTAATTATCTCTCACAGAGCAGCTATAAAATGACTGTAAAACAATTTGCTAGTATATGTGTTATCCACAAATGGTGAATAACAGTTAAATTACAAACACAATGCCATGGAATCTAACATTTCTCGGGATATCTTAATTATTCATCTGATGTACAGGTAGCTCCTTCATTCTCTGATTATCTCTATCCCCCCCTCCATTTTTTCCTGCCCAACAGTCTCCTATTATATTAAAATTTGTTTCTAAAATAAACCAAGAGATTCATAAAGCATGCATGTGTCATGGGCTAACAATGTGAGTTCAAATCTGTAAAGTGCTTTAAATATTACCAAATAAACATTCTGAGCATTTCATTCTGTCCTTCATGAATGTAACATCTACTCTTCAAATGGCTGTGTATGGGACCCTGGAAGCAGCAATGACTGAATCCGTAATAACCCTTGAGCACTGAAGCTCCTGGTAATACATTTTCACTTTTTTTTTCCCTCCAGGGATAATATCTGCTTTTTACCCTGCACTGCAGAGTTAGGGTTGGCATTCCCAGCCCTGACTGTGACTACAGCTGCTCTGCGGATTTCTCACGAAGCCTGTGGTTTTGCTTCCAATCCGTTGTCTGCGTCTCCCTTGGGCTGGTAGAGGGGCAGAAGTGGTTAGCAGGCTCATGCTATAGGTGAGGAGCTTGCAATTGCTTGTCCAAAGTCTCAGAGAAATAAAAGACAGCATTGGAGCTCATATTTCTGGGAGTGAGGAAGGGAAAGGTGCTTATAAATATGAAGTATAAATAAAATTTAATTTTTCCCTGTATCATATGCTTCACAACTAAAATAAATTAAAATTAAAAACATGTAATTATACCGTTGAACCAATGATGGAATGAATGAATCCATCCATCAATGAGGAATTCTCTGCAGATGCCCCATGCTGACTTCCTGACCCTTCAGTAAAAATCCTGGGACATGAACTTCCACTGTACCTGTAGCACCCTTCACCTCACCTTGTTCTCCTCTCTGTTGATCCGCAAAGGACAGCGGCCCCTCCATTACCCTGAGATGTTTCTCCGGGCAAACACTGGGGCTGGTGGCTGGGTGGCCTTTACACACTTAGTCTCCATCCCTCTGCGCTGAAAGTCAGACGCCACTTATTTTTTAAATGTATGCCTCATGTATGTTCTCTAATCCGAAGTGAGTAAAACTGGCACTTTGAAATTAACTTTGCAGTACTGGAAGAAGAGATGGTGACTCCACAGCACTCCAGGAGAAAAGTAATTATGTAAATCTTACCAGGGCCTTCCTTTGTTGGATGGCTAATCACTAGAGAGCACTTCAGGTCACATCAGTCAGCATTATCCATTGAGGGCTCATGCTCGCATTGTCTGTGTATGTGTCTCTGTTGCAAGTTAGCCTACGCTGTGCGGGTGTGAGTGTGTCTCTTAGTTAGCCCGGAATTTCCTAGAGGTGAAGGTCCTTCTTCCATAGATCCTGCACTTGCGTGTTTATGATCTCAGATCGCTTTGAATCTGACTTGCCTGCATCTCACTTTCACATCTAAGACAAAAATGCTGTATTAGAATGGTGCCTTGGAGCCTTCCACAACGTAGCATATCCTGGCTGAAGTATGAATGTAGTCTTCATTCAAGAAGGACATATCTTGATTTAAATTCTGGTTCTGTTGCCTACATTTCACTTCTCTGTACAATTTATAAAGTAGAGGCCACAGTATTGGGGTGGGGATTAAATGACACACAGAAAGTCCTCAGAAATATTCATTGGATTTCTATTCAAAGAACTTTGTATTTTACTAAATGCTGGACCAGTCTTTCCCCACTGCTGTGGTATCCTAAAGTTGTCAAATTCTGGAACATAAGGGACAAGACCCTTTTTCTTGATTTCCATTCCCAAAGCAAGGGTTTTGTACAGAAAAAATCACCAGTTTAAGTCCTTTGTTTCTTCCAGTACAATGATTTAGCTTCTGAGGTCCAATGTGGGTGAGTCTTGTTTTCCCCTCTTCATTGTTGATACAAGAACAGCAGATATCATGGTCTCTTTTACGCTCTCAGGTCTCCATGTGAAAGATGCTTCATAAATATTTGTTGCAAAGAAATAATTCTTTCCTCCCCTGGACTTGATTTCTTGTTTCTGCAGATATCCAAACTGAGACTTGCCATATCTAGGTAACCAGAGTCAGTGAATTCAGCTTTGCCTGCTCATTCACAAATGTGAGCAGGATGACATCCGCCAAATGATTATGTTGCTGGAAAAACTGCATTTTAAGATAGGGGAAGCTTGGTTAGCAGAGGACCCAGCCATTTGCATGGCTTAACAAAATGCTGCGGCTCTTCTCCATATTACTTGTTATACTTTTTTAAAATAAAAATATTTCTCCCTGCAGTTTTATCTCTATTTCAGAATTTCTTGGCCCTAGTAAAAGCTATGAAAACATTTATTTGAAGAGTTTATTTTTATGATGATGATAATAAATAAAGCCCACAAATTTTTCTGAGACATTAAATATTCCCAAATCAATAGAGTTAATCCTGTTCAGGCTTTTTCAAGCTTGAAACTCCCCAAAGAAGAGCTTTGGGGGAAAAGATGAAGGGCTCAAGCTAAACTGAAAAGTGAGTTTGAATGTGGGCGTAAGTTGAAAATGTCAGAAGACAGTGCTGATATTTGCTGCTCCTTTTGTCTGTTTGTGAGATCCTAAAGGTCTTTGCATGGATCATTTGGAGGATGTTCTTGTACGAAGCTGATGTATTGTAATCACGAGATCTCTTGGTGTCTTAGCAATAAATACTGGAGAAACACCGCTGCATCACGGAGTGCAGTTCTAGAGGTCAGAAGTCCGAGTCTAAGTGCTGGCCGGGCTCAGCTTCCTCTCGGGCTCCGGGCCATGCCTTCTTGGCTTCTCATGTTCGTGAGGCCTCGTCATTCCACTCTCCTCCCAAGTGACCGTCTCACTGTTCCTTCCTTGCCACCTGTTTTTCTGAGTGTTTCATTTTTACTTTTTCTATGAGCGCATCTCTGTAGTACATATTTACACTCCCTAAGTGGAAGTGGCACAGGTACATAATACACCATGCCTGCTTTTCTCATCCCCTGCCCCGTCAGCCTTTGTGTTTCAAATCCCTTATCACTAACTCCACGGCATTTGGTTTCGTTTGTTGGCTCGACTCTGTTCTTGTGCCCTTCAGCAGGCTCAGTCTCTGGGTTCTCTGTGACTGCAAAGTTGGGGACAGAGAAGAATCTAACAGCTCCACTAAATCACAAAGGGCTTTGGTTACTGGTCTTCTGGAAGGTCAATTAATTCAAAGTTGTGTTCAGTGCCAATTTTTGTTGTCTCCTCTAGTCTTTTGGGAATTAACGCTCAGCTTGGTTTTCACTAGAAAAACGTCTCTCCCTGTGTTTAATGCAGTTGCCCAACAAGAGCATCCTGAGCATGTAATTTTATTGATCTTGGTAGCTTCTCACAGCACTGTGCTTCTCATTCTAAATCATTTTGTCCTGTCTGAAGCCTACATTGCAGTTGCTACAGATTCCTTTGTGATTCTTGACCATCCCAGTTTGAAATTCTTATGACTTTACATTAATGAATTGTAAGAGCTACTTTTAATGAAGTGATACAGAATGACCAGATCCCTTCAAATAAGTAAAGAAGGGGGATATTTCCCTAGCAAAGGCAATTATCCTGAATAGGAAGAGTCATTTTATCGAGAACATTTAACTTTCAGCTTATGTCAATGTCAGAAAACCTCTTAGCTTTACTTCTTGATTTCTGATTCAGTCAAGCCTGCACAGATATTACGCAAATAGCTCAAGTGTAGTAATTCTTAAATAAAAAGATAGTTTGGCTTGTAAGATGCTAGAAACATATATATTGAAAAGTATTATCTTGTTTCTTTTATCGTCATCATCATCATTTGATTCTTCATTTACCTACTTTTGACTCTGGGCAAGTAATTTTGGCTATGTGTAAGGACCTTCCTCATAGTGAGTGGGGTCCAGTGACACAGGGAGAAGATAGGACAGTAATACATCTCATATTTTGATCGGTACTATGCACTAGGCACTGTGCACACAAAATCTCATATAATTATCACACCAAGCAGGACATGGGTTGGTCTTATCCTCATTTTAAACATAAGGAGACTGATGTTCAAAGATATTAAATTCGTATAGCTGGTAAGAACCAGCAGCAGGATTCAGGCCTATATAACTTCAAGGTGAAATTGTCTTATGTCTTTGTGCTATTTCAAAGAAGCTAAAACTCCTGAGTGGTCATGTTCTCTCTCTCTCTCTCTCTCTCTGATTTCTGAGACAAGTTCTTCAATGTATCTCAGGCTGCTCTTGAACTCACTATATAGCCTAGGCTGGACTCAGACTCCCGACAATCCTCCTGTTTCATCCTCATGAGAGCTGGGATCACAGGCATGTGCTGCCACAGCTGTCTCTATAACCTCTTTATAAAACTGGAGAATTTCAAGGCTGGATGATGGATAGATACCAAAACACTGATAGGAGTAATTTCTAGCATTCCACAAGACAGAAGAGCAGCTATAGTTCACAATAAATTATTATATATGTTATAAAAACTCAGAAGAGAGAAGTCTGATGCTCTCCAGCACAGAAAAGGATAAATATTTAAGGAGCAGGAAATGTGAATTACTCTGCTTTAATCACTACATGCTGTCTATGTGTATTGAATTTTCACAATATGTTCATAGATACAGTGAAAGGAAAGAAACTGCTCAAAAGGAAAGAACTAGGATGGGAGAAAAGAGAAGAGAAAAAAGATGTGTATATACACACACAATATAGCTAAGATAATTGTACTACTAATTCCTATTAGTTCATTGAAAGGAACAGTTAGTGCTTATATTGTTTGATCACTTTTGCCTGCCTACATCTGGTAATCTGAGCAACTACTTTGATGATAGCAATATGCAGTGTAATAACCATTGTTAATTTCCTATCATCTTGTTTTGAAATTCTATATCATTTTTATTGTCTTTTTCTCTCTCTTTAACATAAAAAATAAAAAACCAATATGTTTCCATAAAGTATGTACAATTCTTTTTTCTTTTCTGTTTTAGTTTATTAGTACATGCCTGAATGTTTTCATTCCTTGTCTGGACACAGCACACCTTAATTCATCTTTTCCTTTGCTTTCTCTTCCCTCTCTACTCTTTCTATCCATCTCCTGATTCCCTTCCTCTTTCCTTTTCGTGTATATGTTTGCAGTACATATTATGCATCAACTTAGAAAAGTAATAACTGGGGCGTTTCTGACTCAGTGGAAAAAGTGACCGCTTCTTACGGTGTGGGGATGCTGCAGAGTCAGGTGGGGGTTTCGCCCTTCCCCCTCTGTAGTTCTTAGCAGAGCTCCTGGTAGGTGCTGAAGCCAGACTTCAGGGTAAAGCAGAAGAGTGTGACAAAGGCGCGCTCACCCCCCCCCCCCCCCCCCCCCCCCCCCCCCCCCCCCCCCCCCCCCCCCCCGGCACCGTGCTCTCACTTCCTAAGTCCTTTCAGTGGTGCTCAGCCCTGCTGCCTGGCTCAGGCTGCATCAGTCCTTGCAGCACGCCTGTGCTCCTCCCCAGGGGCTTCTTGCCTCCTATCTCAATTGCCTCTGAGCTTCTCGTGACACAAAGAAGAATAAAATTTTCTCTCTGAGGGCAATGAAGAGTAATCCAAAATTTAAGCAGTGGAAATATACAATTAAATTTATAGTTTCAAAAAATTAAACATAAAGTGCTAATGCTTACTGGCCCTTCCCTCCCTCCTCATCTCCTTGACCACCACATTCTCCCACCCATTCCCTGCTCTCCCGGCAAACAGAGAGCAGGACTCCTCTGCCTGGCAAGCAGGTGCCTTTCTTTTGGGCCCTGAGCTGTTCACTTATCTTGAAGACCAGATATACCTTCTTCTCTCTGAAGATGTCCTTATCTCCCCACTCTTGGGAGTCTCTTTTTTTTTTTTTTTTTAAAAGTAAAAGAACGAAGACATATTAACAAACAGACACAAAGTAGCATAATAATACAATCAAAACTGATCTACAGACAAGGTGACAGGGAATCAACAATGGTTGTTGCTTTACAAATTGATAACCTCGAAGTATATATTCAGGAACAAAGATACAGACATGCAAAATTGATCAATCAATTGATCATCAACTATTCCTTACTATGAAGTGACCTAGTTCAGTAGTACAACTATGTAAGATATGCTGTACATACATACTTACTTTCTTACATACTTTTTTTCCTGTCTTCTCTTTCCCTTTCTTTCCCTTCTCTTAAAGTGTGATAGAAAAAGAACTACATCAACAACAGAAAAAAAAAAAAAAAAAGAAACCGAAAAGCATTAACAAAGAGACACAAAGTAGTACAATAACAGTAAGATCAGAATTGAATTATAAACAAAGCATCAGAAAACCAACAGTAGCTGCTGCTTTGCAAATTGATATCTTCAAAGTGTGTGCTCAGGAAAACACACATAGACATACAAGATTAATCGAATAACCAGTCATCAACTATTCCTTAGCATTAAGTGACATAATACAATAGTAGAACCGTGTTAGCCCTCCTGCACATATGTATCTACATATATACATGCATACATTTTTGCCTCTTTCTTTTCTCCTTTCCCTCGTCCCATCTGTTCTTTGCTTTTGAACAGATTTCCTTCATGTCTCTTAGTTTATATTCCCACCCTCAGGTTCTTACACCAGTGATACAATACGTTGCCTGCTCATGTACTGCTGATTTATTTCACTTATGAGTATGGTTTCCAATTTTGACCATTTGCCTACAAAGTCCCCAAAACTGTCTTTCTTTATAGCTGAATAATATTCCATTGTATAAAAATGCCACAATTTTTTAATCCAGTCTTCTCTAGGTGGACACTTGGGTTGCTTCCACATTTTAGCTATTACAAATTGCGCTGCTATAAACATGGGTGCACATGTATCAGAGTGATATGATGTTTTCAGATCTTCTGGGAATATACCCAGAAGGGGAATAACTGGTTTGAATGGAACCTCTAGACCTAGTTTGCTGAGAAATCTCCGAACGGCTCTCCACAGTGGTTGCACCAGTCTGCATTCCCACCAGCAGTGTAATAGAGTCCCTATTTCTCCACAGCCTCGCCAGCATTTGTTATTGGATGATTTTTTAATACTGGCCAGTCTTGCTGGGGTGAGATGAAATCTCAGTGTTGTTTTTATTTGCATTTCTCAGATGACTAAGAATGTGGAGCATTTTCTCATATATTTATTTGCCATTTGTATTTCTTTATCTGAGAAGTGTGTATTCATCTCAGATGCCCATTTCTGGATTGGGTCTTTGAATTTGGACATGTACATGTTTTTTAATTCTTTGTATGTTCTAGATAGAAGACCTTTGTCTGAGGGACAACCTGCTAGGATTTTTTCCCAATTTGTGGGTTTTATTTTTACTTTGCTGGTGATTTCTTTAGATGTACAAAAACTTTTCAGTAGGATGAGGTCCCAATTATTGATTCTTTGAAGTGTTTCCCTTGCAGTTTCATTTTTGTTCATGAACTCTCTGCCTACTCCTATGTCTTCAAGATTTTTACCTACTTTCTCTTCCAATAGATTTAGAGTTTCTGTTGAATGTTGAGGTCTGTGATCCATTTTGACATGAGTTTGGTGCATGGTGATAGACTGGGGTCTATTTTCAGTTTTTGGCAAGAGGCAAGCCAGTTTTTCCAGGACCATTTATTAAACAGGCCTTCTTTTTTCT
>PVLD010001938.1:44791-181960 GCA_004027595.1 Dinomys branickii
ATCTTCCAGTCTGTTCCATTGATCCTCAGGTCTGTTTTTTAGCCAGTACCAGGTTGATTTTATTACAGTAGCTTTGTAGTATAATTTCAGGTCAGGGACTGTGATTCCACCTGACTTGTCCTTATTGCCCAGGATTGCTTTTGCTATTCTGGGTCTCTTCTGGTTCCAGATGAATTTGAGGCATATTTTCTCTAGATCTTTGAGGTATGCTAACAGTAGTTTAATGGGAATTGCATTGAATCTGTACAACAGTTTTGGTAGTATGGCCATTTTTACAATGTTAGTTCTTCCTAACCATGAGCAGGGTATGTTTTTCCATTTATCCTGGGAGTCTCTTGAATGTGCCTCACTCACTGGCTTCATTACTCATTCGTTACATTGAAAGTTTCTCTGTAGTCATCCAGCCTCCACATCAGAGTGTGAGCTTCTCCAAGACTGGGGCTGTGCCTCTCATATTTGTAACTATAGTTCCCAGGGCAAAGTCAGTCAAGCAATGGCTGCTCATAAATATGAGTGAAATGAATTGATGAACTCAGCAATGCTGCTTTTATGTTCTTTCTTTTTCTCTAGAAAATAACTGGATGAAGAAAATGTACTGATTGTGAGGAACAAGGAATTGCAGAAACTTTGGACAATCATTTTCCTCCTTACACCTCAGATTTGCATGTGAAATGAGGAGGAAAAGAATGTGAGATTTCCTAGGAAGTCTCACTTCTTTGACATGTCAGGGGTTCTCAAGTCTTTGGGGGCAAAGATGGAAAGTAATGACTGAAGAATGAAAAGTGGCCCATGTTTGAAGAAGTGAGCCTTGCAGGACTGGAAAGCCCACAATCCAGTCCATAGGCCTCCCATCAGCTTGAATGAGAACTTACTGCACCCAGCATAGATAAGGACATTCCTGGCCTCAGAGCAGGTTCCAAACAGCTATGATCAGTCTCACCTCAGTCCAAAGAGGACTCTCTCTGAGAGAGTTGTACCCCCACCCCCAAAAAAATCTATAGTGAGGCTGTCTTTACCCACCTGATCAATCAAGAAGTTTCTGAAGCTGGGTCTAAGTATAAGACCTGGCATTTTTCTAAGGAGTATTGCTCTACTTTCAGAATGGGGAGATCCAGGTGGTGGAGGGGTCAGAAGAGATGGGGCTGGGTCTATGAATAAGGAGAGCAAAAGGGTCACTCTCTTTACAGCACCTATGTCTCTTGCTGATCTCTGGATCAAGTTTGTTTCTTTTTCTTGAGAGACAAGAACAACTGCAGACTACAGTAGATCAGGTTCTCTTGTGCTAGAAATGAGGATGTGAGGCTTGCACAACAATCCTCACTGGAAAGAGTTCTGAGGCTGGTAGAGCTAGGGCTATTTGACAGTAGCTGGTTACAAAGGTTAAACTTAATTGTCAACTTAATGGGCTTGGGAACCAACTAGGGATTAGTAAAACAAACTTCCGTGCATGTCTGGGTGAGCCACAGAGGCATACACTGGGGACTGTTGCCTTTTCTCTCTCTCTCTTTTGTTGGGTCTCTTGCCCCTTTATCTCTGCCCCCCCTTCCCAGCTGCTATGAACTAAGCAGCCTTGTCATGCCCTTTGACATCATGTATAACAGGGGCTTTGAGCTTGGGGAAGTCAATGTTACTTTGCAGTTTAAACCACCATGTTCCAGACCCTGGGCTAAATACTGAGGGGAAAATAAGGCGCTAGATGGGGACAGGATAGAAGGAAACAGAGAAGAAAGCAGGCCTGGGGTAATTCAGCTGTACCACCTGAATGTCTGTGCAGCAGTGACTCTGGTAAACCTATTGCAATGGGCAAAGAAAAGACCTACATCAATATTCTCATCATCGACACTTTGGACTCTGGCAAGGCCACCACTACTGGGTGGCTAAATTACAAGTATTTGAGCACTGACAACAGCCACTGAGGAGTTCAAGGAGGCAGCAGAGGCAAGGCTCACGTTGTGGCTGAGAGTTCAGGCTGTGCATAGGGAGTATGGATTTCTGGTGGGTCGGTCTAGTTGCAGAGTGCGCAAAGCAGGCTGCATTTCACACATCTGACATGCTTTTGGAGTCTGTGAGAGTACCTGTCTGCTTTCCAATGCATTTACCCCTCCATGGTCCCCCAGATGGGCAAGGGCTCCTGCAAATATGCCTGGGTCCTAGAAGCTGAAGGATCATATTCAACATCTTTTGGAAGAGGTTTGAGACTAGCAAATACCACAAGTCCCAGGTCACAGAGACTGAGGGAAAAACATGATCAGGGAACCTCTCATGAGAAGCAGCCTGTGCCCCTAGGGTCCTTCCTACTGAAAGTAAAGCTCAGGTGTATTTCTGAGGATTGGGGAAAGAAGTATTTATCTTGGGAAACCCTTGAAAGGGTTTCCTTTTCTATGGTAGTCACTGATTCTGGATTATGGAGGAAAGAACTGACAGTCTCATTGCTCTAATGAAGCTAAGAGATACTGTTGACCTTTGAAGCTGTGGCAGGAGTGGGGTTTCTAATGGGCAGACAAGTAGCTTGCTTGGGGAGTAGGTGGAAGGAACTGAAAACTCATCCATAGGAGGAGATGGGAGCTTCATGAGGTAGCAGGAGTCACATGCACAGCAGCCGAAAGGTCAGTGAATTCTATTTGAGCTTCTGGGAAGTATCCTGTAGGTTTACAAGTTTGTAACGGGATTTTTCAGGACTTCCTAAGCTCTAGCTGGCTTTCCAGCCTGTCTAATAACCTCTACTCCAGCCTCTTGATGTTCTCCTGACCCCACCATGCAGACTGACAGCACAACGCTCATTGTGGCTGGCACAGTGGGCAGATTTTAAATGGGCACCTCCAGGAACCAGCAGACCCTCAGCACATGCTGCTGGTCTCTGTGGTGGGCATGAAGCTACTAGTTGTGTTTGTCAGCAAGATGGACTCCCCTGAGCCCGGCTATAGTATGGAGTGCTTCTGAGACATCGTGAAGGAAGTGAGCACCTACATCAAGGAGATTGGCTCTGATCCTTAAAAGCTGTCCTCTAAGCTCTTCGTTAGTTGACACAGTGACATGCTAGAGTTCAGCAAAGTGTGAGTGCTGGATAGGTGGGCTGGAACAGTCATTCCTGGGTAAAGATACTGTAGACCATGCCTGAGACCTCCACTCAATATTCCTGCAGATGCCCTGGTTCGAGGGCTAGGGCATGGAGAGGAATGAGGGAAACACCACACATGTGACTGTGAGATTTGTACTCCATCCTCCCACGCATACTCTCCCAGTCGACAAGCCCTAGAGACTGTTGTTACAACACACCTAAGACTGGAGGTGACAGTCAGTGTGGCAGAGGGTAGACCTCTCCTTTGGAACTTACAGAGTGTGACTACTGAGGTAAAAATCTTGACTCCTTCTTTGAGCTCGGCTAAAGTATAAAAGCACCAGCATTTCGAACTTACCCGGAACTAAGTTTACATAGCTAGTGAACACATGGTGCTTTCTGCCAATTCTTCAGGTGTCCATTTGTTCTGAAACACAGAGACAAAGGACCATTCAGGAAGTCAGTGTTCACTGGATATGTCACTACGTGATGCTTACTTCCTTTCTCACTGGACAGGCATTGGCACTGTGCCTGTGGCTGTGGCTGGTGACAACACAGGCTTTGACATGAAGAATGTGTCTCTGAAGGACATTTGGAAGGAATGTGACTGGAACTAGCAAGAAAGACCCTGCCCCCATGAGTGCTGGCAGCTTTGTGAAACACTTAAGGGGCTAAGGTCCCAAGCACCTTGGGGTGCTGGCCATGGTGGTCAGAGAGCTTATGAATTAGTCCCGATTTAGATTGAGGCCTTGAGTTCCTGAAGAGTTTTGTCCCAGGTCACCAGACTTGCTGCCATCAGTCTCTGTTTCATCCTGCTGCGCTCTGCTTTCTCTCGGATCATATAAATCCTTCTCATTTCATCCTGCTCCTTGCTGAGCCATGGTGGGCAGGTCCACTCCCACTCCTCCATACCTGCCACTGCTAGATGGCCCACACCTCCTGCAAGTGTGCTGAACTGAAGGAAAAGATGGACTAACACTTAGGCAAGGGGCTGGAAGACAGCCATCAAGGGCCTGAAGCTGTGCAGATGGTCCCCGGCAAGGCTACGTGTGTAGAGACCTCTAAGCACTCATCTCTGGGGATGCAGAGCATTGCTGTCCCAGTTGTATGACCAAAGCACAGGCAGACGGGCAGCTTCCCAGAGAGCCCCTTCTTTATTCCCCCTCTCAGGGTGTTCTGTAGTTCAGGACATGAGTGGCTGCTGGAGTTATCAAAACTGTTGAGAGGAAATCCTGTACCACTGACAAGATCAGCAAATTAGTGGCAAAGTTCAGAAAGAAATGAGGTTGCCTTTTAAAGTTCTCTGAGCGCTCACCAAAATAACTTGACATTCTCTGTATTTACTGAATAAAATTAATAAAACTTGACTATCTGGCCTACTTTCAGTATGAGTTAGTGGAGAAAATCTAGAATTACTTAAATGTCCTAGGCTTCCCTGTGTTGTAAAGATAATTTATGATCCTCCATACTGTTCTCATCCTGAGTCCTAGGCCCACACTTTGTGTGTGGTCCTCCCCTCCTGGCCTGTTCTCATTACAAGGCAGTCAAAAGCACATTCACAAGGGCGTAAATGAACAGGGATCCCAGTGGTGCCGATGGATTAGTCCAAACTTGCTGTGTGATTCCTAGTGCTCTGTCACCGAGAACCCTAATGGAACTATAAATACCAAAGTAACTCACCTACCAGAGAGAGGCAGGGACCCTAAGTAGTTCACTCCAAAGCTTGGCCTCAGGAACTGTTAAATTACTGTGCCTAGAGGGTGAGGAGTGTAGGGAACTCTGTAGCATTTGTTCCCTAGTATTGTTTTTTTAATTTCTATTAATGGATACAGTAACTCGTCATGGGAGCTTAATAAATTAAATTATGTGCTCATCTAGCAGATACTGGGATTCAGGACTGAAGGGTCTGCTTACAGTGTATTCTTCACCCATTTCTCCTTCCAGTGCTGGTACTTACCATGTCCCAAACGCTGTTCTGGCCCATGGACTTATTTAGTGCATGAAGACAAGAGGCAAATATCAGGAGTGGTTGTATATGAGATAATAAAATGGTGGAGATGAGAAATAAACAAAGAAGGGTGTGAAGTTTGTAGACCAGTGAAGACTACTGCAATAATCCAAGGTAGATAGCAATCTGGGCCATAGTGGTAAATGCAGAGTTAAATGGTAAGAGATAGTTCTGAATATAATGTGAATATATTATGTAGGCAACTGACAGAGATTTCTAAAACTGAATATAAGGGATAAAAAAGGAAATCAAGGATGATGCCTAGGTTTTTTGGCTGGGTAAAGAAGGATGGAGCCTCTGATGAAAAGTAGGGATGGATCGCCTACTAATAGAGATGTTGAGGCATTTAGAAATGGCCTGAAGTTTAGGGGAAAGGCCGAGGGGTCATAGGGGAGCAATTCTACATGGAAGTAGTATTGTTTTCTCTTAAATACCTGCCGGAAGATGCTTGTATATTCACATGGACCCAGCAGGGGGAAGGGGACTCAGTGAGTGAGTGTGATCAGCTTTCTACTGGAAAGGCTCTCAAGCCTCATACAGAAAATTCTGGCTGCTAAAATGGATCAATACCCAGGAGGATTTTTGGAATATTTTCTGAGCCAAATTGGGAATGCTATTATTTCCTGCCTATTCCTGAGATTCTGATGTTAGGCTAGATGCATAGTTTTCTCACTGATAGACAACACTACCTTTCCCTCCCTGTCTTACTGGCTCCCTCTCAAGTGCAAATCTCCTAGGAAAAACATCAGACCCAGCCCAAACTTAGAAATAATAACAGAATGACATACAAAGCTGTCACCAAGCCAGCATCAAGAGGCTCACCTGTCTCTCATGCTGGGAAGTCTGTCAAATTCCAGGTGTTGTCAGCACAAATCAGTGCCTTCAGGGACCTGGACTAAACTTTAGAGTACCTCAAGCCTGTCAGTGTCATCAAAGGCCACCCAGACTAGACGGGGAGCCAGGAACATATAGGGGCCGTAGCAGAGGTCGAATGCAGATTTTCTCCTATTGTATTCCCTACCTCCTTCCTGAGACCTGTGCAAAATAGGTGGACATTTCTGTCTAGAACACTTCATTTAGACTTCCATAAATCACAGCTACAACTTTGCTTCAGATGATTGGGGAGGGCTGGGGATATAGCTCAGTGGAATAAGCGCTTGCCTAGCAAGCGCAGGGTCCTGAGTTTGATCCCCAGTACCGCAAAAAAAAAAAAAAAAAAAAGATGATTGGGGAATTTAATCTAGCAATACTTGAGTCTCTAATATGCACTTAATAAACAGTTGCAGAGAACTGAATGCATGTCACTATATATTTGCTAAAATAAATGAATGTCTGGATGCCAGTTTACACTTAATTCTTTAGGATTATTACAGTTTTGGTATTTGCTTCTTAATGATAACTTAAAATTAAATTTGAAAGAAAACTTAAATATCATTAATCCTCCAAGTGTCACATTATTTATGGAAATTCAAAAACACTTGTTGGAATGAATGTAATAGAAAACGCTTTTGGTAAATGGGAACCTTGTCTCATTAGAAACTCTACTGGCACTTTTGCATAGCTCTTCAAATAGCGCTGCTGGAATGGGCTAAAGTTCTATATTGAACTGTTGCTATAATAAGCCATCTTAATACTTAAAAGCTCTGCTCTTTTGTAAGAGGAAGACTATTGTCATCCCCTCATGGACCATGGGGATGAGGCCTCTGGCCCAGGACTTCCATATTAGAACATAAATCATCTTAGTCACAACTACTAGTTTCTAGTTTCTATTTTTGGCAGGTACCTGAGGCTTTCATTTGTTAGATCCACTCCTTTCAAAACAAAAAAACGACAGGTGGTAAAATGAAGCAAGTCTCTAAATTCTCCCACATATATCTTTTTTGTGTGTGGGAACATTGTTGGGGATTGAACACAGTAACTTCACACTGAGTTACATGACTAGATCTTTTTCATTTGATTTTGAAACAAGTTCTCTCTAAGTCACTAACTTGCCCAGACTGACCTTGAATTTGTAGCCTTCCTGCTTCAGCTTCCCAGAATGTTAGAATTATAGGCATATGATACATGGCCCAACACACATACTCTTCTTAGCAGTTATAAAACAGTTGTATAGTTTGATAAAGTCTCAGCAATTGGTCTCTTCAGTCTACAATAAGCGTGTTTCACACAGATGTGACAGTATCCTAGTGGCAGGCTTCAGCTAGCCTGATAGTAGAGGCTAGTTCTCTGGAATTGACTCAGAATAAACCCTTAGGCTTGGCTGCTGGTGTAAAGAGTGGAGGCTGCTAGGCTCACCTCTTCATCCAGGAATATACCTATACAATAGTTTTAGTCAAACCATAGGTTTTGAATCCCAGCATTTCACTCATTGCTAATACATATTATGAGAAACATCAAGCTGATGCTGACTGAAGATAAGGTTGTTCTTGTCTAAGGCTTGTGATTATAGTTCCTGAAGTGGGGCCTTTAAATGCTAAATAACCACTTTAGAGTGTATATTTCCAATTACTATGCTTCAAAATTTAAACAAACACAACCCTAGTGTTTATCCTGTAGGCCACATACGGTCACACCACCAGAAGTCTTTGGTTGTGTGCTTCCCTGAGAGATCATGCTGCCCCTGAGATAGCCACCCCACCTACTAGAGCCAGATGTGTTTCCCTGGCAGCTTTTTTCCCTTTCAATCATGGATCAGGGGTAAGAATCCTTCTTGCTCCTTCTCCAGTGGAAGCCTGATGTCCCTTACAGTTCCCTCTGTTCCTCAAAGTTCTTAGCTAAAGAGCTGACTAGACTATGTGTGACTCCATGTAAACACTGTGGTTCCCAGATTTCTATATGCCGCTGTCAGACTCTGTTGTGATTTAGCTCCAAAGGGGCAAGGAAAGGGCAATGTGTGAAGCAGCGAGAGTGAAGTTGAAGGAGCTGCAGTAGAGATGGAGATGCCAGTGTTGTGGAACAATTATTGAGGAAAATCACAGGCAGTAGAAGGAGCTATCTCAAAAGCAAGATCATGTGGCCTTCAACCAAGAAGTCCACCGGGATGGTGGAGCTACTCAAGTGCTTTGGAGTTCACATCTCACCACAATCTTCTCCTAGTGTTGGACATAGAACTATAGGATTTACTGTTTGTCATACTGGATTAGGGTCTTGCTTTGGTTTGACTTCTGTCTAATTCTTCTATTATCCTTCTTTGAGACGGGAATGTTTATCCTGTGCCATTGTATGTTGGAAGTATTTAACTTTCTTTTTGATTTTGATTTTTATAGGTGCTCAGAGCTAAGAGTTTGTCTTGAGTCTCAGAGGAGACTTGGGGCTTGAACTTTTGAGCAATGTTGCAACTGTTAAGACTTTGTGACTCTTAGAAATGAACATGAGGATTTTAGTGGCCAGAAGCAGAATGTTATGGTTGAGGTAGAAAATGTTCCCCCAAAGTCTCATGCATTCAGTGGTAGGGCTTGGTCAAAAAGGGTGAGTCCTGGTAATGCGATATGGAAGAGAGTATTGCTCTTTGGTGTGCCTCTCTTACCCCCTCTGATTTGTGGCTACAGTGAGATGAGCAACCTTTCTCCTCCATTCCCATCTACCTCATCATGGTTGGCTGTGTTGGAGCCAGTCATGAACTGGGCCCTCTAGAGCCTGAGCCAAATGAACCTCTCCTCCTCTAGAGGTGCCTGGTACTTTGCTCCAGTGATGGAAACGTGATCAGTGCAGATACAATCCCTCTAAAATTTACTTTCCCGTCATCTCTATACCCATTCCCTCAAGCCAATTTAGTAGGCTCTACATTTTGCAACCCAATTTCTGGGAGGTTCAGTGCCTATGTGAAGGGAACTTGGTTTGAACTGACCCTCAGCTCACAGATCCGATCCACTCAGTGCTCCAGTCTGGATCTTGTGGCTCTTGACCCTTCGGACTCATAGTGGCCAACCTGCTTACTCCATCCAAATGAAACCATGAGGATAGAAATGTCCACATTCATTCATCTATTCCCTCTTTGTCAGATACTCATTGATGACCTGTAGTTGAACTCAGCTAAATACAGCCTTGCTTAGCATGGCCCAGGAGACAGACAGGTAGAGAGAAGATTATGAGATGACAAGAGGACTGCTGTGAGGGGGACAACTTCAGAAGTCTTTGAAAGAAGGAGATAGAAGCAAAAACCAAGATCGAAGGATGAGGAAAAAAACTGATTCTGGAAGTAGAAAAATTGATCTCTGTAAAAGCATGTTGGAGGGGCTGGGAGGCAATTGTCTGGCTAGCTTGGAGTTTGGGAAGTTGAGAAGATTAGGGGCTCATAGAAGGGTTTTGATGTTAAGGGAGGGACTCTAGATTTGGTGTGGAGGCAGAAAGGAGCCATAAAACATTAGGTTAGATGCCTTTTTCCTAAATCACAAGCGCAAGTTGTAGGCTTTCTCAGAACTTAACCTGGGCCCTCATGTGAGATGGTACCATGGCTAGACCTGACCTGACAATACCACTGGCCAGTAGATGAACAGACCTTCACACTCTTTCATTAGGCCTGAGAGGGTCCAGTGATAATGGGTCATTCAAAGAAAGAAAAGAACAAAATTCTACCAGGCTAAATTGTTGCTTTCCTGGGGTAAGAGCAAAACTGCAACTCTGAAAAGATTCTCTTGTCATTCATCTGAATACAGTTGATTTGTTCTTGTCATATTAAGCCAAGTCCAGGTACTGGAAACAGAAATCCAGGCTGCCATGGCCCGTTCATATAAACAGGTAGTATTTTGGCCTTGTAGGGAGCCACATCAGCTCACGTTTACAGAGCTGCTTGCATTTGATGACAATAACATGACACAACTGATAAAAATCACCCTGTAGGGAAATCTGTTTTCCTTCTGTTCTGAAAAGAAAAAACCCTATCACATCAGACAGTACATGTATGTCCACTGATAACAGGTTAAGATTCTCAAGGAGAAACTTGCCTCCTAACTATAGGAGCCTATGAGCCAGTTGGAGGTTGAAAACATTTCCAGTGAAAACTTCCTACCTTACTCACATTCCTATTTCACATAATTAGCCAAGTCCTAATTATTTCCTGTATTGTCTCTGCCACATTAGTTTTGTGAGACAATGGTGTATAAGACAATGGTGCATAACTCAAACACAGGGTCAATCTAAATGAGAAACTTGTAGAGAGCTCATGGGACAATTGTACTATTCATGAAAAGACAGCAGAACAATTGGAGGATAGCATTAGATTTTAACTCACAGCTGCAATTACAAGACAGTTATCCAAAATGGTGCAATTGCCACAACTATGGGGTATGTGGCAGAAGCTACACAGTGTTCACACCACTTCCTTTTAATGCTACCATGTAAACTTGTCTGCTTGTTGTAAGAAGAATTTGCACAGAAGAAAACATTTGTGCCCCACTATATAGCAAGCAATCAGAGGCTGAATGAAAAAATGTAGGCCAGGGCCAAGCTTAGATGTTGCAGGATACGTTTGCCTTGCTTACTCCAAAAAGTACACCTGTCAGTTTCTTGCCTCTGTTTTTGTATACATTTCAGTGCAAGCCTAAAACCTGATTCCCACTTCTAGTGCTGTCTGTCAGCCAAGATCTCAGTCATGTGGGGCAGTGGGAAGGTATTTGTTTTGGAAGCAGCAAACTGGGGTTCATTTGCTGTTCTAATACTGACTGACATCACAGTTTAGTACCTGCTTTTGTACTGGAAGACATCACCTACTCAGTGTATATCATGGAAGTGCAAGATACTTTAGATATCTTGTTCCACTTAAACTCAATGAATCTTGGTTTTCATTCATTTGTGTATTCAACAGATTTCTGCGCAATACTTTTTTTGCATCAGGTTCTTTTCCTAAAAGCTTAGGTTCCATTAATAACAAAACAGAACCCTGAGTTTGTGGGGCTTACTTCAAGGGAATAACTTTAGATAACCCTCAGAGCTATGATGTGCTGTCCACTGAACCAGCAGAAAAAAATTCACACTGGAATCAAAATGTTATCACTTCTTTCCTTCCCTTTCCATTTTTCTCCCTTTTCCTTCTATGCTACCTGGCCCTTAGAATGCTGTCTCTTCAAATCAATGAAATAAACATTTCTGAAGGACCTGTTAATTTGACAATATCTAGCAAAATTTAACACTCTAGTCTTTGATCCAACACTTTTACTATTAGATACTTATTGTTCAATATACTTAGCAAAGTTGCCAAAGTATATTCAGTTGTATTCGTTGCAATGTATTTGTGATTTCCAGCTCCAAACTGGAAACAATGTACCATGCACATCAATGAGGGTTTAGTCAATAAATTAGCATGCAGTAATACAGTGGGGTAGTTCACAGCTTCCCAAAGAATGTATTGGTTACGAGAAAATGCCCAAGGACTCCTTTGAAGTGAAAAAAGTTGAGTTTCAAGTCAGGTGTAAAGTCAGACACCATATTTGTAAAATAAATTTAGTATACACAAAAAATATTAGAAAGATATGTATCAAAATATTATTTGGGGTGTCTCTGGGGAGTTAGCTGGAATAGGAAATGCTTTACCTTTCTTCCATACTTGTCTTCTGATTTATAATTTGTATAGCTCACTATATTATAAGTAAAATGAAAATACAGGAAGACTATGAATCATGTCCCCAGTACTGGGCTGCTAAGAGGGTATGGCTTCCTGCACCTGACAATGTGATGATTATGTGTCGAAGTGTCCACATTTTTGCTCAAAGATTATTCTGTGAAGATGTTTTGGGATAAGATTAATATTTAAATTAGTGCATTTTGATTAAAGCAAATTACTGTCCATAATAATCTGAAGTTTTTAATCAATGAAGGCTTTAATCAGTCAAAGGTCTCCCCCAATCAATGAAGGATTTAACAGAACAAAAATTGGCAGCCATTTCAATTCTTCCCTGAATCTTCAGCATACTGTGTTACCTTGCAAGACTGCATGATCTCTTAGCCAATGTCTTAATCTCCTTCTCCCTCTTCTTCTCTCCCCACCCCTTGTGTCTTTATCTTTCTACCTCTCTCCTATTGGCTCTATTTCTTTTTCCATCCTTCACTAGTATAAAAAGTCTGTGACTTAGTGATCTGGTGATGTTTGAAGGGGAAGAAGGATTACTGAATTTGGCTCCTGAAGCTGAATGAGATCAGCAGGGACACTAAAGGGTGAGTTTGGGGTGTTTTAGACTTCTACAGTTTCCTTCAGCTGCCTCAAGTAAATGTGAAGTCCCACAGTATGCTTGCAAGGAAGAGATGTTTCAAGGGAATCTTCACAAAAAATTGAGGATGTTGCCTGTGAAGCATAATGTAGGAACCTCTGTAAGATGTTCCTTCTTTGTGACCAGTATAGTGCTGCATCCTGACCTCAAAGTTAGGCTTCTTGGCAGCATCTACATCTGCCAAGGGTTCCCAATGTCAAACACAAGATGCCAAGGCAGCAGGTCCATGATGCAGGGAGATCCCATGGAAAGGACCAGAATTTCCCCTTGATTACAGCTTCACAGGTTCAAAATTTTTCGTATTTCCCACTCTTTTCAGCTCTCCAGTTTGAATGCTCCATTTTGCAAGAATTCAGCCATGGCCCTCAGATATACTTCTAAAGAGGGCAAATCATTAAAAATTATGATGACTTTACAGAAGTAAGAAAAATGACTAAAATGTACAGAGTAAAAAAAGAACGTGAAATGATGTCTGTATTGAAATTACAACCATGAAAAATGATGCACGTAAACAAAGACTGTACACTAGTAGTGGAAAACAGAAACAAGTTGTCAGAGTAGTAGAAGCGTGGAGAATTCTTCTCTCTCTCCCCACGAGAGTGTGTCTGGTATTATTCTTGTTGCTTGTCAATAAGGAAGCACAGATGAGGTACCTGAAGACGACAGGGCTATCTGTCACTACTGGGCTTGTTTCTTATCTCTAGGCTTCCTGAACTAAGGAGAAGCTCAAATCTCAGTATGCACTGGGCACAGTGCTGTGTACCTATAAGTATCACCTCATCTCCTCTCCACCCAATTCTGTGTGACAGATATGATTTTAAAAACACAGTCCTTACCTTTTTTCCAAAGGGAAAGCAGAAACTGAGAGAAAACTCTAACAAGGTCTTAATCCTGGCAAGAAAATGTATTAATTTTCTAGAGCTCTCAGAGTAATAGCAAAATATCAGAAACTGCACAACTTCAGAACAACGATTTATTCTCCCAAGTTTGGAAACTGTGAATAAGCAGAGCTGGCTCCTTCTGGGGACGTGAGAGGAACCCCACTCTGCGCCTGTCTTCCAGTGTCCGGTGGCTGCCAAGAAGCCCCGATGTTCGTTTGGCTGACAGACACAGAACTTCAGTCTCTAAGTCCATTGTCACATGGCTCTAGACCTGCGTCTCTTTCCCTCGTATAAGGACAATAGTCATTTTGAGTGAGGGGCTATCCTAATCCCACATGGGCTCACTCACTGTGGCACATCTGAATGCTGAGTTCATCAGAAAGTGAGTTCAGTTCTTAAGTTTGAATTTTGTGAGTCCTACTCTGGAAACTAAAAGAAAATGTTTACCATCTCCACTTGTCAAGGAAAGTAGGTGTAATTCGTTGCTGATTCATCAACTCCTTTTGTATATAGAAGTAATTTATTCATTCTCCTTTGCCCTGGTACACAACATCAAATAATGAAATGGATTTACTTATACACACACACACACACACACACACGCACACACACACACACACGCAAATAACAGAGGGAGCAGCATTAGTAGCTTGGTGTTAAGGAGGTAGGAGACTCTATTACAATTTGTGCATGTTTCTCTCAATCATTTCTATGAATTAAATTCAATGATTGGATCCTGGTTTTTCAATGGAAAATGAAAATCAAAAGAAATTACTTAATTTGCTGAGTGCAGTATATAAACATTGCTCTCTAGATTATCCAAATTTAAAATTTATGCCACAAGACCAGAAAATTAAATTTTCTCATTGTTAAAAATGATCAGAATAATTCAGCAGTGTGCCTCCAGGTTATGGCTTCTCTAATTACCTTGTATCCTGAATTCTTAATTAATTATATTCTGAGGCATGACAAAGTCTCTTTGTGCTCAGGGCCCATCCTAAGCCTTTTTCAGTGCTAGGCGAATTATTTACACAGCAAATCTTATCACTGCCTTTCAGTTTTGCACTTGAAATTGCTGACCTTTTGGTCATTTAATCTCTTTCCTCGCAAAGTCAATTTCCTACCATTTAGAACAAGCGTCCTGACTGCTAGTCTTCTCCTTACCAAGATCCCCTCACCTGTCACTGAATTCCTTTGTGACCCAGTTAAATGCTATTTCTTTCCGGGTCACAGAAATGATACAGCTTTAACGTCTCTGTCTAAGAACCAGCTCCTGAAATTGATCAGCCACTTGGCTTCATTAGAAAATGCCTGCATGAGAGATGACAAGCCTCGGTACAAATACACAGCCTCATCCAAGCCCTAGGTTGCCTATCTGTGAAAAGCACATTTACTAGGCAAGATTCTGGATATTGTTCCTAAGAGTTTCATCAGAAAACATGACTCCAGAGAACACCTAGGTTTTAATTCAGCATTATGTTTTTACTAACTTTCAAAAATGCATATGAACTGAAAATTTTACTGAGCCAGACTTGATGGGATCCCTGAAAATGACTTGAAGCCCATTTTATACACTGGAGACTGGATGAATAATAGGAAAAACAAATTATAGGTACCATTGAAGTGTGTATTATTCATCAGACACTGTTCTAAGCTACTAAGCTCTTTGTATACATTGGGTCATTATCATTTTATAACCAGCCAACCTGGTAGGCAAAGCATCTGAGGTACAATGTGGTTGACTAATTCACTCAATTTTACAGAGCTGGTATCAAGGCAAAAATCTAAAGCACTGCTTCTCAGATGTCAAGATGCACACTGCTAACCGGATGGCTTGTAAAGTGCAGATGCCATATCATTTGGTCTGAGATTCTGTTTTTCTACCAAGCTCCTGGTGCTGTCCATGCTGCTAGTCTCTGAACTACAATTTGAGGAGTGAGGTGGTAAATCTTAATACCACAGCCAAAGTGATAAGTTTTTCTTTCCATGTGCCTTTTCTATTTTCAGATGATGAAAACACATATGGAAATTTATATTTTAAGGAATCCTTTGTAGTTTTCAATATTACAAAGAAACAACATCAAGGTTAAAGGTTATGAAATAATGATCATTTAGATATGGGTTATGAGAGCCTCTGCATTCAGGCTTTGTAGAATCCGTTTGTATTTTCTTGGTAAAATTTATCTTTCCTGAGTCTTCTTATCCAAATGCATGGCCTGGGAGTTAAACATGTGATGCTTCACAGAGTTCATTCACAATGATCCTGCCCAACTGTCATGTAACCCTCCTCTGGCTGCCTGCCTTGGACAGGCAGAGAGCAACAGCATAGGTAACAATGTCCACAGTTGTGGGGAATTAAAGGGCCAGTTCTCATGGTGGCAGCAAGAAGTCATGGCAGTCCCCAACTCAGGATGCCCCGAGAATCTGGAGGAGCAGCATAACTTGCAGAATATGGGGCCACCTCTCTGCACTTGGTGGAGTGAGGTGTGTAAGTTTGTATGCAATCTGTGTAACTTTTAATGGTATTATTATTTGGGAAAAACATTTAGAATTTAAAGTAAGAGGGAATTCTCAGAATTAAAAATGAACATATCCTTTGCCTTAAAAATTCCACTTCCAGAAATCTATCCTTCAGAATTTCTACCACAGATGTGTAACTGCACAGTAATGTTCAAAAGGAATCTTGACTGTAATAAAACATAAAAAGTCCATCAATAAGAACATTATTTAATAAATTATCGATATGAAATGTGGTAGACAATATAGACATTACATACAGCCATAGAACTTGGATGTGTAAAAGTGTCTAAGACCTTGTTAAATGAACAGAACAAGTTTCAGGACAATTCATTAAAAAGGATCCTATGAAGCAACTCCTCATCTGTGTAGGTGTCTGTGTACACTGTCGTTTTGATCTGCTTATAAAAATACTACCATAGACTGGAAGATTTATAAACAACAGGATTTTATTTTTCATAGTTGGAAGGCTAAGAAAGTTTTGGATCAAGGTGCTGGCATGGTTCGGTTCTTGTGATGGTCTTCTAGGGTCTTTGCAATGCCAAATTTTTATTGTTCTCTCACCTGGCAAGCAAAAGGAGGGTAAGAACTCTCTGGGGTCCCTTTTACAAGGGCACTAATCCTTATTTATTGATTTCTTTTCTTTATTTGTATGTGTTTGCAATACATGGTGTCTATGTTCATCTTGAGAGTAGGTACATGTACATGTTTCTTTTTTTAGTCCTCTTCTGATTCCCACCCACCTCTCCCCCCTCTGTTTCCCAATTTCGTTCTTGTTGGTATTGCTATTCTCAGCTTGTGTTTGTGCCATATAATGTTTACATTCATTGAAGTTACTAGGCTCGTGTATGTGGCAAATCTTAATTCTACTTACATCCCCTTCTCCTCCCCCTCTCCTGTCAGCCTTGGTCTCCTGGACTTCTTACCTTTTGCAAGAGATCTATTTCCTCCTTCTGTTCTTGTTCTTTGCACTTTGCCTTACTCTAATGAGAGAAATCACGGTATTTAATCTTGTGTGACTGGTTTACTTCACTCAACATTATATTTTCCAGATACATCCATTTTCCTACAAAGTCTCCACTTTATTCTTCTTTATAGCCAAGTAGTATTCCTTTATTTATAGATGAAAGCACTCCACTCATAACCTAATTACCTTCCAGAGCCTCAACCTCTTAATACCGTCAGACTGGGGCTCAGATTTCAATGCATGAATTTTGGAAGACACACATTCAGTTCATAAAATATGCATACATATTTTCCCCATTTGAATGCTTCACATTTATGAGGTTGGGTAGAAACAAACATAGCTACACTAAGAAAGTACTCACCCATGAGATGAAATCCCGTAAGTATAGTCTCTACTCCAGTGCATCTCTCCTGACTTAGTGCTGGAGTCTGAGGTCAAAGACTCCACTCTGGCTTTTGCTGATTGTGGGGTCAATAAATTTAGTGCAATTCAGTGCAACCTACTGCTGAGTAACAGGGCACATACTGCAAAGATGCAGGATGTCATGAAGCCTGAGACAATGATGTGAGAGAGCTGGTTGGCTACTGGAATTTCTTGGGAGTGCATGGTAGAGCACAAAACTTGGAAAAAGAAAATGATATATGAAGATCATAAAAAGACACCTGATAGGAGATTTTGAATATAAAGGCTTAATTCCTGTGTATAAACAACAAAAAGACTGAGAGAAATTAAGGAAAACATACCTTTCACAATATTATCCAAGAAATTGAAATATTTAGCAATCAATCTAACAAAGGATGTAAAAGATTTATCCAATGATAACTACAGTACTCTGAAAAAAGAGATCAAAGAGGACTTCAGTAGATGGGGAAAAATTCCTTGCTCATGGATAGGAAGAACCAACATTGTGAAAATGGCCATATTACCAAAATTGTTCTACAGATTCAATGTAATTCCCATTAAAATACCATTAGCATATGTCACAGATCTAGAGAAAACATGCCTTAAATTCATCTGGAGCCACAAGAGACCCAGAATAGCAAAAGCAATCCTGGGCAACAAAGATAAGTTAGGTGGAATCACAACCCCTGACCTGAAATTATACTACAAAGCTACTGTAATAGAATCAACTTGGTACTGGCTACAAAACAGACCTGAGGATCAATGGAACAGACTGGAAGATGCAGCCACAAACACAAACACACTCAGCCACCTAATCTTTGATAAAAGGGCCAAACAAGCTCACTGGAAGAAGAAAGATAGCCTCTTTAATAAATAGTGCTGGAAAAATTGGCTTGTCTCTTGCCAAAGACTGAAAATAGACCCAAGTCTATCACCATGCACCAAACTCAAGTCAAAATGGATCACAGATCTCAATATTAAAACAGAAACAGTCTATTGGAAGAGAAAGTAGGTGAAAATCTTGAAGATATAGGTGTAGGCAGAGAGTTTGTGAACAAAAACCAAACTTCAAGGGAAATACTTCAAAGAATCAACAACTGGTACCTCATCTTACTGAAAAGTTTTTGACCATCTAAAGAAATTGCCGGCAGAGTAAAAAGAAAACCCACAAATTGGGAAAAAAATCTTAGCTGGCTGTCCCTTAGACAAAGATCTTCTATCTAGAACATATAAAGAATTAAACATCAGCCCCCCACCCAAATTCAAAGACCCAATCCAAAAGTGGGCATCTGAGATGAATACACATTCTCAGATAAAGAAATACAAACGGCAAATAAATGCATGAGAAAATGTTCAACATAATTGGTCAAGAAATGCAAATTAAAACAACTTTGAGATTCCATCTCACCCCAGTAAGAATGGTTATCATTAAGAACTCAACCAATAACAAATGCTGGTGAGGCTGTGGAGAAATTGGAACTCTTCTCCACTGCTGGTGGGAATGCAGACTGGTGAAACCACTGTGGAAATCAGTTTGGAGATTCCACAGCAAACTAGGTCTAGAAGTCCCATTCAACCTATTTATTTAACCTTCTGGGTCTTTTCCCAGAAGATCTGAAAACATCATATCACTGCAATATATATGCACCCATGTTTATAGCAGTGCAATTTGTAATAGCTAAATCGTGGAAGCAACCCAAATGTCCATCCACTGAGGACTGGATAAAATAATTGTGGTATTTTTATATAATGGAATATTACTCAGCTATAATGAAAGATAAACTTGAGGCTTTTATATTAAAATGGTCACAACTAGAGACCATACTCATAAGTGGAAATAAATCAGACATGCATGTGTAAGCAATGTATTATATCACTAGTGTAAGAACCTGAAACTGTGAATAAAAATTAGGAGGTACGACAGACATCGTGAAAAGAAAAGAAACTGCTCAAAAGTAAAGAGCAACTGGGGTGAGGGAAAAGGGAAAAGGAAGAAGGGATTAATTATGTATGCACGTATGTATATGCAGGATGGCTAACATAGTTGTACTACTGACTTCTATCGCCTTATTGAAAGAAACAGTTAATGATTATTTGATCAGTCTTGCATGTCTATATTTGTTTTCCTAAGTAACCACTTTGAAGATATCAATATGTAATACAACAACCGTTGTTAATTCCTTGTCACCTTGTCTGTAATTCAGTACTGCTTGTACTATTCTTGTGTTAGTTTATAAATGGCTGTCTGTTGGTTCACATGTTTTCATTCTTTTACTTTTAAAATAAAATTTAAAAAATGAATATAAAGGCTTAAAATGCCTTTGATATTGTTAAAGAAATAATCCTGGTTATGTTGGAAGGAGAAGTGGTGTGAAAAACAGTGGCAAAGAGAATCTTAGTGTTCTGCCTTGGGAGGTTTTATACTGTTTCTATCTTCATGAGAATGTAGTCATTTGTTACTTTGGAGTTATATTTTTTAAAATACAAAAACATATTTATAAAGTTCTCCTTTCTTAAAAAAATAAATATATACCATGTATATCTACATAGAAAGTGGCCTGGAAGAATATGCCGTAATAAGATCCTGGTGGTAAGTATTAAAGAAATATATATGGGTTCTTCCTGACATTTTTCCTTGTCTGTCTTCACTTTCTCAGTTTTGAAATGCTCTTGCACTGTTTTACGAATAAGAAAAGAAATAATGCATGCTGAGCATACCTAAACTTAAATCTAAAATCCAAAATACTTCAAAATTAGAAAACTTTTTAATACTTTTTACAAAAGTCCACACATGAATTCATGTGACAGATACAGATTCAGTAAAACTATTCTATAAGATTATCTTCTGGCTATATGTATAAATCTATATGAAACATAAACGAATTTCATGTTTAGACTTGGACTCCAAACCCCAAGATATATTATACATATATTCCAAAATTTTAAAAAGTGAAATTCAAATACTTTTGTTCTGACCATTTCTTGTGAGGGATAGTCAACCTATAGTACAAAAAACTGACGTGACAGTTTCAGAGAGGATCTTTGAAATTTTCCCATTCAGTCATTTGTTGCTACATGGCTCGTTAGGCTATTGTAATTCCTTTACCAGTTTGCTCCAAGTTTTCATTTATTATCTCATATTTAGATTGTTCCGAATCCTCCTCATCAAGATGGCTTGGAGTACACATAATAGTCTGAAAGTTAATTAAAATTTAAAAAGCAAAAGACTGGAGAAGAAAATGGAAAAGACTTTCAAAAGGAACAAAATTCTTCCAGCTGTATCTCTAGGTTGAACAATTATAAACTTTTGTGCACAGAAACTACTAGTTATCTAGAACTCTCTAAGGATGATTTTTGCACAAATCATGAATTTGACAGAACTATTCTATATAAGTATGGCACGCTAACCAGTTGCACCACTGGAGCTCTGACAGAACTATTCTGCTGACCAGTTTGCATTTACCCAGGATGCTTTTGGGAGAACGCTGTTGGACAGCTCCTTTACCTCCATGGGATAAGGCAGATAAAAGACTTGAGGTGTAGATCAATGTGAACTACTCAGAGGGCTGTGACCTTCTTTGAGTGCACATTGTGAAAAGCAGAAATTTATTCATTGGTAAGTTTGGGCAAATGGGATCAATTTGGTGGAATTTAAGAGAACCTGCTTAGTAAAGGTAACACACAGGCTTGACTGTTATCTTTTGAAAGGTCTGCTTTATAAGATTGGTGTTTGACTGATGTGTAGCAACTTGGATTTCTGCAAAAGGTGGCTTCATGTAAAATACACATGTAAATGTTTTCCTGTTCCTCAGTGCATAAACATAGAGATTTTTACTGTTTCTAGTGTGTGAATGTAGAGGTGAGGGGTAGGACCATTGAGAGGCAGGGTGCTTCAGCATCTTTAACACCTCTCTTAAATCCTTCTTAATGAAGTTTTTTATTTAAGTCACTTGGCTTTGTCAAAATGTGGAAGCATGTAGAGGTGAAAAGGGAGTTAAATGAAGACATCATTGATTAATTTTCAATAAAAACACTTAATGTGTACTGGAGGTCTGGGATACAGTGGTAATGATGACACTACTCTGCCTTTAAACAGCTTATAGTATAGTGGGGGGGGGAGAGCCCTGGTACACTGCAATTACTTTCTATTGGCTTGTAGGAGCTTATTTTAAGATTCTCCTGACTTTCAGAAATCTTGTGAACCAGTTTCTCTTACTTTAATGTCTTGACATTAGTCACAATAGGAGTATTTATACCATAGAAACTGGCACATACAACAAACTGGTGACCCCCACTGTGGTGAGCTGTTACACTCCTGTTCGCGTTCCATCTGACGACAGATGAGATGGCCAGGGTGTTGCAAGATAGTGAGTACTGCCAGGGTGAGCTGTTGAAATCAGTAAGGATTTCAAGTAAGATCAGGGCCAAGCTATGGCCATTTCCTATGGATATACGGCTCCTTGGACCTCAGCAGTGAGGAATTCTGCTGTTGGTGTGGCAGGGCCCACTCCAGGGCAGCCGCTGGCCATGTGCTGCCGTGACTCACCCTCATTGGGGCAAAGCCCAGAGTGCCCCTCTACTTTCTTCTAGAAAGCTTCTCGCTGTTTCATCTTCTCCTCTAATCATTATTTTGAACTTTCTAATATATATATATATAATATATATGTATATAATATTTATATATTTCTATTTATTATTATTATTTTTTGTACTGGGAATTGAACCTAGGGTCTTGCACAGGCAAAGCAACAGCTCGTCCACTGAACTACACATATTTTAATGATTTTCACTCCATATAGGGAAGTTTCTGCAGATTTGGGGAAAAACTCAAATGCCAACCTTGCCCCAAACTTTTGATACTTTGTTTTCTTTTTTTAAGGGCCTCAGGTCAGGGAGTTGCTGCGCTTAGCAGAGGTAAGGGGCGCTTGGGAGGCTTTTTGTGGGAGGGGGACGCAGTAATTAGTATTTGTGACAGCCTTCAGCACGCTTCATGTTTCTCCTCAGGAAAAGGCAGCTTCAGGTCTTTGCCAGTAAAAAGTTATGTAAGATTTCAACATGTGTGCAGTAGAATTAATGGGAGTCTTTTGGGAAGTAAAGTCTCTGAGGAGAAAAAAATCCACACAGATACAACAGAAGGAAGCATCCTCCCTTCTGATCAGAGTCTCTTCTCTTGGAGGGGTAGAAGGTTAAAGTGAGCAGGGCCTTCCCACCGTGCCTTGCAGAACACACCTTCCTAAAGGCCAAGCAAGAACTAAAGACAAAATGAAAGGAAACATTTAAAAAGAGTCAACACAGTGGCTAGTTTCATTCTTTTTTTTACTTGAAAACTTGCTTTAACCATCAAATTTTGGCAGTTACAAACCTATACACTGCTGGGGTTTGTATTGATGGTGGTGGTGGTTGGTTTGTTTTCCTTCTTTTGTGTGTGTGGTTTTTTTGTTTTGTTTTGCTTTGACTTTCTTTTTCTTTTTTTTTTTTTTAAAGAACACAAGACTGAATACTGCCCACAGCAATATATGCAGAAACAATCCTCTTCCCTTAGGGACAAGTTTCACTTCAAGTGTCAGCTTTCCATTTTGCATAAGGTGTGGTGTATGGTATGTGTGCAAGTTTCGGTGAGTGCGCATGCAGGTGAAGAAATGATGGGCCTAATTTGATTCTGAAATGGTATAACAGTCAGGTACTTAATAATGGGGAAAACAGTCATCCTAAAATAATGTCAATAAAAATCATTTTCTTGAAAACAGAGGAAGTTAAAATAGTAGAACCAAGGAAAGGGTACAGTACATTTTGAAATGATTAACAAACATCACTTTCAAGTCTAAAAATCCTCTCTTTTGTGTGTGTAGTTACCTCAAAAGTTCAGAGAACAACAGCATGGATGACTTAGAATTATATTGGACCCTCCAAATTAAAGCAATCTGATAGGCATCAAATATAGTATCTACAAAAACCTGGAAAATTGAAACCATTTATATACAGTTTTATAAACATTTTAAACACCAAAACATACATCTTTTACAAACCAGCCTGTTTATAACAGGTAAATGTACAAGACAATCTCTGATACAGTGCTTAAAAAGAACTGCCTCCGCTTCCAAACACAACTGTCACTCCAGAAATGCAGTAATGTGGGCTCATACAATTCTTAGATAGTAGCACTTCAGGTATTTGCTTGCTGAAAGGGTGCTGTAGTACATACTAACGGGTCCAAACACACTCCGTATCACTGTACAATTCTCTAGTGCATCCTAGACATTGGAAGAGACTAATTATGGCCTTTGTGTATTATTACATACTTGTAATTATTGCTTTTCATTAATATGTAAGGAAAGAAATACCTTATTCTTTTCCCATCCTAGCCAGCTGGCTAAATATTAACTGATGCCAACCCCACACATAGCGACTTTAAACCTCAATATTGTGTAAGCAGAAGCTCAAAGACACTGCGGGCATTCATCAGGATAATGTGCAGTTGAACACGGCAGGACACAAACCAGCAAAAACACATAAGCGTCTTCACAGACCACACGAATGATTACACCGACATGCCTCTTCACCTCTCCTTTTCCTATGGCTTGAACCATGTTAGCAGTACCTGTGTACTGACAGGGCAGCAGAGTGAAGGGGCCAGAAAACTACCCGAACAATCCATGCAAAACGAGCACTGGCTGTTTCTGAATCATTCCACTTAAAAATGTTATTTTGGTTTTGAAATGATTTATCTTGACCATCTCCCGCCTCAGCCCCCTTGACTTCGATATGGAGACACAGCGTTAGTGAGGGTAATGGGTAGGATAAGGATGGAGAGAGGTGGGGGCCAATGGAACACACACCCCACTTGTCCTTTCTCCAGGCTGTGCTAGTGATTTCCAAGGGAGGCCCCAGGTGAATCCCAGAATAATTTTGCATTCTAAGGCTCTGATCTGTTAGAATGACAGAGCAAACCTCAGACGCATGGGCTTGACCTATTTACGTTACCAAGTCTTTTAGTATGGCAGTTCATGCATGGACACACCGAGGGCAGACATGGACGGGACTCAGCAGCAGAACGCGTGCAGAGGAATGGCAATGACTGAAGCACCTACTTTGTTCAATGTTTATTGCATCATAGCTCCTACACACTGTATGACTAATGTCAACAGTTCAGCTACTTTCAACCTGACCAGAACATGTGCAATTCAAATAAAGTGCCTATAACAGGGTAGTGGAACATGGCTTCCAGGAGACGGCACGTAGGTGTCAGAAAAAAGGGAAAGATACTAAGCGACTTCAGTATTTTCCATGTGGCTCACTGTGGCGGAGGGGGTAGAAACAACAACAAGCAGTGCTGGTGGTAAGAAAAATAAAAACAGAACAAAAATGCACTATAATTGATGACTGACCTAAATTCATTTTTGTACTTATCACTTCATGCCAATTTTAAAAACATTAATTTAGGAAAAGTAGAATTTTGATGAGCACCCAAAGAAATGTGTGAATTCTTTAAGCATACCATTTCTGAGGGTAGGGTACAGCAAGGAAACAAAATTATAAAGATTCCAGAGAAATATTCCGTATTCATGGAGAATACATATTTCCTTGCATTACAAAAAAGGAATGCTGGGAAGTCAGAGGGTCCATCAGAAGCAGTTGGTTGCTGTGCTGAGAGCAGTTTAGTGGTGAACAATGTGATGTACAGAGAACATTGTCCAAATGGATGTTTCTAGTCATTGTTCAGATATTTAACTTCCAGTGTGAGCCTGGGCAAGTCTCTTCCTCTGTCTTGGTGTATTTCCTCTTTCATGAAATATGAGTGTTGGACCTGCAGATCTTTAGGACCCTCCCAGTTCTTTGCATCAGTGGTCACCCCGCCTAGTTCCACCATGGCTTGACTGCAACCCATTTTTTAATCTACCGGGCAATGTAATTTCCCAGAAGATGAAGAGGTATCATGTGTTTAAAGATAATGGATTAAAACATAACATATGCTCACCTGGTATGTATTTAACTTCAGAAGTATTTTGCAAAAAGTAGGGAAAGTATCTTGAAGGAAGTGATATTTTACATAAGTCAGAGCAAATGGTGGGCACCATTCTCTTTGGTGACTTCATTAGGATCTATTTATGCCTTCATTAGTGTCAGCCAGGCATTCTCCCTTGAAGAGATGCTGCGTAAGCAGTAGCAAGTCATCAGCATTAATCTCCTTCTAATATTTTCTGGGGGCAAGAAATGAATTGTTGGTTTTACTTTGATGGTTTTTATGTCACTGCATTATTAAAAATGTAGCAGTGATTCAATTTTAGCCCATTAGTTTGTCATTTTCTCTGTGATTCTTGAAAATGTGCTTTTTACATAAGAAAAATACCAAAGACTTTTTTCTTGAAAGCAGCTTTACCGAAATTCATTTATTTCAAGACCACAGTGTGGATAATGCCTCCATGATAGGTCTGACCAACAGATGGGGAAAAGAGAGGCTGAAAAACCCTATGAAGTGCATCCACTTAGGAAGTTTGTGAATGAAAAAGATTATTTTTAAAATGACAAATGTTCAGAAACACTAACTCCTACCATGAAGTAAGTGGATTAAACATAACTGAGAAAACTGAGAGTTCATCTGGTGGATGATATGCAGACTCATGGCAGTACAATGACACACCAAGGCCAGATACTATCTGAAACTTTGAACAGAGAGATTTGCTTCTTAAGCAGATAGTGCAAAAATGCAATTTATTTACCAGGTCACTGCATGGGTGGCCATAGTCTGATTGAAGCAAAAGAGGAAAGTTACTCAACTTGTCGACTTTAACTTTTAAGTATGGGGTTATTGTATCTCCAGTGGAATAATTCTCCTGTCAGTTTTGGAGAGTCATAGCGAAAGCCCGCAGGTCAGACAGGAGGAAAAGCCCAGGGTGTAATTAAATATTACATATTTTTAAAATTGAGGTTTGTTCTGGAAAATTATAAAATACTGTTTTTAAAAAGTACAGTTTTGCTTTAACTTTACACAAATGGCAGTACCAAAATTAAGTTAACTAAATAGAAGTAAAATATGGCATTTGGTGTTTCTCTAACATCGCTGAGATCAGAGATGCTGGGAGGCACGCACTTGCAGGCAGGGTCTTCAGCACCGGCCATTTCCTAACACCTTCACATTTGCTTTCCGCAAGAGCAGCCTCACCCGGTACTGAGTGCAAGCACATATCTGTACACAGGCCCAGACACACACACAGTTATAACTTATATACAGTAACTAGTCTACTTTCCTTTTTTAAAAATGTAATTATTTTATAATGATGATACTACCAATTTAGAGTAACATGTACCTTTTTATCTGTGTTATGAAGAATTGCGATTATTCAGGCTGAAATTTTGAAAGTATCACATTTTCTTTTATCCTGAATTTATGAATTTTGCTTAACCTTCTAAATTGCATTTTAGAGAACAATAGAATAAGAGAACCCAATTTGTGTAGCCAAGTTAGAATAATAGCGATGCCTGGAAAAATTTACCAGAAAACATGAAACCAGATAATCACATTCTTTCTAATGTCTGACTGGCATCACTCTCCCCCTAACCCACAAGCTGGACCCCAAATAGCTTCATATTGCTTGTTACTGGTAACATTCTCAAAGATCATAAAACTCAACTATGTCATACTGGATGCTTAACACAAACAAAAAACTCTGCAGACTAAACATGTTACTCAAACCTAATTTTTTAGCCGAAAATTGGGCAGCTTATTAAAAAAATAGAGTTGATTTTAAAGGCTTTAGCCCATTTCCTCATTCGATATTTGTTTCTCTTTTCGTTCATCTAAGATACTAACTTTTTCGACAACCGTTACTACTATTTCCATTTACTATTTTCACTTCATTGGCTCAAAATGACATGCAACAATACTTCTCTGATTGTTGCCAGTTATTAATACTGCAAGAGCTGATGCTGTCACACTTTCCAGGGCACAATACTGCACAAAGCCATACAAGATCTGCTGTTTAAAGTGGTGAGTGAGCTCATCTCCTGCTCTCCTTGGCCTTCCTAGCCATGAACGCAGGTACCTACTACAAGAGTTCTTGGTCCCCTCTCAGAAACAATTTTTGAGCCTCTCCTTTCCACCCAGCTGGGTCAAGCTTGCTTGTGAATACCGTAACTAGCGAAGAAGTTCCTCGAGGAAAATACCATATTTCCACAGAATGTCCTCCATTGAAACACAAGCCCAGCTGATCCCCTTCCATTTTTCCATGACAAACAGGGCGAGGAGCCCGTAGCATGGCCTCTAAACTTGGGTCTGGTGCTGAGTCTCCACAAAGGGTATGTGAAGGCTGGTGAGGCTGGGGTCCCCCACACTCTCATAGTCACTCACGGCCACTTCAGAATCATCGAAGCCGCAGGTGGCCGACACATCTGAGGACGAGGTGCCTCTGGAATTGTGCAAGGATAGAGACATGCTGTCTGCTGGGCCTGTAGCCTCTGTGCCTTGGCTCATGCTCGCAGCAAAAGTACTAAATTCACAGCTGGCAGGCGGGCCCACCAAGTCTGTTTCATTGGGGAAGGGGTGAGGAGGGAGGTACTGGCTAGGGTGGAACCGGGGCCTCCTCCTGCAGTCTGGGCTCAGTGTGCTGGCCAGGGAGACAGGTTGGGAGGGTGCCAGGGCCTCGTACTGGTCTGGGAAGTCTTCAGGCAGGGGAGGGGGCAGCTGGTCCTGACTCAAGAACTCTTCCTCGTGAGGGGGCGGGTATTCGCTGTCAATGTCGTAGCCCCCCAGGTAGTAGTCGCTCTCCAGCTCCCGGGTGCTGCCCTGGTGTGCAGAGCCTCCATCCTGGTTCTCGTAGTTGGGTACTTCCTCTATGTCTGACAGGCGTGCACCTGGCATCCAGTCAGAGGTGTCCCAGTGGTAGGCTGTGAGAGAAGTGCCATGAAAGTTAAAGTTAATTCTGTCAGACTGGAATTGGGGCACACTGGGAAAGGAGAAGAGAAGGACCTGGCATGCAATTCTTAACTTTCAGGAGACCCTAAGAAGTCAGGGGTCATCACGGGTCATCACATGCTACTTACAAGGGTGTCTCGGGGCCAGACATGCCCCGCTCTGAGGAGAACAAGCAGTGGCCACTTTGTGAGATGCTGTTTGCTTGCTGCAGAGCCCACGCTCAGCCATGCCACTGAGGACATGCTGAAGAAACACAGCTCGACAACCCCTGATCCCCCCTGCAGCTCACTCTTCCTAGTCACATGCTGCCCAGGGAGCCAGACCACCTGCGCGCTGACAGAGAGAGATGCATCCACTGCACCGTGGACCACAGGAAGCAAGGGGGTGTGCAGGCAACTGGCAGCGTCAAACAGGGGAGAGGATGCTGGGAGTGCTTTCACCTTCAACACAGCACGCAAGCCTCCTGGAACATGCACAGTTTATGTCAGAGAGGCTCAGAGAGGATGAGGAGGGGGACAGGTAAGAATGGACCCAGCAAGGCAAAAGGCAAATAAAATATGCCAGGCTAATGACAGTCACCTCGGTTGTAGTTTTGTCCTTGGTCCATGACAGACACTGTTTAAATACAAAGTAAAAGTAAAGCTGACGATCCACATCACATGAAGAGAGGTAGAGCAGAGCATTTTAAAGACTTAAGAAATGCATCTAAAAAACTATTAGGTATGACCAAGTATAGCCTTTAAAAAATTTTCACCATTGTTATTTACAAAAGAAAAGATAAATCTATCCATATTACGCTCAAATTTTATGACATCATTAAGGAAAGTTACGCGGTTGCAATGAACCCCCATGCTCCTACAGTTTTGCTCCTTTTGTAAGTATCTTCAGCTCAGAGTAGGTGCTCAACAAATACATGCTGAATGCAAGAATGAATTTAACGTTAATCCAGATTCCAACTAATGAGACACTCTTCTCTCGGAAGGGATTTTATAAGAAGAGTACTCCATACATTTAAAAAGATTATGATCCAGATTTTTCTTCAGAATTGTAGTTTTATTCCAATCCATACAGAAACAACCAGTGTCTTATTTGAAAGTGCCTGTTAATTGCCCCCTGTGTTGATTAATGTCATCCTTAGTACAAAGTAACAAGGAAGCAAAATTGCTAAAATAATAACTCTTCATGCAAAGAAATACTATGGAAGAAAAATGTAAATACCTTCATTCTCTATGTTGTCAACGGCATTGTTGACAAGCTGAATGACAGTCACTATGGATGCTTATGGTAGGAAAAGAAGACAGGGAGGGAAGGACAGATTCAGGTTAGTTCTGTATTTTAAATACATTAACCCCTTTGAGCATAAAACATGAAGATACAGCACATAAACACTGACAGCCTTCCCATACTGTGTCTTTCAGGGTCCACTTTAACGGACACTTTGATCTGGAAGGTCCAGGGATTGCTGGAACAGAAAAGAAAAGCAGCAAGTCTGGTGCTGTCCTTCTCAAATGCATGACTGGCAGAGATTTCTGGGTCATAAATTCATACCTCATGGCCCAGGAAAATCAATCTAGAAAGGCAGTGGCTCATCAAGTTCATGCTAATTTCTCATTAGCATCTCCCAAAGGCTCTCAGAGGAAGACCTCACCGTTCCTCAGGATAATTACTTGGTGACCAGTCATGCTGCTCTGAACGTAGTACTGGTGCCGGAAGACGACCTTTGCAGATGTGATGGCTTCTCACTCAAATGATGCCCCTGACAGCCCAGATGGATTCAAGGCCCAACTTCTGCTGGTAGTATGGACAGAAGTCGGCAACTGCCCTCTCAAATAGTTAAAATCACATAGGAATTCCCCCATGACCTATATGGGTTGCTTTAGTGGCTGATACCTGCAGGTTGTGGGGAGATAACATGTTTAAAATGAATTTGTTGGAAGTTCCTCACGCCACCTGCCTGAGGCACAAAAGGGCAAGTGTAGGCCCACAAGAGCCTGTGCGACGGTCAGCCAGCACCACTGCTGCTGCTGCTGCCTGTGGACTGGGCACTGTCTGTTCTTGACATTTTATTTACAATGCAAACTAGCTACAGCTACTCTGCTGGCTGAGGATAAGAAAGGAGGAGGCACGGAGGCAAACACCTGGGTCAAAGGTCTTTGGCCTTGACCTTCTGTGAATGTTCAGAAATTCACCGTTACATGGTTTGCTATTTCAGCAGAGAGATACAGAAGCTTCTGTACCTCTAAGTGGAAGACACTGGGGGAGATGGTGGTGAAAGAGGTCATTTCAAGTCTGTGATTACTTTCATGGTCTTGGAATTCACCTGTCTCTGTCTTTCCCGTGGAGGCAGATTGTGCCATTTTAATTTTTCACTTCTATGTATAAAATGCCCAGGACATGACTTAGCATAAGGAGAAACTCAGCAAGGGTTTCTGGGCTGAATGATTAGATAAATTTGTAAGTATCCAATTTTTCCTAATTGTTGATAATTGGGAAAATGGCCTAAGGTATAGGTTATGGTAAGGCAGCCTGTTCCTGTGGCAATGACTAGAAATTAATACTTTTTACCACCATATCATAAATAATTACTATTCTACAATGATATCTGCTTTCCCTTCCTGATCTGTAGTGAACAAACTAACCTCCAGAGCTAGTTCCTTAACTCAAAATCCTCAGACCAGCATTTCACATTCTCTCTATAGGTGTACATTTACAAGAAGTAGAGATAGCAGCTTTGGGATTATCAAGCAATCTGTGAGCCATAAGAACTTGCAACACTCAGGGAAAATGTACATTTTCCTGAGGCACCACTTCATAGAATTTTTATTTGTATTTATTTATTTATTTTTTTTTGGACAAAGCATCCAGCTATGTAGCCCAGGCTGACTTCCAGCCTGTGGCAACACTCTTGCCTCAGCTTCCCAAGTGCTGGCTTAACAGGCATGTACCACCTGCCTGGCACTTTTTAATCAAACCTACAAAGGCTCATGACCCCAAATGATTATAAGAGAGATTCAGTGAATAAGGATGCCACTGACTCCATAGGAAGGTATTATTTTTCTGAAGTAATTTCTAATGGTGGGGAGGTTGGATGCATAGTGAAGAAGGAAGAGATTATCAGTAAAATAAAAAAGAAATATATCTCTTTATCTGCTGTAAAGTAGCACCTGGAATGAGATAGTTCTGTCACATACTAAAACAAAGAATATCCACTCCTGGAGGCCCAGTGGAGCTTTGTCAACTGGAGCAGGGTTCACTCAGAGCTGCAATGTATGGGGGTTCCTCTGGCAATGACACGTAGCAAGAGAGTCATTTAGAGACCTGGTGAAAATGCTCCAAAGCTCATGACAGGTGAAAAACAAAGCCAGTCAGTCCATCATCTTCCCACCAACCCTTGTTTTCCAGCACAGTAACAGAACCTACACGGCACCTACACAGAACACAGAAGTCTCCTTACCGTTGTCATCAGCAGAATCTGACTGGAAGGAGCTGAGGGACTGAACTTCAGAGGTGCTGCCTTTAGTACTGCCTGCAAAACAGGTTACTTCTCCTGGGTCATCAATCCCTTTGTCTTCGTGCACAGCCAAAGAGAAGGCAGAAATGACACCAGTTACCTTGGGCATATTTTAAGTCCCGTTCCTCCACCCTCCAACCCAGTTCAGGGCTCTTTCATTTGCTTAGAGAAAATAACAGCTCCACAACAGAAAATTGATTGTGCCATCGGGGGCAAAGGTCTGTCAATGAAATTATTTACATTACAGATTTGAAGCCCTTAACCTGTGGTAAATGAGCTTCCAAATAGCTGACAGCTGAAAGTAGCTGTTCCCTTCTCAAAGTGAGCGACTACGTTGAAGAGTGAAACGAAGATGAAGTGGCTGCATTGCTCTTTGCCACTCAGACTTAATTTACATCATTTACATGAACTGATGTGGTGTCAACACCAGGTGAAATGAGATTATTTTAAAAGTAAGGGTATAAATATTTTATAGGTAAGAATGCCATCACACTTATTCTGGTTTCCATCTCTGGGGAGTGAGTGGAGTTTTCAGCTCTGCCTTCTAGAGGGCAGTGTGGCATCACCTTTGGGACTGATGTTTTGTGTCTTGTGTTTAGTAGGAGGTCAGTCAGCGGTGTGAATATGCCCTTAGCTACATACTCCTTCCCTGTTTATTGTGCGAAGAGATCCTGAACAGCAGCCACCACACATAGAACCTCACACACACCAGGGCTACTTTTTTGTATTTGATGAACTAAAGTAAGCAATAAAAGCAACTATATCTTGGGGTTGTCAAGTGCAAAATGAATTAGTTGCCCACAGATCATCTTGTCAGCTAACTCTGCCTTGTTTGACAAAGAAGGAAATGTATTCAATAATATGCAATAGTACTTTGGGGGAAAATGTGAGTTTTGGCCTGAGATAGGTTCTGGAAATAAAGCTCTCACATCATGAAGTGGTGACAGAAAATGATCACTAGGAAAATCTGCAAATCATCACATAACATGAGGGTACAAACAGGCGCAGAGTTGTGATTAAGGTAACAGCTCTTGCTCATGGCTACAGAAATTACTGTTGCCTCCATAAAGGGCAGTGTTGGCAGTAGGCATGACGTCTCTGCATCTGTTGTCAGACACGGAAGGCACAAAAAAATGAGGAGTTGGCTAAACAACTGATGTAAGTGGTGAGAAGCACCAGGGAGAAATTCACCTTCCAACAGCCACACTGCAAAGTATGAAGATGTGCCTCAGCCAAGCCTGAGATGCACACGAGCTTAGCCCTAAACACCAGCAGGAAATGGCAAATGGTTCACCCTGGTGGACACAGTGCTGTGCATGAAACTCCCCCACTCCTCCTCCACTTATTCAAAACTCTTTTCTCACTGCTAAAAAAAAAAGAATTTAATTAACTAGTGGAATGCCAGCATTCCAGTAAAGCCCAACTCTACAGACAATTTAAGAATAGATATTTATTTGTGGTTTACATCCAAGGGCAAGTACTTAAAATATAAATGTGTCTACAGAAAGAATCAGCAGATGGCACGTTGGGGCGGCACTAGCACAGAAAGATCTCGTCCTTGGCCCTCCTCTCCCATCAAGACACCCTTATTTCTCTCTCCCTCTTTCCTGCCCAAGTTTCCAAGAGTGCTGACAGCACAGACTGAGCCTGCTGCACACTCTTCCCTTTGCTAATCACGTGCCTCAGGCAGGTTATTTTACCTATTCAGGCCTGTTTCTTCTTCCATGAACCAATGGGCTGGTAATGGTACCCACATGGTACAACACTCAGCGGTGACACTGTAAGATCATGCAGCACACAGCAGGTGGACTTACCTTTCCATTCTCAACAAATCTCTCTGTCCCTCACCTTGGCATGTGTGGCTTTTACCTTGATGGCTCCACTAAGAAGCTCTTGAGATCCTAAGAATCTCCTAGATAGTGAGCTTAGCAAATCATGTCAAAGCTTTGGTAGCCTCTATAGCACAGCATACTGCTGACCTTACCAGTACTCTCTTTTGGCTTTGAAACAGCAGGTCTCTCCTCTGTCTCTACTTTTTGGTCATTGGTAAATATGGATGTCTCCCTTCCTGGTTCCTTCCTTTTTTGCTTTTCGCCCACAAGTGGGAATCTCCAAGGTTCTTTGGAAGCTGACTGCACTATCCTTAATGTACTCTTGGTTTTCAGAGAGAAGCTCTATTACTGCACAGCCAACCGTACTGCATGCAGATGATATCCAAATTTTCACCTCTAGGCTTGACTTCTCTGAACAACAGAGCCAGATACCGTTATACCTCCAGTAACCCTACATGCTTCCTCTACAGTGCAGGAGCTACTTCCTGCTTCTAAAAGGCCCTCTTCAACAGCATCCTACTGAAATCTTACTCATGCTTAAAAACACCCAGGAACACTCCCTTTATCCATGAGGGGACTTTGTATCCCCTTGGCTGTCTGTGCTCTTTAGGTCCACTTGAAACTCCCTTTCCGCTCCTGTCCCAACATGTACCACAATACTGCAACCACAGCCTTCGGAAATTGGATGAAGTCTTGGGTTACAACAGGCCTTGGCTTAGTCTCATTTGAGCTGATGCTAGGGCAGAGAACCATCTCCATCCCTTACCTAGATGCTCACAGAGGCTCTTGGCTTTCTTTCCAGTCCTGTTCAGTCGGTTCTCCAGGTGCCACTTACTTGCTTAGGAAGCTGCACTACTGTTGCTACTGAAATGGGTAGTCTCTGCCCTGCAGCTCACCAGACTTTGACCACACTGACCTCCTCTGAGCTCTTCAAGCCAAGTCCTCTCCCACCCTGGACCTTTGCACCTGTGGCCCCTCCCTGAGCCTTGAATCCTGCTGCACGAGGCCCAACCAAGAGCGGAACGATCTGGCCTGAATCACTTTTCCTGCCTTGTGGTTCACCTCCTTGTTCTACTGACTCTGCATTACAGACAAACAGGACAACTTTCCTTCCGGTCCCGTGGGCCCCGCTCAGGGGAACGCCCTCCTTTCTGCAGGCCCCTTCCCGTCTTGATCTAACTCAAATGTGCTTCCCTCACATTCCAGAGAGCACACATTCTGTTCGTCACTCACATGGCTATGCTGCTGCTGTTGGAGCCAGCGGGCGCCTGGCTGTAAGACATGAAATTACCCTCTGAGGCTCATTTCCCACCCTCTGAGTGGGGCTAGAACTATACTAGTTTTTCAGGGTGGTCGCAAAGACGCCCTCTGGCACATGCATGCTGAAGGCTCAAGGCAGATGCGACTCGCCTCCCCCCATACCCCCCGCAGCGCCTGCACGTGCACTGTGCCAGCTGCGCCCTGGAACTGCTCTCCCCACTCACTCTCGGTGCCCGCGTCCCAGCCGTCCTTCCGGAGGGAGTCGCAGTCAGAGCGGCAGGGCGACACGGCCGGGAGGTTGGGGGCCACACTGCACACCACCACGCCCCGCCGGGCGGTCAGGATGCGCGGGGACTCGGGATGGAACGTGCTCATCTCCTGGTGCTCGCCGCCCAGCCCATCCACGAGCTTATCCAGGTTGCTCCGGGAGTCGCTCTGGAAGCAGGGGGTGTAGGCCATGGGGCGCACCGGCACCTGCGGGGGCCCCACCTCCTGGTAGACGTTGCGCCCGTCGCCTCCGCGCAGGCTGCGGAAGGGGATCCCGTTGCTCTTGTGCAGCAGGGCGGCAGTGGCGGGGTCCTGCACCAGTGTGATGTTGTTTCGGGAGTAGTTCTTGCGGAAGACCTTCTTTCGGAAGACGATGAAGAGCACGATCAGGATAAAGATGACGAAGAGGACCACGGCGATACCGATGAGCTCCTCCTTGCCCACGTAGGAGTGGCCCGCCTGGATGTTGGGCACCACCACGGGGCGCAGCCCGCAGTACTGGCCCACGTAGCCGGGCGTGCAGTTGCACAGAAAGGAGCCGAACACATTCACGCAGGCGCCTCCGTTCTCACACTCCTCCTGCTCGCACTCGTTGACGTCTTCCTCACACCTTTAGGGAAAGAACACAAAACAGCCCTCCCCAACATCAGCACCCGCGGGCACCCACCAGTGTGCTGGGGCACCAGAAGTAGGGACTGTCTTCAGGTGGGAAGAAGGCACCTGCAAGGAGCCGATGAAGTGTGCCGAAAGTGTGTATGTGTATGTGTGGGCGGTGTTAATTTAGGCGTTTCTGTGGCCCCAGGGCTTCCAGGCATCATCTTGAGGAAACGTGTTCCAACCAACGCAGACCATTCTAGGTATTCATCCCTACCAGATGGGAAGAAGAAAGAGTGTTGTGGGAGAGGAACAGGTGCAACGGAAAAGTAACAAGTTTCCAAATCCTCGGAGCCAGGTGTGTATCTGAATTTAAAAATGTGCAGTTTTTAAAAGGAAGCGTTGTGCATATCTTTCACATTATGTAAAGTGCTCCTGCCCTCCAGTGGGAACTGGTGCTAGCGTAGGACCTCATCGTCAAACATACCAGTGTTTCTGCAGGGAAACAGGGATAGTCACACTAAATGAGAGAACTAAAGACTAGAAAGAGCCTCAGAGCAGTTTTGGATAGGTTTTGCCGCTGAATTAGTTTGCCACTACTGCATGCCAAGCCATTTTCCTTCTCAGAGCTTTTCAGATTGCAGAGTTGCTGATAGAGAGCTGTGATCCTACACGTCCGTTACAGAGTTTTCTTGAGAGGCAGGAAAATTCTGGTTCTGACATTTTCCTCTAATGATTACTGTAACCTTGTTCCCTCTGGGAAGCTGGGAGCTCCAAGGCTAGCCAGGTGGGTGGAGAGCTACCTAGCTTCTATGCCTGTGAGCATAGAAGCATCAGATTATATGCTTATGCTAATGCCTAGTGCTAATGCAGATTATCAAGGGGTAAATGACTAAAACATTCTAATGAAAAATAATTAAATTAATTTTACTCCCTCTAAAGGAACCCATGACTCATTTTATGTATACTAATTAGAACAGGCAAGTCTTATTCCTTCTGACCCTAACACTCTCTGAGAGCAGACTTCCTTTCCCTCCTCACTTTTCTTTATTCCAGCAATTGTTCTGATATGCTCATTTAAAAAGCACAATCACGAATGTTTTTGGTAATCCCCCTTTTACAGTGTAGTCAAACGTCTCTAATTTGAACAGATTGAGGCCAGGTCAGCTGGAAATTAGTTAGAATCACAAAGTATTTAAAAATAAGTGCAGCTTTATTACTTTAAATTACATCCAGCAATTCAAAGTCGGCTAAGTATTTCCTGGTAAAGTCCTCAGGAGATTTGCTCTAATGAACACATAAGACTGATCTGTAATTAGAGTATCACTTGCTTGAGATTACATATATATATATACTTCTGAAAATGATCAAGAATGGTTGAAAGTGACATTTCACTAAGAATTTAAAACATTCCCTTTCCATTTGGCTAACACTAATTTTACTCATTTCTTGGAGGAAGAAAAGGTTTGCAAAGGAAAGGTAAGGTTTAATTTCTCAGAGTGATCATAGAACACTAGGCAGTAGAATCCAGTTCATGGAGTCTGGGGAAATGGGCAGTATATTTGCCTTAGAATTATACTGGTAATATTAGGTGACTTTCCTTAAAAGAATTTCTTTTTTAATTATGAAGTACACAACAGTGCTACAAAATTTTGAAAATGTGGACAGTTATATAATAAACAATACAACTATTCCCATAACCAGGGTACCCAGATTTAATCCTTATTAACATTTTAGTCACTTGTAAGTATTCCTTACATGGTAAAGACATTAATGCTATGTCGGTCGTATCAGTGGTAAACATTTAGTCCCAGTGAATTGCCTACTGCTTTGTTTTCTTAGCAATAAACAGCAGTGTAGAGAGAGGTTATAACACAATCTCACTTACGTGACTCCAGTGAGCCCAGCTTTACAACTGCAGATGAAAGTGTTTCCTATCGGGTCACAAGCTCCTCCATTCCGGCAGGGGTTTGGGAAGCAGGCTGTGATCTCGGACTCACAGTTTCTCCCCGTGAACTGGGAGAGACAGGCACACTGATAACCTGGGGAAACAGAGGGCTTCATGAGCAGTGAGTGCCGCTGGTGATGCTCCGAGTGCCCGGGGGAAGCTACATGTCCCATTGGTTCTCTGCTGAGCCATATCTCACACAGAGCCCAGATTCCAAAGATGACTGGCAAGTTGGTTATTTCGAATAGATCTTGCCACAAAAATGCCATGTTACAATTCCTGAGTAGTCGACAAAAATCCTCCCAATTAACCATGTAATGAATGCTACTGAGTTTGTAAGAGACATGCAAGGCATAGATTCCAAGGGCAGACACCAAGATAGGGGAAGACACTTTCTCCACCTTGTGCTCCTATAAAGAGCAGTGGGAACAGTGTCCCCATGATACCAGCCTCCCACCTTTCTCTGCCCCTCCATCCCTGTGTCCTTTTGCCTCGGCTAAGAATGAAACGCCAACCTAGGAAGAAAGCGAGGGTAGAGCAAGGTACAATGAGCCTATTTCAAAACTCACTGGGACTCAGACGGACACGCGCATTTGGTAATCAGGGAATCCCCGCCTTCACCCAGTTCCCCTGTTCAAATCCTGATGTTTTGCATCATTTCTACTTTCTTTATTCAGAAACCCATTACGCAGAAATGCGTCCTAATATCCTCGCCAGAGAGAACATTGAATATCAGGTGACGTGATTCTAAGAGGAAGCAGCATTATTTTTATTCCCTGTTCACAAAAAAAATGCTAAGATTCATTCTTTTGGTGGTTGTTGTTAAAATTATATCTGCATACAGTAGATAAATACAGTTTTATTTTGTAAAATAAATCATTTTCACCTTCTCATACCTTGGCATCCTTTTGTATGTCAATATATCCTTCTGTGCAATTTTGCTATTTTGTGATTATTTCATTTTGTGAATGCCTATTTCAGTCTTAGGCATTTTCTGTTGACTTTCTACTGTGTCTATTTTATTGGAAACCTTCAGCTCCATGACAAATGGGTGCTTTTGTTGGCCCTACCTCCCTGTAGATCATTGTCTTGGTTACTTTTCTCTCATTGCTGAGACAAATACTCATTGCCCAAAATGAAGGAAGGAAAGGTTTATTTAGCTTACGGTTTGTGGAGGTTTCAGTCCATACTTGGCTGGTTCTGAGGCAGAGTGGCACATAGCAGAGGGCAAAGGTTTATGGCAGCAGAGCACAGCAAAAACAACAAGAGCAAAAAGGGAGAAATGGCTGCAAACAGCCCCTTTCCTTTACCTATCTTGTAAACAGGCTACCCCACCCAGGGGGCACTTAGCTCTCACACAATCTGCCTGCCCTTCTCATCCACAGCTCAGGATGTGTACAAAGTAAGCACCTTAGCTTCCTGCTGAGTCACTCAGCCAAACCTCTAGACTCTCCAAGTTGACATAATGTACCAACTATAACAATCATATTATTGAAATTTTGGTTAAATCAATAATCAGGGCTGGTGATATTAAAATGTGTTATGCAGGTATATCACCCCTCCAAGATGAATGTAATCATTAGTACTGGAAACATGACCTAATAAAAATAAATATTAATAAAAGGAGAAACAGTGTTTCCTTTATTGTAATTATGAAACACTAGTTATAGCTAAGATATATAGTGAAGTGTGATTATTTTTATGCACAACTTCTTGTTTTCCCTGAAGTTAAACATTATTCTGCTTTGGATTGCTCATTTTCTGAATACTCATTGCTGGTTGAACCCCAAACTTTCCATCAACTAGGTCTCTCTGGTTGAGTTACTCTTGGTGACCTGTATTTCCAGCCTCTTGGAGAAGTCTGTCCTGAGGCTTGTGTCTGATAGTCTTTTGTTGATTTTGTTTTACTGGTGAATTCTGATACATTATCTAACTTTCAAGTTAGAGGATTTCCTTATTAGTTTGGCAGTTCCTCATTTACAAGCTCATAAGAATGGGGCTAAACACTGGAACTCTGATGGGAAATTCTGAGCACATGAGTAGGCCTCGTTAACTGAGAAACAAGTACCTTCAGATTGGTCAGTTTCTCTAGAAACCACTTACCATCTGCCTAGATACAGGATGAAGGTGTGGATCCTAACATTGGAGGGTTTGGGTGGTGGGTGAGGAGGGTGGTTGTGGACAATCCAGATCCATTCTATCTGCCTCCTAAACAGGCTTTTAGCCATTTCTTATTTTAACTCCCCTGTGGGTTGGATATGATCTAAGTGTGGACCTAAAATTATTGGGAACTTGGTTCCCATTACGGAGATGTTAAGAGCTTGTTGCACTTTTGAGATGTGAGGCATAGTGAGATGGTAGGCCACCAAAGGAATGCATGTTCTTATGGGACTCCAGCTGCGCTCTGGCTTCTCTCTTATCCTGTGATCCCTGTCTCTCACTCTCTGCCTCTCTCTGTCTCGTGCTCCCAACGTGTCTCTGCCCTGAGGTTCTCAGGAGATCTGAACAAGTATGGACACTGTTTCCTTACACTTGCAGAACCGTCAGCTCCATATACTTTTCTTTATAAAATATCTAGCTTCAGATATTCGAGTTTAGTAACAGAAACAGACAAATACAAAACACTTCTATTTCCTCCTCTTCAGAAGAGACAAATGCCTTCAATTTCTGAGTCTTAGGGTTTCTGTTCCTGGCTTTTCCTTCTGCCGGTATGAATTCAGGTCCCCCGGGGCTTCTCTTTTCCTTTTTCCTCCTCTCTTATTTCTTCTTCCTCCCCACCTGTCCCTCCCTCTCCCATCTCCAAACTTGTGTTGGTTTTGCATCTTTTCCAATTCTCCTCCTTTTTAAGGCTTATGACTTATTTAAAACCTTTTTACTTCCATGATAGTGGGGTTGTGATAGCAACTGACCACCACTTCCTTAAAGCGGGCAGTGAGGGTTTCCTTCTTCCTAAGATTTTTTGTAAACACTGTAAAGAACCACTGCCACTCTTACAGAGGTCTTGGGCTAATTGGTTAGTGACTGTTGCTGGGATTTTATAGGTTGATTGCTATATATATATAAGGTAGTTAAAAATCAATAGACCAAACATAGCATGTACGGTGCTCTCATGGATGTTTTACTGAATCCACAGTGTTGATACAAACTGCCCAAAAAGCCAACCAGAATGCTGTGGGTAGGAGGCAGCAAGAGGAAGTATGGTTGCTTCAAATTATGCTGATTTAGGTTTTCTCCCAAATTTGGGAAGTTGCTCATTTTAATGGAACTGGGAATTGTTGAAAGCACATAGGATTGGGAAAAATGCTTCCCTGCATGACACCTGGCTATTCGTGATCAGAACGACATAGTGTTTAGGGGTACAGTAATGTGTTAGGAAGAATTAGATTCTTTTTTTTTTCAGACTAAGGGGAGGGGTGGGACAGCCATGGCACAAGAATGTGGACTATATATAAGTGGTGAGGCAGGAAGGAAAGTAGGAAGGGGCTAAGACCAGGTGAACAAACTGCCCAGCTCTGATTTGGCAGGCCTCTGACAATTTCTCAAATAAAATTAAACCAGAGGCAGCTGGAGTCTGGGGAGGGACAAAGGTGGGCTGTCTGGAAATAGGGTCATCTGAATTACTGTCATGAAAACTGGATTCTATCCTAGGATATGCAACTAATATCTGAGTGCAAAGAAGCAATTTGATGTCTTCGTGCTTTGACAAATCAGAATTTAAAATAAGACATTACCTCAAATGTGCTATTTTACTCATGTATATTTTCCTTCTGCATTTTGTCATTTTCATTATTACCTGTGGGACATCTACTACAGCCTGATAAAGCAAGTGGCTTGAGTGATTAACACATCCACAGAACTGAGTGAGTAATGGTGTTTAGGTGCTTGTGCCAGCTCGCACAGAGGCACGAGAGAGGACTGGGAAATATTCAGGAACTTGGCAGGTCAAGTATTAGACTACTGGTAGCTTGACGCAGGCATGGTGCTGGCATTTACACTACAGAAATCAGCAAACCCGTAAATCAGGGGTATATTTTCAACAGCAGCTTTACCAGTATGTTCTTGGAGTAAGGACTATGGCAGGTGATAGGAATGTAAAGACAGAAAACCACCATCTGCAATCCTCTTGTAGATGAGGAAACTGAGGCTCAGAGAAGCTGGTTATGTTCTCAGAATTGCAGAATTGGTTTGGACTTGAACTCTTGCAGTCTGGCTTTAGAGTCCTGAGCTGTTCAGTGTTGTCCTGAACGGTTTTTCTAACCACTACATACATGTACTCCTTGTTTGTCTAGGTTTCTCTGTTGTCAGAAAGAGTCAGATTCTAGAATGTGCTCTCACCATCTCAGTTATGAGGCAAAGGAGCAGAGGCCCTTTGAAACAAATCTGTTTTGAAGACTTTAAATTTGGAGGAGTTTTGAATGTTAACATAGTGAAAAGGAGGAGCAATAGGATTTTTAAAGAAAGTACTCCAATTTTTTAATGAAAGAAGAATGATATAAAGTGTTCAGCCTCTCTACAAGGCTTGTTTATCAAAATTAACCTGTTCTCATGAAATATTCCTTATTATTTCATTATCTTGTCATGGGCCCTAGTATTAATATCTTTCTAAGATCAATTGAGTCTGCTGTAATGATACAAAGTGACCTAATTCTTTAGTGTTTTATAATTGTTCTCAGCCATTGTGAGGGAGTCGATAATCCTATAAAGGAAACCGAAGAGACCCAATTAACATCTCTACTTCATGCAGTGTTGGAAAAGTGAAATGATTTATTCAAGGACATGCAGTAAGTAAGTGACTAAACTTGAACTTGAATTCAGGCCTTCTGATTCTCAGATCTTCTTGTATAAGACTGTGCTGGCATTAAAACTTGTCACTGAGCCAGAGCTCTTTACTTGCTAAGGATAAGAAGGAGGGGCTTGCAGTCTTTTCCCATAGCTGTCCATGAAGCAGACACGACGTGGTGAGATGGACAAGATTAGACACTCCTGGGAGCTAGATAATCATCAAATAATAAAGTGAACAGCAGAGTAAAAGTTCCTGCTCTCCCCAAATGTTACCGTATGTGGCTGTAATACACAAAGGGGAGACGATTCCAAGAACTTTCCAGCCATTACTTGATCATGAGTAGTATTTATAAAAGAAAAATATATTTCACTGGGTAAGCTCAGTCTTAATAAAAATAGTTATTTTTTTTCTTGTGTGGGAGAATATCAAATACAAATTATAACTAGAACAATATCTTTTGATAGAGAAAATTCTAGCAACTTTCTATACCTCATGTCTCACATAATTCTTGTACCAATTCTAGGGCATAAGTACTATTATCGTAGTTATTTTGTAAATGAGGAAACTGAAGTTTATGTGAGTGGGTTTCTCAAGTTATCTATGCCAGTAAGTGATTGATGTATGCATTATACCAGTCCTCAGATTTTCAACCAGAAATGATCCTACTACCACTGAGATACATGTACAAAAAACATTATAGCTTTTTTCCCTTCAATCTTGGCAAGATGATAAGTGTATTTTTAAGTCCTGTCTCAAAGCTATGTTCCTGTTTATCATCCTTCTAGTTATAGCAGATACAGATGGTTTGGAAATCTGTACCCAGACAAACTTAAAATGCCTCTCCTTTCCTTGCTCAAGGAAGAACATTACAAAAACAATCAAATGCAAAGATAGCAGAATAAGAAATTATAGAGTGAACTTGGGCTATTTAGGCAAATAATCAAGATAATTGCAATCTTACTCCTTTGATTTAGAAGTCATTTTTTAAACTGACTCATCTAGATAAGGGCCTTAACCTTTGTCTTGTTCACTGGCGTAGGTGAACACTGTTCTGATTCACTTGGTCCTTTGATAAAGAAACATTTGCCCGCTGCACAAGGGTACAAATAATAGCACATGTGCAGCAAGTTCTTGGAGTCTGAAGTCAGCATCAACTACCGTGCTTGGTGAATTGTGGGTTTCATTTGCACATCCAAGAATGTAGTGTATTTAGGACGCATCTGTAATATGGTGGCGAGGCCCTGAGCTTAATGTGATCATGGCCCATGTGCTTGGCTTCCAAGAGCCTCATTTTTTTCTAATGAATGATTCTTATAATGCTTGCTTCATAAGGAACAATAAGGCTTTTGGATTCATAAACCAAAATATAGTGCATACAAACAGGTTCCTTATTGTTATAATTTTTATAATTTATTTGGGTCATGAAATCAACTTTGTTTCTGTGCTGATCATGAAACAGAGTGGAAAGCCATGGAAGATTTGTATGCTGAATTTTAGGCTGGACACTGGAAACGTTTAATCTATGTAAACCTCAGTGTGAGGGGTCTGGTGGGTGCATCCTCACTGGAGGTGTTAATCACAGTAGGGGGAGCTGAACTGCTAAACGTGGCCTCCATCATTACCTCACCATTTCAACTTTTAGTCCTTGTGACTTCTTTTTCACCAAGCAGGATACAGTCAATATTTTTAAACCTTATAAAATAAAAACCTTTGAAAGTGAGAACTGTAACTTTCCCTAGGAAACTTGCTCATCTTTCATATATTGTATGTTGAGCCAAGCCTTTAATATTTTTTTGAGCATCTCAGAGCCTTTAATGTGTCAGTAACATTGGGCACACAGTAAATTCTCACTGTCTAGTATTTTCCTTTGTGTGTGCACATAACCTACTTTAGTGTTTTGAGTTTTTCTATGAGTGTTTACAATTATTAATGCTATTATTAGAAAGATTTCCCAAGGTGCAAAAGAACCAAAACAATTGTAAGAGGGTTAACTCAGTATGTAGAAGAAAGTTGCACGGAAAAGAGTTTTTTCTGTAGGCCACAAAACTCACTGAAATTATGTCCAATGTATATTCACTGGTGGGCTTCCCTTTGGGTGTTCAATGGGCTAGTGGGCAGGGCAAATGTGGGAACCTTATTTAGCTCCCTTAAACTATCTGTAGGGGCGGGAGGCCATTAAAGTGGAATCCATTAGCCACAGAGACAATAATGGGCCTTAGAGCTCAGCACAAAGTAGGCACTTAAAATTTGATTGATCAAATTTATCTAGACCCTATGTTGAGGGACATAAACTACTCAACAAAACATGGCCCAGAGTAGCATAGGGACTTTATTTCCAAAAACACTTCTATGCCCAATGGTTGGCAACATCCAAGAATGCATTTCATCAACTTCATAAGCAGAATATTCATAACTGCTGAGAGAGTGCACAGATAGTGTTCGCCTTTATCTCTGAAGAGGAACTCAGTGTAGCACAATTATTAACAGGGCAGTGATATTCTTTGTACTAACATGATTTTTTTATAAAGTACTATACAGTCAGGCATGGTGGCACATGCTTATAATCCTGACACTTGGGAGGCTGAAATGGGATTGCTGTGATTTCAAGGCCAGCCTGGTTCACAAAGTGAGTTAAAGACCAGCCTGAACTGCATAGCAAGGCCCTGCCTCAAAAAAAACGTACTGTATAGATTGTTCACCTCCCTTTCAATTCTTTTTTTTTAAATTCATCTCACTTTCAATTCTTAAATGTCTATTGTCTGTTTACCTCTCCTTAAACTCACTGAATTGCTTATCAGCAGATACAGTTATTAGGATTCCTGAATGTAAGTGCTTCTCAGACTTGTTGGGTGTGTGCAGAGCATCTTGGAGACTTGTTAGGAATAGAGATGTCTGGATTCTATCCATATAAATCTTGTAGGTTTATACTCCCTACCCCTCAACATTTCTTTCCAGTAAGTTCATATTTTGCACATATTGCTTAGTTACCTAACAGAAGGTCCCTCTGATGAGTGCAGCAGATGATAGAGTCAAGTAAAAAATTTATTTTTTCATTAAAAATCAAGAGACTTCTTTAACGAGCTCTCATTTTACCAAAGTCTTCAGGTTATCTGATGTGTCTTAGAGTTTTAGAACCATCATCTAAAATAAGAAAAAAAAGAACTAGAGTGTTTTCCAGGTTCCAGGACAGTGCAAAGACAGAGAAGTCAGTGCATTAACCATAGCTCTTATCAAAATGGAAATTGATCCAGTGAGTTTGGCATGGGACGTGGGCTACTTCCTTTTGAACATTTTCAACAATGCTGATGCTGCCAGTCCTCAGAAAGCACTCTGAGTAGTAAGGCATAGGATCATAGGCCAGGGAGTTTCACAAACTTGTGTCAAAGCCTCACTTCACTGCTTTCATCAGATGTGTGATAATAATCTAATTACTTAGCTTCTCTGGTCTTTTTGTGTGTGTGTGTGAGTAAAACGAGGACAGATAGCTAGGAGGGAAGAACAGAAATGTTTCCAGAGTTTTGTCATGAGAATAAATGTCCTAGTGCACAAGCACTTGCACATTATGCACTATTATAGTGCCAAACATGTAACAAAGTTTGAATACTTGCTTAACTTAATGGTAATTCCTATTGGTAAGAATTTATAAGAATTTATACAACTTTTCATTTCAGGAGTTAGGGATCTAGTCACATGCAAAACTATCTGAGTGGCTATTTCTGGCTTGGTAATTGTGTGACTTGATTTGCTGCATTACATCACCAAATTATAGCTTGGTCTCAACTCTGTTTGCTCTAAACGCCCTTGAGCTGAGTGTGCTAAGGCATGGGAGTGAGCACTGCTCATTCAGATCATGGGTGCTCTCCAGGCTGTGCCCTACCCACTGGGTCTGGAAATGCAGAATGAGCCCTAGCCATTTCTTCTCCCCAGTGGTTGCTGTATCCAGTTTATGTTTATGAAATACATATAATTTAAGGCACTACCAAGGAAGAGCCTTCCTTCTGTGGTTGATTTGTATAGTCATATTTATACTTTTATTACAAGTCAGCATTTTGGGTGCTCACTCCCCTGGGGTCCTTATGGCTTGCTTCTGGATCAGTTAGGTTACAGCACTGGTCAAAGCTGCTGACCATGTCATTCCAGGCTGGTAGATGTGGCTTGCTTGACTTTCATGCCAAGGGTTTGATTGGGTTTGGGGGTGGCTGGAGCAGAATCCTGCTTCTCTCAAAGAAAAAGCTTAGTCCTGTGCATTGCCTGTTTTAAAGGTTCTGAGTGTTCTGGAATGATGTGCTAGGATAGCCACAGTTTGAGAATGGAGTCTGTGATGAGGACAGCCAGCATTCTTCAGAGGTTGAGGAGTTGACTATGCTATAACATATATCCTGGAGTTATAGAGTAACAGAGTACAGGGTCCAAACTACAAGATGTTCAGATAATTAACTTTGCCCTCAGCTCCATCATAGCAAAAGGTCACCTTGGACATGCCTCACGCTGCTCTCTCCAGCTTGTACTTCCCCTTCGGATGTGGCCTGTATCCTTGCCTGTCACTGGGGTGCCCCCAGACTGTCTTTCTCTGTAACTAGGCCTCTGTGGCAACCAGAGGTGATTCTCAAGGGCAATTTCATTAAGGATTCACTCTTACCGTTCATTCTTTGTAAACTATCACAGCTAAGAAGATTTTTATTTTAAATCGCCTTCTAATTATCTCCTTTCATAAGTATAAGTAAAGGCCAAATTGTTGGTTCTTTCTTCTCCCCTCCTCTATTTGGCACTAAGGAATTTACAGATAGGGCACCAGGACTTATCAAAAATTCCTCTGATATGAGCAGATAATGGGGGCAAGAAAAGAGGTTTACTGCCCTCTTTACTTATAGGACAAGGCCTAATCCCTATAGAAAGTAAGTCTATATGTCCTTATCTATCAGAAGAGAAACCCTGTGCATTTGCTTCCGCAGAGAAGCAATAGAAACTCCCTTGGATTTCCTGGTGAATGGCAAGGAGTTTGCTCACGTGAGGCTCAGAACCGCTGTGTGTGAGAGCCTCAGGTTCTCTGTCTGGGGCTACTGTCCAGGTGGTTATTGAGAGAAGAACCACAGGAGTAGGCTTGCGAGTAGCTTTGGTAGAGGAGCTGTTCGCGCTTGGCCCGTTTGCTGGACAGAGATAGTGGGCTTGAAAGAAGAAAGTTGTATAGACTGAGATGAAGAAAGGTACTTTCTTCATTTGAGGAAAAGCTAGCTCTTGTGTAGAAAGGGTACACTTAAACTGATAAGAAGCCATATCATATTGTAAGAAAAAGACCTACTATAAGAAAGACCTTCCTATAAGGAAAAGAATCACATCCCAGCTGAATCATAGAAGGAAGTGGAAAACTGGGGACAAAGAGGGTGCTGTATAGGTGAGGTTAGGTCCTCTGGGGGGGAATGACAATTTTTTACAACATATGAGAAGTATATGGCAACTAAATTTTAGTTAAAGGAGCTAAACTTTGGTTAAACAAAAAGATTTAAAGTAGAGAAAATGCTGCTGTTTTTCATATAAGCCAAGTTATTTAATTAACATACCTGTGCTGAATATTTGGCTAAAGGATTTCATAGCAATTTAAAAAAATAAAATGCACACTGAAAAGCAGGATTCCAAGGTCCTTTTTCCTTTACTCAATTATTATTTTTTTTAGAGGTAACCCACTGTGGAAGCCCATAGCTTTGCCAGCAAAAACAACATCCTGCCATCGTTAAAAGTATGTTACAATTTGTGGCTGTGTACCCAGGATTTGACATGGAGTGGTGTTCTATTTCAACCCAATTTAATTATATGCTCCTTTTATATATCATAGATGGCTCACACTAGCAGAATTGTTTTGCCTGGTGAAAAACTGGCCATGACTTGTCATAATGGGCTGGTTTACAGAACCGCTGAAGTATAGTTACTGCCCATCATTCGGGAATTATGGCACCATAACAACCCTTTATTTACATACACTGCTGAGACAGTAAAAACAGCAAATAGATTTCTTAAATCGAGACGGCAGAAATTTCCCCCCAGGGTACTTGGCCCTCACTGTGGCAGTAACATATGCAAGTCTAAACAACTTTGGTGTCTGCATTTCGGTAGTGCATCATTTCATGGACAGTTTATAACATTCTAATAATAAAATGGACTCTAAATTTGGAGTTGGCTTCACGAACATTAGATGGTAACGCACACGGCAGGATCTCTAAGTGATTTGTGAGCAAGGTTTAAATTTGCTACTCACACTACTGCTGAGCGACTCCGCAAAGGGCTGAAGTAAAGCCCGCGGTCAGGCTGCTGGGAGGTGGTGGCAAGCTTTCAACCGGGAGCCCGCGCGGCCTAGCTTACCTTAAGGCAGACGCCGCGTCTGGGTAAAGGCAGGGATTCTTTTATCTTTATACTCCTAGGTCTTAAATAATCTTGACTTTCCCCTCCTCAAACAATAGAAATATTTATAACTCTGTGTATGTGTGTGCAGGTGTCTGTTTCTGTCTGTCTCTCCTTCCTTCATGATGTACCTTTCGGAAAGGTCACTGCTTCTTCTCCTGAGGTTTCACAGGTGTTTCCCTCTCCTTATTCCTGGTTTCTGTAAAAGCCATCACCAGACTTGCTTTTACTACGCACACATCCAAAGCACGCTGCCAACGCCTCCGCTGGGTTTCTGTGCCTGCCGTGGCAGGCCACTCCCGCCCTTCCCTAGCGTCTGCTAAACTCAGGGCTGCGCTTGGGAGCCGCTCCAACCAAAAAAGAGTTCACGCTGACCTCGAAGCCAGGACAGCTACTTAGCGTTCTACAGTGACCGGCAGGCAGCTCATGAAGCGCAGTGTAAAAAGTGTCTTGCTAGTCCAGGGCCCTGCGATTTTGACGGGTGCGGGTGGTCAGACGAGGCGCAGAGCAGGTGCTGTCTGCGGTCTGTACCGCGCCTGCGGAAGGCTGTAGGTGGGCTAACGGAGCGCTCCTGTGAGGGCCAGGCCCTGGGATTTCTCCGAGACCAGAGTGAGGCCCTGCTCGTGTCCTGGGGGGGGCACTCCTTTGCAGGAGAGCTCTCGGGTGGGAGACGGCTGCGGGGCAGAGCTTCCTCATACACAGCACGCCCCCCAGGACGCCCCGCACAGCCCCCCCCCCCCCCGCGCCCGGCGTTCGCGCACTCACCCCCGGACGGCAAGGCCGAGCAGCTGCCTCCGTGCTGGCAGGGGCCGCGCTCGCACGCATCGGGGTAGAGCACGCAGCCCAGCTTCAGCTCAGTCAGCCCCACGACCTCGGCGAAGCTGCTGCGTTTATTCTGTAGGGGCAGCTCGTTGTTGTTCAGCACCACGGCATCCAGGCAGCCCTGGAAGCCACCGAGCACCTGAGTGACCCGCGTGTCGCTCAGGCTGCGGACGTTGTCCGCCTGCACCAGCGCGCCAAAGTAGATGGTGCTCTCGGCGCTCAGCGTCTGGAAGTAGAGGGGCGCTCTGCGCCGCTCCACGTAGCTGTCGTCCAGGGACAGGCTGGTGAAATTGCGATTGAGCTCCAGGAATACCGAGTGCCAGCTCCCGTCGCTGACCGTGCGGCCGGAGATGCCCAAGATCCCGGGACCGCTACCGCAGTCCAGCTGGAACCACAGCTTGCCATCCACAATCTGCACGGGGAGGAAGAGCGGAGCCCTTTGAAATTTGCATCTGTCAAGATGTTCCCGAACGCCACGATCCTCACCAGCCCGAGAGCGTGACAGAATGCTCCAGATGGACCCTGCTCTTGATTCAGTCAGAAATCTGCTGTGGTTTGACTTTAACAACCAGCAGCCCCCAACCCACCACTGTCTGCCAAGAAAATGCGTGCCTGGTATTTTACAAATCTTCCTGTAATTAGTGATAAGAGCACAGCTTTAGAAATCCACAGTTATATGTACGAATGCTTCTGTTCTTTGGATTTCCACCCTTTAAAAATGTACAGCAATAGCATATTTAGGAGTGTGTTCACCCTCTGCACCTTTCTCAGACATTTTCAGCACAGGAATGCTTTCTGTGGACCCATTAATATTTACTGGGCATCAACCATATGGTTCACTGTGCGCCCGTTGCTGTGGAGCAAATAGAGTTATCTCTGTCTTCCTGGGGCTTAGGGGCTGGTAGAGGAGATGACCATATATACACACAGATATATCCCCTGAATAAGTTTATGTGAGTGTGCTGTAGGGGAGAGAAAGAGGCCAGGCAGAAATATAGATTCCCTACTTCCCAGCTCTATGTATATTTTAGATTTTAAAACCTCTCTATATTAAACATCAGTGTTATTCTTAAGACTGTCTGCTGGTATGCTGCTTATTATCACACAGTGCTCAGGGCTTGGTCATTTGCTTAGACTAGATGCATATTTAACAACATCTGGCTCTGCAGAGGAATCTTCTGCTTAGCTGCTTAAGCCTTGTAAGTGCTCCTAGGTGCTGGTCTAGGGTGTTGCATTGAAGACTTGCCTGCTTCTTTTGTTGCATCGATGCAGAGAAGGCCTCTCTGGGAGACTAACTCCAGGGACATTACACACAGGAGAGAAAGCATGTATCAGTGGAGGGTGCTGGCCAGCAGCTGCTGGGTAGGGATTAATGCTTCCATGGTCTCCATGGAGACCCAGGCTCAACTACTGCTGAGGAGTTGGGCTGGCCTTTGGCTCCTCTGTGGTTAGGCAGGCCTACATCACCTCAGAAATGATAGGTGGCTTTAGGGTCATGGAAGTGAGGCTGGGCCCATCTAGCCTAGTTTATATTTGACCAGGAAGGTATTCACAACGAGAAGGTGTAAGACAAAAGCTTCTTTTCTGGCCCTGCAAAAAATCCTGTGGAGGCCAATGTCAGAGTCATGAAAGAAGGGGTGGCTGTCTCTGAGGACCTGCTAGTATAAAGCACAGGGATTTACAGAGAGAAGAAAGGGGACAAAGGAGAAGAAAGAACATGAAAGAACATAGACCTTCCAGACCACTAACAGCTGAGGAGATATAAATATCAGCTGAATTCAGAGAAATAGGTTGAAGCAGTCTTTCACAGTGTGTTTTACTCACCGCAGACCTATCCGTTATCACAGGCTTACTCACTCTCCTAAATAGAATGTTTCTCTGTCCGTCTATGTTTCTGCAGGTCCCAAAGACAACTAGTTCACAGAAACTCTCATTTTTGCCTTTCATATGCCATGGATTTTCTCACTCTGGCACCCTCTAATTTGCATATAAAATTATTAGGGTTAGACCACATAGAATATGTTTATAAAAACTTTGAGAACCAGAAAACCCCTAGGAATTTAATAATGCTGAATCTAATTCAGGGTCTGTCAGACACTGCCCAGGTCACTGCTGAGAATGGCTTTGCCCTCTGGGTTGGGGTTTCGAGAGCAGAGAGAAGAAATGTGGCTTGTTTTAGAAGAATACCGTGCCCAGCGCATGAGGCCTGGAGACAAATCTATTTATTTCCCTTCAGAGAGCTTTCACATGTAATCTAATGCAATTGCCTTTGCTTTTAAATTTTTGTTTTAACAAAATAGACTGAATGGGTACTTTAAATCATATGAGAGTGCTTGCTCAGTGACAACTCCAGGGTAATATCCATATTTGTGTTTCAGTATAAGAAATGAGATAATCAAGTGTGACTTTGGAGACTACCTTCTTCCACCACAGCCCATCTGCTGTCTTCCCCATGGCTACAAAATGCTGTCCCCAGTCTATCATGCAAAATCTGGTAGGGATGAGTCATCCAAGTTCTTGTAAAAGGATGTTAACTTAATATTACTGGGTTCATTCCTCCTTCCTATAGCTACCCCTTTTCCTTTGTATAATTCCAAGTGACAAATTTACCAAAAAGGACTGACATGACTAACATATTCACACACATTTAAGTTTTGTAAGGAACATAAAAACGCCATATGAACTGAGAACTCTTAAGATTCTCTATTTTTCTGTTGAACATATACAGCAGCATTGTTAATGATAGAAGCTTAGAAGATACACATTTCTTACCATTTTACAAAGACCATGTTTATCTTCATAATTATAGGACTTTGGAATTATCAGTCTTATTTACATCATAAATCACAATGCTTATGCCAAAAGTTACCTTGTGAAAAGTTAATACTTTTTGCTATTTTACGGCTGTGCTGGAAAGATAGAGAGAGGGAGGGAGAAGGAGAGAGAGAGACAGGCAGACAGACAGAGACAGAGACAGAGAGACAGAGAGAGACAGAGACAGGCCTGGAAAATATACTCTTGCCATATTTTGCTTTTCTCTGTGTTTAAAATAAGGTCTACCTAGTGTTACACAGTGTTTCTTCTCAAAGGATAAAGCTTTCTGAGATCAGGGTGAACTTGCTTTAATAGAAAGTAAGATGTGCATGAAGCTGTGAGAAAAGTCTATGATACTAAAATGACGTGCCAGGCAGGGACAGCTTGGTAATCTGCTCAATGACATACATAATTCAGTGAGTGTTGCCCTAATGTTATAAAATATTCAGATCCTTGGGGCTGTTAGGAATCAGTGATGTGCTTTAACCCAGATGTTCATTGGCTTGGGGCTTGGGATGCAGAGCTATGAAAAGTCAGTTCTGTAGGAGAGTAGGATTTTGTGTAAAAAGAGTTATTTATGGCACAAAGCCTTATTGCTTCACATGCTTGGTGTGTAGCTCTAGCAAATGTAGCATAATTACACAACTTGTAAGAAGATTATTAAATATTCTTTGAAAAGGAGACTTTAAAAACCTATATTCCAAGGCTGCTAATAGTAGCTATTTGACACACGCTCAAAAATATATCTTGAATAAATAGGCAAAGGGATAAATGACTATTCTAGCTTTCAGAATTCCTTCCTTTGATAAATTCCTGTAGTACTCTGAACCTGCTTGCCTCTGTCACACGCTCAGACCTTCTGGTGACTAGCTATCACTTTGGAAAGTTGTTAAATCTCGGAGCCCCAGTCTCCTCAAAAGCAAATATGAACACTCTTACCTACAAGGAGAGGAGTGAGAGTCCAAAAGATATGTTTGTGAAAGTACACTGTAAACTGTAGGAGTTTTTTATTATTATTTCAAAATGTAATTACTGTCAGTGAACACATTATTCAGAGATACTCTTACATAGATCTTTGAAACAAGTTTTGTAGCAAGTAATAATAATAATTCCATGATAATCCTTTGGATTATCATGGAAAGATCTGGCTATACCAAATGAGCTGTTTTATAGCCCAAATAAACTTTCCTTAACTTTTTTGAGACTTGGGATATCAAGCTAGCCATGTTTGAGAATCATTAGAATGAAGCAATTCCTCATATACAACCTTCCCAAAGGTTAAAAGGCCTGATATTTCTAGATTATCAACCAAGGTATCCTGCTCTTTTGCCATACTGGATCCAAAAGACTGACATACAGAAAAACTAGTTGTCTTGATAATGTCTCCTTGTATCTTGTCTAGTGATCTAAGTTGTTTCTTTCATAGGTGTGGGAAAAGTCACAGAGTCCATTCTACCACTGCCTTGGCTGCCAGGAAACTCAGTATTGTGATTTGTGTTCAGTTGAAATGGTTTCTGATGACCCTATTTTAAGGAGAAAAAATGGTGCTCTTCCCCTCCCTATTTCACTGGTCACCTTTATCCTTTCATTTTTACCGTAATGGCGCTTTCACTTTTTGCAAAGCATTTTTCCACATTTCGGTGTTTATCGTAAGCCTTGAATCTCTTTTGGAAGGCAGGGAATTAATGGCACATGTAAGAATGAATTCCTTTTACTGCTACTGAGAGATAGCAGTACTTTTGTCTAAGAGCATTTCATCTCTTAAGGTTTCCATGCAATTCTTTAACTGTCTTCAAGGGGTCCCCTTATCCCCATGAATTATGTTTTTTTTTAAATAGAATATGCACTGAATGGGAAAACATAAACAATCAAGAGGTGTAATTTAAACAAAGCATTCTACCTTAGTAATTGAACCAAAGTACAAGGCACATACTGTACATAAAGCCAGTGAAATTAAATCTTGCACAAGGCTGCAAATGTTAAGTAAACAGATTCACATCCCCTGAGGGGATACTGCTGGCAAATGTAGGAGAATGTCTGCAATAGTTCAGTATATCTGTGCCCTCCTTGGGGAGAACCAGTGTGTGAAAAGTGAACTTATAGAACATACAGGGTGAAGGTAGTAATTCACGTCACAAAGGGTTTAATGAGAGGGTCTCTTTAAGTAGTTTAAGAATTTTATGTACAGAGATGGAATTTGCACGACTTTCAGAAACATGCTTGCTTCATGAAATGCAGTGCACCTTAGGAGCTAGAGCTCCCTAGCATGATTGATTATTCTTTGCCGTCTCAAGGGATATGCATATTTTAGACATTTGCCAGTGAAGTGTCCAATGACAAGCTCCATTTTAGGATCAAGCCATTCAGGTCACATATTTTTGTCCTCTCTCAAATTTAGCACTCTATAGAGATTTGCTAAAAGAAAATATCTGCCTCATAAGGGTGTTGTCAACCAGCAGCCTCGTTTCAGCTTAAAGAGGAAGGAATTGTCAGTGAGACCTAAGGAAAGCCACAAGGAGAAGCAGCTCTGAGTGGTGAAGTGTTTTTGCAGCAATCATACAGTCTCTGCCTCCCAGGATTATTTTGAAAATGGTCTTTTGGCCCAAGGCAGCCTGCTTCAGGGACTAGGAGGGAATAAAAACAAAATTTAGGGTTTTGAAGTTTTCTTCTACCATGGATATCTGATTCAAATATATTTTCTTTAAATCTGTGCATCAACAGTGCTTTTCATTTAAAAACACTGTTTTCTATTCCAAAGCTAAAACTGTTCTGAGTGAATAAGGATAATATGAAATTCCCTTCAAATGGAGCTGACTGTTAAACTCCAGCTTCCTGCTGACTTACTCTGACCCCAGGTAATAGCAGGTGGCAATATCAGAAGCAGGCAAATAGAAGTCTACGTAATAGTTAAGAGAAATCATTAGCATTTAATATTCTCTGTATTTTTCTCTTTCCACATCTGCCTTCAGGATTAAAGCTTGGACCACCTATTGAACTTGAATATAACACAGCAACAATGAAAGGACAGAAACTACTAAGGCTTACCACAGTCTTTAAACAAACTTGGAAGACAAGTGATTTCAGCCCTTCCACATGGTTGGGCATTTTCTACCAGATAAGCTTTGCATGTTTCTAAACATCACTCACCAAGGGTTGGTACAGCAACCTGGTAACAACAGCATTAGACAAAACACATCTCCCACCTTCTCATTCCCATACCAGAGGCCAAGGCAGTAAATGATTGCCCAGCATGTCATTGTGACAAAATCAATGGCAGTGACGAGGTGGAGAACTGAGACAGCACGGAGATTAGAGGCATGATGAGATACGAGAGCATGGCCCAGACCTTGCCCCATATTAGCTGTGCAATCTTGGGTGAGTAACCAGCCTCACCGAAGCATTATCCTTTTCCTGATCAAATAAGCATGCTAATCTATAACAAATGTATCTCAGTGAATTCAAAATTTAAAAAACGATGCACATAGAACTATTAAGATTATTGTTGTCCTTCATAAAAGCATTAAAAGTCCAGAGCTGAATATAAATGTCATATTTTCTCTAAAGGAAATCTGGCCACCCTAGGAGGGTTTCTAAGACTGGGAAATAGTTTAAAATTGGACTACTTGAGTCATTAATAGATATGTGCAATCTCCCATTCCCCAGATCTCTAACTTCCTCCCTGAGCAAGAAGAGAAGTTGCCTTCAGAGGTAAGAGGGACAGCCCCATGTGGCGGGAGAGGATAGAGCCAGTCCTTTTAAAAGACCATCTCTGCTGTGGAACTGATTAGCAGATAAATTCTTTTGTATATTTTAAAGAGAAAAAGATAAAAATAAAACATAGTTTCAAAACAGCATAGTAAGAGACTTACAATAATAATATAATGGGTGTTGTCTTTGTAGTAGTTATTCAGAGTACAAGATGTAGGCATGATACCTTGTCCAAATAATATTAGCACAAACCTTTCTTTTCAATGAACTAAGAGAAACTACTGTGTAACTATCCTGTATATACATATATTTTTCCCTTTTCCCTTTCTTCCTTTCCCCTTTCCCCATCACAGTTTCTCTTTTATTTTGAACAGTTTCTTCCCAATTCACAATATCTATTGTACATTTTGAGTCTTACTTACTTGTTCAGTTTCTCACACTAGGGAGACAATATATTTACTCATATGGGTCTGATTTATTCCAGTTATGGGTAGGGTCTCAATTTACATCAATTTACCTATAAAACTCTCCAGTTTATCCTTCTTTATGACTGAGTAGTACTCCATTATATAAAATTTTTTTTAAAAATCCTATTCCTTGGTTGATGGGCATTTGGGTTGGAGGGCATAGGATAATCGTCTAGGTTTTGGTTAAGTGTAGGGCATAAGAGGGAAGTACTGGAAGAGAAGGCCTAGGAGTTTGGAAGTGAACGAGAAAGAGAAGAGACAATGTTTACTCACATGAAAGTATCATAAATGCAAGTGGGATAGTTGATGAAAGAGAGGAAGAGGATGAGTAGAATAAAACAAAAAGAAAGGTTAGAGGTCACCGACTGGCTCATATTGCTAGTACTGCATGCGATACTTTCACACTTCTAGTCCTGCCTGCCCATCATCCAGGGTCCTACTGTGTCGCCGATGTTCCTATAGGTCCTGGAGCCCTGAGTCCCACCCCTGGAGGGAGGGAGGGGTGGGTCTCAGACTTCTCTCACCAGCTGTGCAGTTCCAGGTCAATGGAAGGAGGGAAGAGCTGAACTCACACTGTTGTCCCAGCTGTGCCATCCCCAGGAGATACAGTGCAACCAGACTTTGAACCTACTCTATATAGCAAGATGCCCAAATCTACCAAGAGTTAATTTTGATGCCAAATATGAGAAAGAAATGGGATGCTAGGATATTTCCTGGTTCTGTTGCTGCTCCCTCCTTGCCCATAAGTCTATTCTGGTCTTCTAAATTCAAAAGATAAAACAACATCAGCAGTTCTCTATCCAAGAGCCAGAACATGCACATGAACCCTGACTGCTGGAAAAGACAGTCCACTTTACCCACCTTCAGAATGATGCAGGGATTTGCTCTGGTGTACATTATAATTCCGTTGCTTTGCAGGGTTCTCAGGCGTAGAGCCAGTTTGAAGTCTTCTTCTTTGCTATTTTCAGAAAGACGATATTTGATATAACTGTTTCCAGCAAAGCTAAGAGAAGTATGTCCTGAAAAGACCATTATAAGAAAACATATTTTAACATCTAGACATGAGCAGAGACACATGAAACACCCAACAACTACCAAGTTGATTAAAGATGGGGCTAATTTAATGAAGGCATTGAGGAAAAACCTGTCTTCATTAAAAACATATTCACCACTTCCTGTCACACTCTAACTTCAAAATGAAAAAAACTAGTGAGTTACCAAAAATATATTAGTAATCTCCTGTCAAGAGTAATTTGGTAAATTCTATAACCTGGAATTTTTTAGTATCACTAATCCTAAAGTCCCACTTTCTAAAATTAGCATTATTAAAAGAAAACCCCTAATATTCCCCTAGTATTCCCCATAATATTCCCTCCACCCTACACCTACCTGACCAATCCCTTTTACTTATTAGGGGCTCAACAACTTAGGACTCTACGCAACAAAAGAAAAGACAATAAAACTGTTCTCAAATAGTATCCCTGTTCCTCAAATAACCTAATACCAAATAGCCAACTTTTGTCATTTACACTAAAGATAAAGGTAACTGATATAAAGGAAATCGCTGTGCAGTCACAGTCCATTTCCTGATCATTAATCTCAAGGCTCCCCTCCCCAGAATTTCTAGTCCAACCTATCACTGCCAAATTCTGAGTTCATCGCTTTTATTAACTCCAATTTTGTGTCTTAACAAGCAAAATAATTACTGAAAAGCTGCCTTGCTGGAGTGAAAGTAGAAATATGGATGATTTGGATTAAATGGATTATTACCATGGAAATTCAGAAGTTTTCTATATAGAAACATAAAGGAGATGGGCATAAAATGACACCAAAAGGAATAAGCCATGGTATGGTATACGGCATTTACATATCCACCTGCCATATGCATGGCATGTGTGTTGGGTCAGGGGAAGCATAATTTTCTTTTAAGCCTAAACTTAAATGACTTAGGTAAGCATCCCTTCACTTCATGGGCAGCACTACTCTTAATATCAACTCTGAAGGCATTTCTGCTTTCATTTTTAAGGAGATACTTCTCACTGTAAGGGCTCAATTTCTAAAACTCAAAGTATAGCAAAGTGTCTTGCACATCATTGTTTTTATTTCTCCTACAGTTGCTATTATTATCATCACAATAAATATTATTTGGAATTCAAAATTGCTATCAACATGTCTGTATTTTAAATACACCCTACAGTAAAAAGAGAATTCAATTGACACCAAAAATACTCTTTCTAGAGGAAAGAAGTGTCAGAGAATACATGAGTCAAAAGAAGCAATGAAATTTAGTGAATATCAGAAATGAAGGGCCATTTGCATCAAGATAATCTGAACGTTGTTTTTGCTTATAACGCAGAGGTAAGAACCTATTCTTTGTGGAACATGCAATCAGCTGTACAGTGCCACTATAGAGTCAATTCACTTAGTGATTTGAGCTGGTCAACTATGGAAGGTCAACAGGATTTGCTTGGCTCTGCCTCTGTTGGTATGTTTTGTGGCTATGGGTTTGTATAGCCCTCTGAATATCAAAAACCATACAACAGACACTGTGTCCTCTGCTCAGTCAATAATTTTCTATTTTCCACAATTTTATACCTTTAACTGCCATGCAAAATGACAGAGAACACATGCTATATTCTCTCCTTCTATAAGGAGTCCAGTCATTACATATTCCCTTAGTACATCCTGCAGCTGTGATAAATCCCAAGTAAATACCAGTGTGGAGGTTAACTGGCCTCTGTTCTGAAGGAAGACATTGTATGCACACATAAATGTGCTCTGGAATGGCCTGGGTCATGTATTTTACTCAAGAGCTAGTGTTTCACTAATATGAAATTAGACTATTGTTAATCCATGCCACTCTGCACCTGAACACTCTCCGAGCTTCCCTGGTGGACACTGGCAGAGAAACGGTCTCCTGCTAGCTTCGTAGCCAACACATTGCATATCCCCAGGGCACGGCTTCTCCACACAAGGATCATTGGACCCTGGGCACAGTCCTCCTGCGACAAAGGGGTAACATGCATGGTCAGTATACAAAAGGAATCACCTTAAATTTTAACAAGCACAGGACTATTTCAAGAGCTGGGTTCTATAGTCTTTGAGTTGAGTAATAAGCCAGGAGCAAAAGCACCCAATAGATGCCCATCACATGTTTCTCCATCTACAAAAAGCTCACTGTCAGATCAAAACCAGTTAGGTGTAAACAGTAAATAAAATTCCGTCTTTAAGGCTAAAATATGCTAAAGTTGCACTGGGACCAACTTCAGATGAAGAAAGATCATGGGCAAAGCTTCTTCTAGCTTTTATTGGAGTGGTATTCTGCACTTGCCAGGCAGCTGCATACCAATCACCTGGGTTTAGATTTCTTATCTGTCTCTTCCCAGATAGATTTCAGGGTAGGCTGAAGAAGAGGTTAGCTGTTGATTCAGGGCAGGGAAGAAAGACGTTTCTAAAGAATAGTGTGGCTATTTGTGAAAGCACAGCTCACATTGCTTCCTAATTCTTCCTGGTATGAGCTATTTTATTGATTAGCGCTAAGGATGCCCTAGCAGCGACCAAAAATAGTAGAATTACCCTTGGCAAAGGAAGGCTTCCTTTCTATCTGTTTGAAGTTCACAGCATAGAAAGATGAAAGTTAGTCTCTCAAAAGGGAAATCCTGGAAAGCAGGTTAACTGATTAATTAAGGCAGAATCCAGGACCCAAGTGAGTTAGGTCAGAGCAGTGGTGAGGGCAGATACGGGTCCACTGAAGGAAGTGCTCTTTTCCATGGTCCTGTGTTTTTCAAGCGTACTTGGGCCCCTTCCAATCTCACAAGAATTTGAGTGGTAACAGGACTGTAGGAAAGGAGACCTGAATTAAACTAACCCATAACAGAAGCAGTAATTTCCTAGCCCGGTTACCAGGGGCCTCAGGGAGCATCTCTCCTCTTTGAGCCTGTAACACACTGGACATCAGAGGCTTTGTTCCTTGGCAAGAGTGGACACATTATCGTATTCTCCTCCATGATGGTTCTTTCCTCATCATTAAGCACATTGTCCCACGACACCGTAATTTTTTTTGTCCAAGAGAAAGCAGAAATGTGATGTAAACTACATAAAAACATTTCAAAAACTGCAATGCACAAGAGGAGCAATGTAGGTCACACCCACAAACTCAGAACTCATAAACCCTCATCTCTGCTGGTTCACAGCTCATTCACAAAAGCACTTCTGGCAAGGATTCAGCCTACAAAGTCTTAGAATGTGAAGCCATTTGAACTGAAAAATTAGAGTGATCTCTAGAAATGGCTCTACAAGACCCGTGTGCCCTCAAATATACCTTATAACTTTCTTCCCTCCAAATTTTTATTTTTTGTCATATATTTATCAGTACTCACGGAAATTAAAACAGCTGTTTCACCATCTCATGACTCACTTCAAGAGGCTTTGCTAACCAATTTTTGAATAACTTTTAGCACATTTATTCAACAATGAGCAAAGTAGTAATTGTTGAATTTATTAAAAAAATCTTAACTTTAAGTTAGTGGTATAAAATAAGTGTTCATGCCCAGCGAGACAATATGCCTGGGATATAGACACGAAGGGAATGGACACCAATCTGCAAACACATGGGTACCATGGAACAGGATACGTGTAACTTACGGGTTACTTGGCATTACCTTCCAGCTAGGCAGGGTTTATGTTTGTAAAAAGTGTGATTCTTTCCATTTTGTGGGCATACCTTGTTCTCTTGTATTTTAATCTTTTATTTTAGCCAGTCTAAGAATACCCTCTTTATCAATGGTTATATTTCTGATAAACAGCTGTAAGTATTACATTTTTAGCCTGCTCTGATTTTATATAATGGCTGCTTTGCTTAATCTTAATTTCTTAATCTTAAATTACCATAAATCCACTTTAAAAAAAAAGCCAGTTTCAAAGAAGAAAAAGGGGCTAGAAAATTTCAGATCGGTGACAGCAAAGCTGTTTATTACTGTAGGAATCACAGCCACACATTTTAAAAAACAAAGCAGCTATACTAAAAGCTAAATACTGTATTTGAGTATGAATTCAGATTTTGGGTACTTCTACTTTTTACTCACATGTTTAGTTTTTCACCTACCATTAATGGGGGCTAGTGACTCATTTCTCTAACCCATATCTTTGACTTTGGGTTAAAGCACAAACTCATCAGCCCTCTTATTTCTTTGTGTTATTATGCATAGCAACTCATGCATGAAATCATAGTCATCAATTCATGGATTATGGCAGATCTAACCCCTACTATGAAAAATGTAGCTCAAAGATATATTTTAAAATATTACTATAAATATTAGAGCAAGTAAATTTTATAAATAATATTAAAATAGGCATGAGATATAATGTATATTCATATTCACTCCAGCAGCTATTCATTTTGATATATTCTTTTTGTTTTGAGTGGGTTGTTTAGGGTCAAGAGAAGAGGTTTTGGCAAGGAGTGCATCCCTTAATGCTTTCAAAACCCTTTCAAGATCATCTGGGGCCTCCTCCCATGCCACAGACTGGATAAGCTAAGCCACAAACATTCAAAGTGTGGCTGCTTCAGGTTGCTGTGTTCACGGGCTCACTCTCTGGTGGCTCAGGGAAACACGAAGGCAGATTAGAGTCTACAGGTCGGTGTGCGTGCAACACTCTCCTGTCCTGGGGACAAAAGTGACCATGTGCACAAGTTGTGGTCTATTCCTAGTAAAGACTATAAAGTTATTGAAAAACAAGTTCCTCAAAATTAAGTATTCTCCATATCCAGCACTACATTCCTTTCCATTCTATAAATCACCATAAGAAATTAGGTCCTTTCCAAAGGTAGGGAGCAGGTGGGATGAGGGGAGGAGGAAAGGGAAGAAAGGGACAGATATGTATCTATGTGTGTATATGCAGGATGGCTAATCTGGTGCCACTGTTGACCTGTGTCGCTTTATGATAGGGAACACTTCATGACTGCTTGATCAAGATTTTATGTCTATATGTGATTTCAGAAACATGCACTTTGAAGTTATCACTGTGTGGTGCAGTAACCATTGGTGATTCCCTGTCGCTGTGTCTGTAATTCAATTTTGATTGTGCTGCTCTTGTGCTACTTTGTGTCTTTTTGTTAATGTTTTCCTTTTTTCGTTGTTGTTGTTCTTTTTGTTTTCTTTGTTTTTATACTTTTAAAAATTAAAAAAATTAAAAATTTTTAAAAATTTAAAAAGAGAAACTAGGTCCTGATAATGTATATTATCAGAGGGACTTTTGGACACCAACCCTGAAAGATGTCCTGTGACCCTGGGCCTCAGGTGGACCTAGATCTGAATGAACCTCCTCCCAATCAAAGGCCTAAATTGTTTAGCTACATGAAATTTACTGTGCTTTGAGTGGATACTGAGGGGTTAACTTGTTTTTAGAAATCACATGTTTACATCATCCCCTTTTCAGGGAAGTATATATACCTATTATCGTTAAGAGCTTTAAAGATCTGCTCTCTTCTGGCAGAAAGTGCCTCATCAGCTCCTGAGTACCAGTTAAGAGACAAAGTGTCAACTCTTGTTGGCTTCTGGGAGGAAGTTTATCTTATTAACTATCATTAAATAGTTCAGGTTTAATGAACTTGTGCTGTGTTCAGTGACAGCTTGGGGGATGGGAACGTGCAGACCTGCATACTCTGCATCCCCGGGCGCCCATCAGTTTGGTGCCAGTGTGAGCATGCAGGGAGAAAGGCCCCCACTTTGTCAAGCTCACTGACACCTTTTATTGCGTGCCAGCGCAGGACCAGGTGATTTTAGCTTCCTGTCTCGACGCCTCACTCTCAGTCCCCTTGGGAATGCAAGCTGTGTAATAGGAGAGGTTGCTGACCGCACTGACAAGCTGCACACCTGGGGTGCGCCCTGTCTAGTCACTTGATTCAATCACTGTGTGGCCTTGAACTGGTTCCTTGGCTTTCCTGGCTTCCAGTTTCCTTTTCAAAAAAGTCTGAATAATGATTCTTCATAGTGTTGTGAAAATGAAGTGGGCTAGTGTATGTGAAAGCAACTTCTAAAGATTTAAAAATATTTACACAAGCCCTCAGACTCAGAGGCATCAACTTCACTTGACAGCGCGACAGAGGACTGAACTCGGGTGTAACCTTTATAGGCTACACTTTTTGGATCAGATTTGTGCTTTATAAGTTGATAGATGATAGAAAATTCATGTGCATGGAAGGCATCAACTAAGGCCTGGTGCCTTTAAACATCAGCATCCCAAGCATGTGTTGCTGGGTGTCTGCACCACCTTCTCTGTCTCTGGGGCAGCTAATGTTTACCCATAAGCCTCTTCGCCAGGAGAAATGTGCACACAGTGTGACCAGGCTCTGGAAGAAGGCTTTCCACTTTCTGAAGATTTGTTCAGGTGTAATTTCTGGTCACTTTCTCCAGTGTTGACAACAGACAGCTCCCTTGAACAGAAGCTTCAGGGCTTTGGAATGTGCAGAGAGAAGGTCTCTCCTCTACTCCCCTTCACAGCATTGCTATAGTCCCAGATTATGTCTGCACCATTAGCCAACATCAGTATCTATCTGTGATTATTACACTGCCACTTTAAGCTGACTCAACCTCTTGATTTATGCCACTGTCTTATTAAACCGTGGAATCCAATAACTAACGGCAAACATTCTACTCCCAGAACTCATGTGCTTGCCAAGATGCCATGTCCTGGCCAATACCACATAAGCCAATGAGCTGCCTTCTTGATTATGGCCTGTAAGAAGTGTTCTAATACAGTACATCTTCCTGAGGTCTGTGTTTTGAAGCAATCAGAGACTCCCCAGAATGTTCTTTGCTCGACTCAGCCATCTTTTGGATATGATTTCACTAAAGGATGATTGTAGTTTCATTTTCCCTGGGGACCATGTGCATGGATGGCATAGATAGATAGATAGATAGATAGATAGATAGATAGATAGATATAGATATATATGCCTAGAATACACACACACACACACACACACATATATACGGAAAGATATATATGGAAAGATTAATGTTAAGAAGCAGTATCAAACCTCTCCTGCACTTGAGACTCATGTATGCTAGAAATGAGGGATCTGCAGAGACATATGAATAGAAAATAGAAACATCCCCATTTGTAGGGAGACTTCCTTTTTAAGATTCAGATACAATACTGGGGTCATGCACAGTACTGGCCTTGGTGCTACTGGCTTCCTCCTCAATTGGTATTAAAAAAGACTAACCTCAAAACAAACTCAACTTCAGATTTTTATTTGTTTTTAAAAATCTCATAAGGTCAAGTATTGTATTGCTTTTTATTTTCTTGTGCTGATCAGAAGTTCATCACCATGTCCACCTACCAGCAGGGTCCATTTGCCTGTCCCTACTGTGCTCCTCCCAGGGTCTATCCTTACTCCATCCAATCCAGCCCAGCTGAGTTACTTGGCATCTGCCTAATGCTGTGATGCTGTGCCATGCTTCATAGAGATGAGGATAACACAGCATTTTCACTACGTATTCACAGCACCCTGTCCAGGGCCTGGTGGAAAACAGTACACAACTGCTGAGCGAATGAGCAAACAAATGGTACCCAAGATCTGAGTCTTTCTCTTCACAGCTTTTGTTGCTTAGAATACATTCCCTGCTTGGCAAAAAACCATATGACAAGCTTCATTGCTCCTAATGCCTTTTTAGACTCCTCCAAGTAGAACTGATGACTCCATCCTTTATGCCTCCTCTGTGCCCCAATTATAGCCCCTATAACTCTTTATAGCATGTATTTGTTTACAGCCAAGGAGCAAAGAGACTTACCTTGTTTGGCTAGGAAATGAAGATTCAAAGGGTCTTAACAACTATCCTGAGCTAGGTAAAGCGCTGGCTGTAGAGGTGGTGGTTAGACTAATTAGATTCTGTGAGTCTAAGGCAGTGGTGGCAAACATACTGGCTGCATTTGTCAGCAGGCTGTTTGTATGAATGAGAGGCCTAAAAGGTTTGCCATCATTGGAATGATAGAGTTGTATGATGCTACAAGGAGATGGATTTTTGTGCACTACTGTATAAGGCAGAAGATCGTCTCAAGCCTGCCTTGTGAACTTCTAGCACTGGTGATCAAAAATGGGCTGAATTAGCATCCGAAGAATACATTAAACAGGATGTTTGCATATGTCAAGGACTGGGAAACTTCCAAGTTCTTTCCAAATCTGTACAAAGGTCATCAGGCTCAGTTACTGAGAAATGCTCTTGAGTAAGAGTCCTGGTTCAGCCATTTACTAGATCTGTGACCTTGAGTAAATCAATTGAACTTGTTGAGTCTTAGTTTAATTAATTTTGAAGAAAGTTAATGACATCTACTGTGTAAGATCATAGTAAGGGTTCAGTGCAATTACACATGCCTGAAAAGTAGCACGGAAACTGACGTGTATCAGGTGTAATGTCTGTTCCTGCCTAAATCTGAGCACTAAAATGCACACTGTTCCTCATGTCCTTGGACCTCCTGTTCCTTGGCCTGAAACTCACTGTCCTGGACACCTGCCTAATTCCAGGCATCCTTCTGGACCTCACTCAGGCAGCACTGCCTTCAGGGCTCTCAATGCCTTGCGCACCTCCCATGACAGTGCTCTCCCTGCACTAGCCGGGGGCTCAGCTGTATGTCACTCATCTTCACCCACGGCAGTGCTCCCTCCATTTCTCCCTGGGAGCTCTAGACTCTGTTCTGTGTTCCCCATCTGAATAAAAATGACAGATCAGGCAGACACTCCTGTCATTACCCTTACAAACACATTCAGCTTTAGGCTCCGATGGTCCCGTTGGGAGGCCATTCTCTTAGAAGGCTGTGTCACTTTTGGACTTTTTTTGGTACCAGGAATCAAACTTAGGACCTTGTGCTTGCCGGGCAGGCATCATGCCACTTAGCTATATCCTCAGCTCATTTTTGATATATAATTTTATCAGATTTTTAAGTCAATGAGATACTAAAACATGAAAGTCAGCGCAGTCCTGCAGATTGTTCTGATATCCTTTCCTCTTACTTCCCTTATGCAGAGCTCCAGGGAATACATCACTCCACATTTGTTTTAAATTGGTGTCAAAATTTCCTACTGAAGTGAAAATATTCATTGACCCTCTGACGTTCATCAGGAGCTATCTTTGACACCAGCACTTTGTATCCTCTGAAATTCTGTTTAAACATGATGCTAGATGGAGGCTTTATTTGGCTTTAAAATCCAAGTCTGCTTTCATTTTGTTAACACAACTCAGCATTTTGGTTCAAGATGTTAATGATGATAACCGGGCCCAAACAATCTGCATGAGAAAAAGATGAGCTGGAAGTTGGGCTGAGGATAGAACACTGAGGCCACATCCATGTAACATGACTGTACAGGTCAGAATGGGCACCACGGCAGTTACTCCACCGAACACCGGGAAAGTCCACTTAATAATTCCGCCAGCCTCTCAGGGTAAACGTAAGAGCAGCCCAGGTGGTTGTGTGCGTGTGTGTGTGTGTGTCAGTGTGTGGAGAGGATTTGTTGAATTCAATTACCAAAAAAATGAGAAGATGGCTAAAAACTCCTACTGCTTACTTTAATAATTCTTCATTGTATTTTTATTTAAAAGGAAACTTTAGAAGTGAGAGATTATGATTAGAGAGTTTTTTCATAATCTTGCAAGAAATGTTTTCCTCCTTTGTTGTAAGATTTGTCCAATTTGGTCTCCTGACCACTAGCATTAGGCACCCAGGCTGCATGGCTAGGCTCCCAGCTGTGGCATAAACCTGCTGTCCATGTCTGAGTGTGGGGCTGATGCCTTGCAGTGAGCCCTCTGCATACTGGAGGCTGAGAGAGCTCTGCCTTCCTGGCATGGTATTGGGAGAACGGTGATTAGTCTGTTAGGAGAAGGGGTTGAATATTCTTATAGTGCATGTAGCACTGAGGTTATGACTCAAATAACAAATAGAGCCCATGTTATTAAGATGTAGGTGATAAAGTAGGGACTACAGAGACTCTACCCTCAGTCAGCACGCCACTGCCACCGGCAGTGCAGCCCTGGGTGAGGAGCATGGCTTCCACATTTATAAAGTAGGGGCTATCACACATCAGCTGCTGCAGATAAGGAGGGACCAGCGGGCCTTTTGATTTCCTTTTGCCACTAAAATGCATAATTTTATTTTATAGCTTAATTAGAAGAATGATTTAAAGATGAGAACAGGTCGAGCACTTAGCCTGACTACACAGAGCTCTCAGTGAAGAAACGCTGTTTTCAAACTCAAAAGGCCTCTTCTGGGCCTCTGGGCTCTCTGGAGGTGGAATAGCAAAGACTTCCAGCATTCTTGGTTTACTGGAAGAAGAGAGGTTTATGCGAAAAGGTAACAGGACTGGGCAAGGACATCACCTTTAAACTTTCTGTATTCAAAATAATCTTATATAAAATAAAGATCAATCTCTCCTATCCCTCAAAAGATGGTCCCTCTAAGTACCTCTTTTAAAGAGATTCTTCAAAGCCTGTTCACCACCTTTCTCTTTTAAATGAACTCATACTCGTCTCCAAAGACTCAGCACATACATGGTCCCTCTGTGTAAATATCACAAAAGGCCACAAGAGGACTCTGTGCTTTCTGTTCTCTAGCATGTATTTTGGAAGTACTTCAGCATGTAGGTTCTTGCAAGCTGGTTCCACCATAGTCAGGTTCCAAGGGAAGAGACTAAGTCTATTTCAGTTTGAATCTTCAGTGCCTAGGACATTGCTGCCTCCACAGATTTTTGCTCTGATTTTTCAGAGTATAAGGATTAATTATATAGTAGAGTTTCTCCTGCAGAGTCTGCCCTCTCCTGTCCTAAACCTTTTGAAGCCTGCTGTGAATCTCTGCATGGAGACCTTAGCAGAGCCTTGATGCATAAATCAATTTCTCTGAAAAGGAAATCTAGGTAAGGCCCAGGCAGCTGACATTCATAAATTCTGCACAGTGATGAAATCTGCCAGAAGTGCACTTCACTTAACATGCGTGGTGTAAGTTACTTTGCAGTGACTATACATATTCCACAGGTCTTATCATCACTGCATCTGCCTGATGAAAGAGCTAATAGAATTCACTGGGTACAACTGAGTGAGTGTCCATAAATGAGCGTCATCTGCGCTGCTTGGAAGCTGTACAATATATCTCTTAAAGGGAGCCATGAGTCCTAGGCTCTCCCTCTAATAACTATAATCAAGAACCTGCTACAAGAGAAAAGGCCAGGGATGCTGAATGTTCCTAGTTCCCTTCAAGGATGTTTCACAAATGGCCTCCCCTATGACTATGGTCTCTGTGGACCAAGTTGACACTGAATCCAGATGTAGTTTTCTGAGGAGGCAGTGACTTTATGGCTCTAGACATCTGAAAGAGAAGGAAGAAGTTATTCTTGCTGACCACTACAGCCATATGACTCCATGCAGCTGTCACCTCTCACTGGGAGAGGTCAAGGCTCAACGACTGTAGTTACATCAGTAGACATGAGCCATTCTGTCTTGGCTCTGAGGGTTGAATCCATTCCTTGGCTGCACTCCGGAACATCTGCCCCTGATTTTATTGAAGTAAACTGAACTGCCTTTACCCTCTGCAGCAGCTTTCTCACTCGTTTCCCTGCCTCTCATCCATTCCCCTCCGCGCCCTTCGTGATAGACAGAGCTGATCCTGTCACTTCTTCACTTCTAATCAGCCCATGGTTCCCACTGCCTGAGGATAATGTCTAAATTCTTCATCTTGGCTAATGGCCCTGGTGTGATTACTGGGCCTGCTCTCGAGTCTCATCTGTCATCTCTGCCATCTCGCGCAGTGAGGACAAAGCTCTTTCTGTCTCCTCATGTTGGTTCTGCTCTCACACTTAAGCCTTCCCAGACACGCAGCTTCTTGCCTAGAACACTCTCCTTCCTTGCCTAGAATACTCCTCTAATTCCTTCCTGACCTTTATCGCAACCTACAGGATGCTCCCTTTGGGAAACCTTCCTGGTCACTGGGTTTCCCATAGGATTCTGTACTTCTAACAGTGCTCAGCCTGCCTGTTTGTCTGTGCTGCTCCCTGCACCAGTGCTCTACGGGAATGAGGACTGGCTTATCATGTCTCTCCTGCAGCTTCAGCATTTGTCAGTTATTGGGCACAGAGTAGGTTATCAGTCAGTGTTCAGCTATATGGGTGACTGAATGCTTATGTGCCAGGAATTTCTACTCCTAATGTCTTAGGAGATAAGAGAGAACTCTCTAAACCACACTCACCATTACAGGTGCAACGCACATTCCTGTAAAAGCGTGGACACACAAAGCTGATGCGAGCTGTGCTGTAGGTCATGAGGGCATGGGAATCCAATGACAAGGTTTGCTCACAGTGTTGCTCCTGACAGTCCAGCCCTGAGCAGTTCTTCTCCAGGATGGCTGAGATGTGAAGGACATTCTCCAGGTGCCGCCTGGTGCTGGACAGCTTCTGGATCAGGTAGGCCGGCTTGTAGAACTGATTGCTGTGCGTCTCCACAGCAAACAGCAGGTCCAGCTGGTTGGTGCCTGCGACAGGCTGGACGCTGATAATGTGCAGGCTGTCCTGCTTCTGGGTGAGGACCGCGTTCCGCAGGGTGCGCCGGAGCCCATGCATGTGCAGACCCACGAAATCTTCAGGGGATACATTCTCAAAGCGGATGGTGACAGTGTTCTGCAGCATCTCATGCACCAGCTGCTCCACATGCACGACCACGTCGATGGGCACCTGGAAGCGGCCGTCACTTACAGACACATTCAGGACATACTTGCCACTGTCCAGGCCTCCCAGGGCAATGATCTTTCCATCATGACTGTTCACTTTGAACAAGCTTTTCTGCTCTGATTTCAGGGCAAATGTAAGCACATCATACATATCTTGGTCTGTGGCATGAATTTTTCCAATAACCCCACCAGGAAAGTCATCTTCCATGGTGACAATGAAGATTTCCAGGGGGATGGCCGTGGGCTTGTGAATACTTTCCTCAATGACCCTCACACGGATATAGGAATGAGAAACTTGCTGTGGAGTGCCTGAATCCTTTGCCTGGGGAACCAAGAAGGGAAGAAATAAAGGACTGAGAAAAAAAAATCCTCATAATTTTTAAAAAACTCTGCAAATAGAAGATGTCTATAGCTTTAATGACATCTGCTTCTTCCTCTATCCCTGTCACAATTCTTAAAAATGCCAAGGATGTGCATTTAAGTAAGAGGAATGGTTTACCACCTTCAGTTCACATATGTACATTTTGTTATGGACAATAAAATGTGTCAACACAATAAAGTCAGTGGGGTGAACTGGAAAGGAGGGTGGGAGTGCTATGAGACCCAGCTCTCCCACAACAGGCTTGCCTTGTAGGGAAAAACCTTATAAATTGGTATTTCCACTTAAAGGAGGAATCTTTATTCTCTGTTGGATTCTTTCCTTTTGACTGAACTAGATGGCACCTTTCTGCACATTTTTAAAAAACAATATTACTTAAGTGGGAATTACATCAAAGTGACATTTAGAATAAAAAGTGGCACAAAAAGGAGAAAATAAGTAGCATGTAAAAACCCTTTTCTCTGCTTCTTTATGTAAAAATCAATGGAACAAATCACTCTGACAACAGAACTTTCCTGAGCACCTGCCACACGCAAGGTGGAGATAGTTAGGGGTGCACGGCTTCAGAAGCAGGACATATTCTCCAGGGCTGGCTGCACAGGCAGGGATATGCAGATGCATGGCCACAGCGATTGTGCAGGCATGGCAGGAGCTGGAGAAATGTGTCTTTGTACAAAGAAGGTCATATAAGAGCGAGTGCCAAGATGGCACAGGTGAGACCTGGAATCTTAGCTCTGCTGTTCACTTCATATCTGGCTTTGCAGCTGACACTGAAAATATCTGCTGCACTGTGGAGTCTATAATGTGACAGAAAATTATTTACATAATATTTTTGAGGGAGTGGCAGCATAATTGAAGAGTTCCATGACCTGCTCAGAGCCAACATTACTAATTTGGATGGTTTCATGGAGTTGAATGAGTTCAACCTATACAAAGAAATAACACAGACAAATGCTATACAAATATAAAAAATGACTGCTGTTATCATTGCCGCCATTCATAGTGGGTCTAGGTTGCCCCAACTTAAAAATTACTGTTTTACTGATGGGATCCAGATCTTGGTGTTAGCCAAGTTCCCCTGCTGGGAGTTTTATGTGCTCCTCATTTTGTTATATACCTTTGCATGCCTTCTACTTTTGCCTCGTTCATGTCACACAGGCCAGGGACCTTGAGGAACTTAGATGGTGGGAGGCTACTGCCAGCTCAGTGCTTGGTTTCCCCCTGCCTCAAGGGAAAGGCCTACCAAGCAGAGGCCATTGTCAGCCTAAATCCCAGTAAGACAAGATTGATAGCCTCCTCAGGTGAAGTAATACAATGAATAACACTAATACAAAGCAACAAGCATTGACCAAATAATTGTCTTTGCGGCATTTAGGACCTTGGGAATTTTCACAATGCAGATTTAGGCCTAGTAACTGTCTGCTGGGTGCAAGTCATAGGAAAGTCCTTTCCGAACAATGATGCTTTCCTTCCTTTCTTCCTGTTCATTTTCACACACAGAGGCCACTTTTATTGGTGTGAAATTGAATTTGAGTTTAAAAGGAGAACATTCCTTCACAGTAATGAATAATGGTGACCTGCTCAACAAAGAAAATCCACCCACAAGAGAGAAAGATGCACTAGAGAGAAAGGCAGTCTAAAGTGAATAGAGATTAAGGCCATACCTGGACACACAGCACATATTCTGGAGAATCCATGTGCCGGAAAACCACTGCTGACCGAAGGGTCCCATGCGGATCCAACACAAACTCCTCCTCTTCGTTTCCCGACAAAATAGAGAAAGAGAAGGGGGGCCCATTGTGAAAGGAGTCTCTGTCTGTCACCACCAGCTGCAAGATGCTGGTCCCCACCGGCTTATTTTCCTGCATAAAAGTGTATAGTGAAAAGGAAGATAAAATTACATCTCTCTTCACATTGAAATAATAATAATAAAAAAAACCCACCATTGTTGACTGAGAGTGCTGCGCTAGAAAACTAGGCTTTCAGCAGAAGGGATTCGCTGTGATATTATCTTGTCTTTGAAACGTACTGGCCTCTGCCAGCATCACATTTCCCATCTGTGGCTACCTTCCCACTGCTCCCCCATGAGCTGGTGCTCCAGAGGTGAGAACACAGGCCCTTGTTTGAGTAGGTGTAGGTTCCACAGATGCCAAGGGGTACATCTTGCCCTTCACGGGCTTGTAGTGTCTCTGAAGAGCTCCTTCCAACCTTTGTGACTATTTTGGAAATACTCTTAGGTCAACAAAACATCATCTTTTTGGGATAGGATGGCACTCCTCACATGTATCATAACCCAAATTATGCTAATGCTTGAGCAACACTGTCACATAGTGTCACAACATCAGACATCTTAGGTAACAGGCTGGCAACTTCCCAGTCAATACACAAAGACATATGCCAGGTGGAACATGAGACTTTTACATACACCCAGAACACAGTTTTGCCTTGTGAGAGAAAGCAGGTAGAATATTTCTCAACTTTAGAGTAAAGAGAAAAGAATCTTTAACTTTGTCAGAATTACTGGAAACCCAGATGCTATTATATAGTCATTACTGTGCAAATCTTTCTACTTTCCCCCCACTTGGGAAAACAAAGACTCATTTAATTCCTTCTTGGGTCAGAAGTTATCTTCACTTTGAAGTGCTGGATTAAATTCTGTGTGGCTCAGGCACAGGTTTCCCTGCCCCATTGTTTGGACCTCAGCATTATCCAGCCTGCACTGGTCTGCAGTCCACTGAATGTTCAGGCTCCTCACAACACTGATTTAAGTGGATTTGGTCAGAAACAGAGATAGTGGCCATGGCAGGCCCAATAAAGTTTTATATCCTGAATTAGTCTTAATGAAAGCCATGTGTTGGAGTGAGGAAGTTATTCTGGGATGGAGAAGGGAGGTACCTATTTTAATGGCGAAAGAAAGGAGAATCTTAAAGGCCTTTTATTGACTGCTTCTCTCAAGTACCTCTTGGTCATCAAGAACTAGGCATGGCCTCCTCTGGAGCCCACCGTGGGACTGCCTCAGCCCAGAGGATTTACTATTTCACAGCGACTACATACTCAGCACTGCACAAAACCAAAGATTTATTGATTTGCTTATGCTATAAAGGCTGTTTCCTCCACAGAAAGAGGAAGGGAATTAGAATGTGTGCCCTCGGGGTTACTATCTGAGAAAGGAGGGTGCAAAATACCATGGGCAGCCCAGTTCTGTGGGGAGGAGACACAGCCACCACTGACAGTCTCACACTCTCGTTCTTTCACCACCGACGTCCTGTCATGCAGTTGAAAATAGTCTGTCAGGCTGATAGATGCACGCTGTAAAGCTGAATGTTGAGCAGGCAGAGCCCATTTATTTTGGGTAAAGCATACTGTGGTGGAAAGACAGAGTGAGCGGGCTCCCTGGTGGATGACAGTCACTGAGATAGCAACCTGAGAGAAAGAAATGGAGGACAGTGCGGGCTCTGGTGGAAGCAGCACAGTGATCCATATTCACAGCTGCTGGAAGATGCATCAGAGGAAAGAAAACCAGATTTTCCCAGGGAGGAACAGGACTGTGCTGACAAAGGGTTGGGGATAAGTGGATGGCTGCTTGCTTCATGACTACCTCTAGGCCTGGTTTCCCGACAGTTTAGTAGACTGGGAGCAGGAGAGGGTAGCTGTAATGGGTTAGACTCCAAGTCTTCAGAGAACCCTCCCAAAGGGCTCTCAGGACTTGGCCCACTGTCATCTTTCCTTCTATCTACAAAGCCCTGGGTGATTCTGAGACCAGATGGAATCAATATCTGTGCCAGGACACGTACATCAGTTTCTGTCTACTCCACATCCTCCACAGTATTCTCAGTCCTTCTAAAACTCAGCTTCTAGCTTCTAGAAGTATTGGAAAGTAGATAGAAGAGGCTCAGTGTCTGGTACTGGGCTCATGACATATCTTGTGAATAAAAAAATAAATGGAAAAGATATTCATTCTCTCGGAGAGCAGAACACCAGCAGTATGTTACTTTATCTCAAAATCTGATTTTAAAGAGCAGACGTATTTAAAGTGCCACACAAATTGCTCATGGAACATTAATTTTAATGAGCAGCAGCTCTATCCTGATGACTAACGTGCCTGTGACTGATGAGATGGTTCATTTCAATCCCCCTCCTCTGACAGAAAAGCACAAAGTTGTTTAAAGATAGTCTGGCATTATGAAAAGAGAGGATTTTTTTTCAGGAAACCAACTCAAGTTCAAATTCTGACTCTGCCACTCATCAGCTGTGGCCTTGAACACATGACCTCACCTATAACTGTAAATTGGGGGTCAGCCCGCTATGATGCTTCACAGATTGCTCTGGGGATTGATTGTGTGCATAAAGCTTCTAACACTGAAAAAATCTGGCCCTTGCAACTTCTTACTAATATTTATTCATGAGTTATGTCAGAAGAACCAGGTCCTTTTCATACCTGCTTTGTGCGTGGATGGGTAGATATTAAGTAATAATAACAAAAGCCCTAAGGAGTGCTGTGGTCCAAATGTCTTGTGTCCTCCTCAACTTCATATGTTGGTAGAGGATTCTCAGTGAGATGGTATTGAGTGGCAGATCCATTGGGACAGATTAGTGTTCTCATAAAAGAGGCCCAAGAGAATTTATTAGCATTTTCTACCTTTTGAGGACACAGCTAGATGTCAACATCTAGCAAAGACCAAGTCCTCATCATATAGAAAATCTGATGAAGTTTTCTATTAGACTTCCCAGCCTCCAAAACTGTCAACAATAAGCTTCTGCTGCTTATAAATTACCTAGTCTAAGTTATATTGTTGTAGCACCTCTAACACACTAAGACAGTGAGTAAACCACATCAGAGGACACAGGCTGAATTCATATATACAAGTGCCTTGCAGTCAAGATTTGCTTACCTGAATCACAGCAGTATAGTTGGCAGGTGTAAACACTGGGCTGTTGTCATTCACATCAGAAATATCAATGTTGACAGTTGCAGTTGATGACATTGCAGGAATTCCACTGTCTATTGCTTGGACAACTAGGGAGTATCCAGACACCTGTTAAGGCACAAAGAGGTGCTAATAATAAGTGTAGTGCTCCCTTCCTCCCGTGCACACTTAGATAAAATGCAGATTCTGGCTCTTTTGTTAAAGATCAACCATTTCACCTGGATTCTCTAGACCAGGGTTTCTTAACATCTTCACTACTGGCATTTGGGGTGGGATAATTCTCTGTTGTTGGGACTGACTTACGTGTTGTAGGAAAAAGCAACATCCTCTGCTTCTGCCTACAAGTAGCCACTATCACTCTCCGCTCAGCTTTGACGATCAAAACATGTCTCCAGACATTCCCTATTACAACAATGGCTCTGGGCCTTTGTTCAACACATTAGTTGCCAATGCTGAGCTATCTTGTCACTTTTAATATTTCTGGCATTATGGGAATATATCACCCAGTGGATCCTATCTACTTTTGTAATATTATTATGATATTGGTTTTTATATTTGATTTCTCTTTGAAGATACATATTTTTGGTCAAGAAAGACAATGTTCAGAAATTTAGTTTAACCTCAGAGAAATTTTCTGGATTTTCTTTCTGGCCTATGTGCCTTCAGTGATCTTTTCATATCTGCTTGCCTAGCACTAAAGTTGCTCATGAAACCAGTACTATATATACTTTTCTGTCCCTTGTTTTAGGAAGGACTGACATTCAAGTGATCCAGAAAGATACACACATATATTTTCCTTAAAACCTTTATCAATAAGAAATTTATAGTAGCTATTATTGGCAGAAAATTCTTTAAAAAAAATCTAACCCAAATACTACTTTATGAGGTATTTTGGTCCATCCCTATTTACTCTTTTTTTGAATAGAGAACCTTGTTCTTTACACTTCTGCAATGTGTGCAGATGATTCCAGCGAAGGATAGATGTCAGATGGGGAGGGAGCTGACCCAAACTAGCTTACCCGCTCCCGGTCCAATTTCTTCTTAACTTTCACAAGTCCCAAGACAGGATCCACAGTGAATTCATTGTCTCGATCTCCACTCACAATGGAAAAGTGGATCTGTCCGTTAGGCTGGCTGTCTACATCTTCTGCAATTAGCTTCACAGAAGACAAGCAAAACAAAGGTAAGATTTGACTCCAGAGAGAAAAAGTTTACTATTAGAATCCCAAGTCTGACGGTCCTAGGACCTCTGCTCACCAGTGTCGGGGGTGAGCCTTGAGTGGAAGAGGTGATGCACTGCCTCTGCAGCCCATTTTATTTTTTGCTAATTTCTCCCTGCGCACAGCCTCGTACCTGTTAGACCTGACTTTCCTCACATTTGAAGGCGGGGAAAATGGAACCCAGAGCTAACTGACGGGAATGTCCCCACGATTCCTTCTTAATTTGGCGAACAGTGGTCTCTGTTACTGAGTTGAGCATTCTTTAGACCCGTGCATCTGCACATAAAGAATACCAGAAAAGCTCCCCTTTATCACACAACAAACACGGTTGCTAACTGGCAAGGTTGGGATTTACTGGCGTGGGCAGAGTCGTGTCCTACTCAGGAGGTGCAGAAGGCCTGGGAAATCTGTGTGATGTGTGAAGAATGAGCAGCCATCTGGAAGAGGGCTGCAGACACTCACAACTGGACACTGTGGGAACTGGAGAAGAGGTGGACATGTGGGAGGATGGGTGGATGGAGGAGACTTGCCCAACTTTGGAGTCTGTAAGACCGGCAAACAAGGTATTCACTGCTTCTAAAATGTAATTTATAGCCCCAGGGAATCTAGGTTCTCAGAATACTGGGCTCATTCTTCTAATTCTAAGTGTTAGTTAAAAAGAATCCTTCAAAAAAGGGCTCCCATAAGACTGGAAAACCTCAAACTTACTCCCATTTATAGCCACCCTACTCTGTGTATGTAAGGGTGAGAATTTCATTGTATATTTAGTCACCTATTAATTTTTTAAATCATAAAATAATAAATAGGAGGTGATATATTTATGGAACACAAAGTGGTGTCATGTTTATGAAAACCATGGAGAAAAATTAAGTGAAAGAATTGACATATCTATCACTTTAAATGCTGATTATTTTTGTTTTGAGTTTAAAATATACATTATTTATTTACCATACTGTATAGTAGATCTCACAAAAAGAAGGGTGACCTTCTGTATACTCACTAGCAACATCCAAATTCACAGATGAGCAGAAACCATCATTAAATATTCATGTCATGGTCTGCCTTGGTCTCTTGAAAAGTATGCACTTCTGGTTGAAAAGAGCTTATTAGTCACTGGTGCCTTGATATAAATGAATCCTTCATGTTCTTTCTAACATACACAACTGAGGATGTATCACTGAAAGATGCAGATCTGACTGGCATTCTCAGAGACACAAAGGAAGAACTCTGAAGTCCAATATAACCTTGCTAACATCTTCACTTTAGTCTAGTCTGAGACACTTAGGCACCCCTGTCACTTACCAAAATGACAGAGTCCCCCACCAAGGCATCTTCACTGATGACAGCACTGTAAACACCCTGGCTGAACTTGGGAGGGTTGTCATTCACATCTGTGAGGTTGATGCTGACAGTGGCTGCTGCACTGAGAGCTGGGGTTCCCCCATCTTTAGCTTCCACAACCAGGTAAAATCTTTTGCATAATTCATAGTCCAGGGCTTCAGAGACAGAAATACCCCCTTTGAACAAAATTGGGAAACTTTAGATTTGATTAGGGAAAAACACTGGTCATCTGTTCCATAATTGTGGCAATACTCATAATAACGTTTTCAGACAGGAATCAAATATTCAGGATTTTACTTAATGCCTCCCTGGGAGCATTCCAGAAGTCTGATTAGTGCTGTCAGTTAAAGCATGCTATACATCAAATACAACACTGAAGCAGAAACATCTTTGTAAGTTTCTGTAATAGTTTCCTTTTCCTACATATATCTTTGACACAAAATGAAAATCTTTGCTCCTGTATATCAGGAGCAGGAATAGTGACAAGCATCTCTGATAATTTTCTCTTGATTTCAAAACTCAAGAATATTAAGAAGGAGTTAAGATGTATGAATGTGATTGTATGACCCTGCTCCCTGTCAGTGTGTAAATACCTGTAGACTTAAGCTGAACTTACTTAGCCAAAAAGATGCTTCCCCAAATTATAATGCATGTACATAAAATTATTATGAGGCAAAGAAGGCAAAGATCTCTGGAAGCTTGACGTGTAAGTGGCATAAAGCAAAAAGAACTACCTGGGAATCGGATAACTCAGTGGTCAAATATCAAGTTTGAGTTCAGTATCCATACTTAGAGAGCATAGATGGTATCACAGAATTACTATCACAGAATTACTAAAATTAAGCAAATAAAATAAGGAAAAGCAGCTAGTTGAGTGCCATGTTTAGGAAGAGCTCTGTGAATGCTACATTGCTCTTGTCCCAGCCTATCCTGGTGAGGTGACTCAATCCTATGTTCTGCGACTGGTAGCTGTTATTGTACAGCAGCAGAGCACTTCTCAGGGGCACTGCTTTTCTCTCAACTGGAAACAGTAGGACAGGTGAGAAAGTCACAGCTACACACAAAATGCAGAACTTGTCTACTTGCTAAGACTGCCCACAGGCACCTGCCATTTCAGGTCAGAAACAAATCATACCAAAAGCAAGAGCCTTTCTCTTCATGTAATGACATTTTCTTAGCCCTTGCACCCCAGTTTGGCATCCTAGTCTTGCTATCCAGTGCCAAACTTAAATAGCACCTATTTCCCCCTGGTGTTTGTGTACAATGGCTGTAACTAGACAGGCAAAGGTTAACACATATTTAAATGAAGGAAACCCCAAATACATTTTAATTTGAAATAATGACCTTAATAAACAGAGATATTGCTGTGAAAAGAGATACTGCTAATGCAGTTCCTCCATCAACATTTCTATCTACTTATAATTAAGGGTAAGCACAGTGTCTCCTGCATTTTTGGCCTCTCTTTAGTTAGTAGCATTATATCAAGGTTAGAACCAGTATTCCAGAGTCAGGAAGATCTGGGTTCAAACCCTGAATAATCTACTTACTAACACTGGACCCTGGGGAAGTCATTTAGCCTCTATGGATTTGTCTTTCCTGATTGGAAAATGTGAGGAATATCTCAAGATTTCATAGGAATTTAGCATATTTGCTATGCTAAATACACATGGATAACTACGAAAACTTCCTTGTAGGTGCTGACTACCCAAAAGAGAGTGCATCTTCTTTGCCACCTTGCTTAACAGGTACATACTACTTGAATGATGAGGGACATAGGTTCAAAGGGGGGCGATGTAAAAGACGTCTTATCTGAAAAATGGGAACTACCTTGACTACTTAAGGAGGAATCAGTAAGCAAATGAGAATATACATAAAAGGCTTTTTAAACAGAAATCTCAACGGTAGGAAAATAAAGAATGAGTATGTTTAGTTTTTGAAGGATATCCAAGCTTCTCTCTTGAATTATGATTTTATTTACCCAAATTGCCTCTGTGATTAATTAACTTGCTGATGGAGAAAAAGACTAACAGCTCTCTTCTTGTTCATGTGCAGCTTGTTCAACTTTTCCCTAGATGATGTTACACAGAGGTTGAAAAGAGCATAGTGAGAAATGACGGTACTGTGACAAGAGCGAGTGGGGTTTAGGGCAGTGCAGCTTCCAGTCAACTGGTGAGTCTACTTGGGGGATGGGCTGGGGAAGGCCTGCAGGTCACCATGCAAAGTACAGTCGCAGTCTGCCTTGGCCAATGACCAGGGGTGGCAGTGTAGGTGTAGTCAGTGGCACGTGGAGGCTCCTTTCCGGAAGCATTTCCCAAGATATGCAATAGGGTCCAGGTTGGGGAGGAGAAAAATGAGAGATGCCCATGCTTTTGCTTGGAATATGGACACTGCTTTATCTCCACACTGAGGAAGCACATATGTGCTTCCAAGCCCTCCAGAGTCACCTGGAGAGTCAAGCGTTTGCTGAGTAGGCCTACAGCTAGAAGCTTGAAATTCAGCAGGAAGCAGTGTGCCAGGTGCATTCTGGGTCTGCATGCAGATCCTGCCACCAGAACACCCGCTTCTTCTGTGAAGGAGGGAGAGGAGAAACAGCCTACCAGGGGTGGAGGGTTGAGTGTTGAAAGTAGAAGCAGGATATGGTAGAGCCTTGAATGCAAGTACATTGTGATTACCCACCTGTCTTGGGATTTATCCTAAATTTTCCCTGTTCATTTCCAGACCGGATAAGATATGTAATCTCAGCATTTGTACCAATGTCTTTGCTGGTGGCAAAAACAGCTAAAACTTGGGTGCCAGGAGAGGTGTCCTCAGGCACTGTCACCAGGTAGTCCCTCCTCTCAAACACAGGTGGGTTATCATTGATGTCCAGGACAGTGATAGTGACAGCGGCAGTAGAGGACAGGGATCGTCCAGGACTCTGGTCGGTGGCTTGCACACTGATGTTGTAGGAAGATTGCTGTTCTCGGTCCAGTGGCTGCTCCAAGATGATGATACCAGATGTGCTGTCAATGGAGAAGAAGCCATTGGCTGAGAACACCAGAGAGTACACCACCTTCCTGTTGATGCCTGTGGGAGACAACACAAGAATGTGAGTGGCCAGGAACATGGCCAGGTGCTCTGCACTAAAATATTACAGCTTTGTTGACTTTTGAAGGGTCACCAGGGAAAAACGGTCATTACGGAAACAGGGATGGTCCCACAGAAATGTAAACTTCAGTTTGTAAAAAAACATACAGTTAAATTAAAAGCTAAAGAAACTGGAAAAATATTGGCAATAAATATCAGAATTAATTGGTTATTCTTAATATATGACCTCACCTCAGATCTTTAAGGAAAACTTTGAGATGCTCATAGATACATGAGTGTCTTTTATATTTTACCTTTTGTAATGAGCTTTTAGCTATTACAATTTGTAGGTGGAAAATGGTAGCACCATTGTGACTATAAGTGTTCTTGAGACCACCATCAGTCAGAGGGCTCTAGCTACAACAACCATCTGAAAATATCTCTTCTGACTCGTGGAACCCTTGAATATAAGCTGAGAACTAATTGTGTTTTTTCTATAACACCTCATCAAGAAAGTAGACATTTGTCAATAATAGAAGTTAAACATCTTCCTTCCCCAATATACAATTTCCCTTAAGTCTAAATTCCCAGCAAACCAATCAAATCATATATGTGAAGGGGATGACATAAATCTCATTATGTGGCTTTAACCAAAAGGTCAACATGGAGATCTTGCTCTTGCTTCCATTCCAGAGAGTCCCTCTTTTTGCAAAGTTTCATCATTTACTTTTATTTCTCTTTCTGAAAAAATCACCCAGTGATATGTAAATATTAGCCCAGATTTTATTTGTGCTGGGGTTGAAAATAAAAATGTTTTCCTTTTTGCTTGCTGTCCCATGAGCCAAAGCTCTACAGCTGAGCTTTTAGGGTGCTTTCTGGGTAGTTTTGGGGTGGCACAAGCTTAAATTCTCTGACAAATTCTTAAACTGAAAATATGGAGAGCCGTAGAGGTGACTGGGCTTGCACTGCAAAGAGCCCTTCCTTAGTGTCAGAAGAGTGTGTGCCTTATAGTCTACCTTGATTGATTTGGCAGTCTCAGGACACTGCTCAAAGTCAGGAAGGTGCATTTATGGAAGTACAGCAGTAATTGACATAAATATATGACATAGGTTTTCAAATCACGTATATTCCCTATAGATTTTAATTCCACTCCAATATGGTAGACTATTTTTGCCAATAAAAAGAGCAAGCAGGAGAGCAGGAAATGCCTATAGGATCTTTTATCTGACTGTAAACCCATTTCACTGATGCATAAACCAATGGTTGAGGAACTTGTCTGGTGCCAGCAAGAATCTGAGGCAGACCTGAGAGACATTAAAGTCCTGTTTTCCTTCAGTTCTTTGCTCAGTCTGCTCGCGGTTCTAGGGTACCAATACCTGGACAGGTAACTTCTTCAGGCTCAAATAGCTTTTGGGGAGGTACTTTCTGACTCACTCTTCTGGAACGGTTGGATTAGGAGCAGTAAGAAGTTGGATTATGCCCTGTCGTGCTCGGCAGACGAAAGCCCAGGAGAAGGAGCATTTAATGGCCGCTTGTGCTTCACTGAGACAGATAGCTGAAGTCTAATTAAAAACATCACTTAGGTCCCAGGTCTGCAGCTTTCTCTTCGGCTTTATTCAGGAGCACTTGGCAGGGCTCTGATCCCTGAAGGGAGAGATACCCCGTTTTGCAAGTTCCCTGCTCAGCAAAGCACCCCTGTTGTTGGAGTGCTGGATTTACAAGGCTGACATTAATCAGCCACATAAAGACCACAGCTTTCCTGCGGGTAGATTCTGTTCATTTAAACTCGGTGACAGTTTTTCTGCTTTATCCCTGCAGAAAACCATCCCCCTTCTAAGTCACTGACCCGCAACCCACCCCCACCCCACCTTCCCATACGTTTTGCTTCTGACAGTATCTTGGGCATTCACATGAGGAAGAACTAGGAGACTTACTATTCCCCTCACCTTTCTGTTACCAATGCACTGAGATGAAAGTGAGACTAGAATAGCGGGGAGGGGGCTCCTCAAACCAAAAACCTCGCTAAACGGCATCTCTTATGATTTGCTAGTTCTCAAGCAAATGCAAGACAAATTTAGAACACATTGAAACACTAATTCAGGAACAATGACCATGATTTCAGTAATTTTTAGAAATAAAATCAGAAATGCTAAGGCAAATTCTGTGGCCATCCTTCTGCTGAGTCTTCCCAGATGACACAGTGCTGCTTCTGTTAAATGAACGCAGTTCATGTCACTAACGTGGAAACTCTCTATCCAAAGAGGTCTGATAAATGCCATCCTCCAAACTGCCATCCTTTTGCTACATAACTCACAGAGAAGACGAACCCTAGCAGAACACTTGCTTGCTAATTGGACTAATGCTCCTACTGCATGTCACAATGTGTTATACTAAGGTGTAACATTAACCCATCACTTTGTATCTGTGTTTTTTAAGTATGTAATTCTCTTCTCCAATTTCAGTCTAATGAGTGAGGACGGAGCTACTTAGCTTCTTAAAATGCTGGAATTCTGGGCACCGGAAAGAAGTTTGACTTCATTGTAAGTGAAGTTTTGGCACATTAGCTGTAGCAAATGGAGAAGGCAGCTCTTCAGAGAATTAAAATCAAGTAAAAAGAGAATGATTAAAATCCTTATTTGCTCAAAGGAAGTAACTGGGGCATTTTGTAGAGTCGGATTTGGGGGGTATAGCACGTACACATTTCTGGGTGGGAAGACTGTGAAATCCGGGCTTGAGGGGCCAACACAACCATGATTTTTTATTGGAAGGTTTCTAAATGGAGACTTGTTTCTTTCAATCTGGCCAAATGGAAGAATGGACATTTAGATATAGGACTATTTATGCATAAAAGTCAAGGTTTACAATGAAGGCTATGTGGTCCAGTACTGAAAAGCAGAAGATCTTGCTTTGAATGTCTGGGCGGAACAGCTCACACACACGTATTTGGACACACCACTTAACTTCCCTGCATCTTCATTGTTAGACTGGGAGATGTCAGGTAAGGTGATATCTGAGATCATCTTCCAGCATTATGATTCCTTTTCAAGTTCAGCAAACATAGCCCACCTCCTTTCTGTTCCCAGTGGGCCTCTCCTACCCTCCCATTGCTCATTAAGTCATTGGACGTGAGCCTAAATGTGCCAGAACTAACAAAACAGAAGTCCACATTATGCTGGGTTGTGATAAGTTGTTGGAATTAGCTGGGTAAGAAGAAACTTATCAGCAATTCATACCATTCAGTTAATTGTTCAGGATCCACTCACACAGCTTATAAAAAGATATATTCTACAGTAAGAAACAATCCCCAGTGCCAGGTTGATATCTGAGGATCTAACCCCATATCAGAATGACTTAGCTTTGTATTTGAGATTGTTACAGGCATTAGAATCATCCCCAAATCAAATCACAACACTCTTGTGTTGGCAAGCATCACCATCACAGCAAAGACAGAAGGCTTATTTTGATCTGGATTAAGAAGCATTTTCTCTTCCTTCTCAGATCCGCTCCTTAAGCCTAAGAAGCTGACAAGAGTTAAATGGTGTTTGTTTTCATGTCTTGTATTGGCAGCTGCTCCGATTCCCTCTCTGATGGCTTTTGTTTGCGCCTTTCACCTCTGTGCCTGTTGTCGAGGGCAGTATTAAGTTCTTGTAAACTGGCTTTCATAGAGGGATTTGAATTTATATGGTGCTGGAAAATGGGGAAGAAATAATTTCAGCAAATTTTTATTTTTATATAAACTTTATTAAGTTGTCATAATTTACATATACTAAGATAAACATATCTTAAGGGTCCAGATCCTAAATTCTGGCAAATATTTACTCTTATGAAACTACTCACTCCCCAAGGTATAGAACATTTCAGTCACCCTTTAAGGACCTTCCTTTCACACTGAAGTTATTTCTCTGACCCTCCATTCCCCAGGCCATCTAATAACTTGTTTTTGAACCAACATTTTCTCCTCTCTTTACTAATCAGTGCTTTAAATAGCACACATATATTTAGTTTTCAGTCTTCCTGACCCATGCTTGGTGATTAAGTCATACTTTTATTTAAACAGAAGGATTATCTTTCAAAGAAAAATGATAAACAAGGAGTTCTTGAATATATCATGGCATTTCTTTGGTACAGCTTTATCCTTAAAAGACAGTAGTGTTTCTTTGGGGAGTGGAAGATTTCTATCTTTCTCACAGTGCTCAAGCAATGTCCCTGCTATTTAATGATTGGCCAAGTGTACTTGTTTGTTTGAGCACTGTTGGAATAAACTAGGGGGAAGGGAGGCCAGAGACTTCACCCTTAATCCCAGAGTTTAGCAGAGGAATCACTTAAACCTGCTGGTTCAGAGTATGTCCCTTCCTTGCCAACCTTACTAAAACTCTGGATTGAGGCCTTCCCCAGCTGCCCAACATAGCCACTACTGTGGTTTGCTTGAACCCACCAAAGCCCTGATGAAATTTAACTCCCATTGTAAGATATGAGGATGTAGGCCTATTAAGAGGTCATTGAGTCAATGAGAATTCTGCCTTCACAATTGGATTAATCCATTCATGGACCAATGAATTAAAGGTTAATGGATTATCTCAAAAGCAGATCTATTATAAAAACCTGTTTGTCTCTGCCTCTTGTATGTACCTTTGTGGCCATGTGATGCCCTACCGTGCTTTGGGACTATGGAGTCCCCACCCACATGAAGACCTGTACCAAGTGCAGTACCTTGACCTCTCAGTCTCCAGAAGCATTAGCTGAATGAAAATCCCTCAGTCTGTAATATTCACTTGTAGCACAGAAAGTAGGATAAGATAATCACTGACTTCGTACTTACCGATGGAAGAAAAACTTGAGAACGGTGTCTTAGTCCTTCCCAGTCCCAACTCCCCCTCCAGTCACTTTCTGTTCCTTATCCTTTTGCTCTGTGCACTCTGGTTATACCCAAAGACACCATGCAAATTAATTTTTACAAATGTGAACTTGTGCTCTGCCTGCTACTCAGTCTATTCTCCTTCTCTTGTTAAACTCCTACGGGCTCTTCACAGACTCTCCTCTGGAAAAGCTTCCATACTTAATTTCTCTAGTTACTTCCTCCCCTGTGTTCCTTAATATTATGTTCCCTCTGTTTTCATACTACCATTAGTTATGTCTAGTCCTCTCTCCCACTGGACTAATGCAACTGGGAGAAGCAACTATGTTGTGCACCTTTGCGTCTCAGTGTTGCGCACAGACCCCGGCACACAGAAAGCAGTGAATGTTGGACTGCTGATGAAACATCCAGCAGGCCCAAGCGAGTATAAGATCATGCTGACACAATAACGCACGTGCTACACACGTATGCCTACTGCAAATCCATGTTTTAAGGGACCTCCAAAGGGTGAAGAAAGTGCAAGTATTTAGTATTAAAAAATTCATGTAAAACACTGGTAGATATATTCAACATTATTGATAAGCAGATGTTTAACATCTGGCAACTACTCAATTGTTGTACAATGAGGACCAGTTGAAAAAATTATGGCCTATTCACATCATGTATAAATAATGCTATGTATAGTGCCAAATAATGTAAAAGAACATGCAATGATATAGAAATATGTTTGCATGCCAGTGAAGAAGAGGAAACTATAAAACAGTTTCTAGTTTAGGAGCCCATTTTTGTAAAGCAAAAAAGATAGATGGAACGTCAGTCAAAATGGTAGCCGTGATTAAAAGTTGTTTGTCCTTTTCACTTAGCCTCCCAAGAGTCATAAAGTGTACATGGAGGGCGCTGGGGATATAGCTCAGTGGAATAAGCGCCTGCCTAGCAAGCGCAAGGTCCTGAGTTCGATCCCCAGTACCGCAAAAAAAAAAAAAAAGTGTACATGGAATGTGTTTACAATAACTTTAAAAAACTATTACAAAAATCATGTACACAGAAAATAATTTTGCATATCAATTTTGGAGAGCAAACTAGTTTAAGTTATTTTTTCCAGACTAGTTTAATTCTAAACACGTACGCCATTTGAAATAATTATAGAAAAATATACTTATATAGTATATGGATTTTTTTTCTTGGGAATTTCCATCCTTCATTTAGTCCCTCCTTATAAGGATGTTGACATTACTTTAAAAATTACTTTTGTCAAGAGTCTTGTTATAAAATTATTTCAAGGAATATTTTTTTGAGACAGGGTCTTGCTAAATAGTCCAGGCTGGCCTTGAAATTACTATGTAGTCCAGGCTGAGGCAATCCTCCTGCCTCAGCTCCCAAGTGCTGGGATTATAGGCCTGTACTACCACACCAGGCTCAAGGAACATCTTACAGCTAAGATCAAGCAATCAAAGAAAATGCTCTTCTCTCACCCTCTGTGGAACACAAACAGAACGCTATTACAGTCAAACAGTGCAGACTGTTCTTCCATTTCTCTTTCAGTTGTGCTTTTGGACGATACAAAATAAAACAAAGTTGCTATGAGGAAGTCTATGGAATTAACAATACTTTTTAAGTTAGCAATCACTGTACTTTTAAATAGACTGTCTAACTACTTCTATTTTAAGTGCCATTTAGAAATCTTTCACTGTATGATACCTGAAGTGGGTACATTCCCCAGGTAGAATACCAACTCCTGAGGGTAGTAGCTTTTTGACCTTTTCAGAAGTCCAAACAAGACAGAAGGCAACAGCAGTTGTAGAGTCTGGGAGACCCTAATGACTGCACCAAAAATTTCCTGAAGAATTGCCAACTGTGGTAGTTCTCCTGCTAGGACTGAAATATGATTGTGGATCTATGCAAAATAAAAATTTGAGGCTACTTTGAAAGTACACACAGACACACAGACACACACAGACACACACATACACACACAGAGCCATAAGCGGAACATTAAGTCAAGAATGGGCCTTTGAAGCAATGGATCTTGTTTCTCTGCATAGGCTGCATAACTATAAGGCCGGCTGCTTTGCTAGGTGAGCCTGCCCTCTGTGATACTTATACAGATACAGCTCATCTCAGTGCAAACTCTTCCAGCTATCTGCAGTTTGGCACTATGCTAGGCTTTGAGTGTAAGAAAATTAATTCATCCACTAGGTCCTCAAAACTCCACGTTTATTAGTGTATAGGATGTCTGGGCTGGGCTGCTATCTAACAATCTTGCATAAAAGGTTTATTATGTGGGCCACCAAGTGTGACTATTATTGGATCAATTCATTCATTCACCCAATAAATACTCAAGAATCCATGGCAGGCTTTGGAGATGCAAAGAAGTGTGTTCCAGCACCTCTCACCCTACATATGTCTCATTTCTCAGGAGGAAAACCTGTATAGATATGATCACTGGAGAGGTGTGGTCAAGGAAGTTTCCCAGAGAAGAAAATCACTGAGCGTAGTCGTGAAGAGAAGATAGACATTGTCAGGAACACTAAAGCAGACAAGTGAAATAAAGAAAAGGCATTTCAGGTGATGGGAACACATATGAAGTTATGAATGCTGCAAAGTGTATCCCCAGGAAGGTACTGCTAAGCCTTAAGTTTAGAATGTAGGAGCTGATATTAACTACGTTCAGAGCCAACTGCAAGTTAACAGAGCTATTACAACCAATGATAGCCAGAGTAAACTAGAAATTGGATGTACATTAATGAGGAAATTAGCAGGAAGGAAAGCTCAGAGGGTCCAAGTTGCAGAGGGTGTGTGGGCGGGAAGCATCTTGCAGTATGTGATGGGTTGTTAAAGGAACTCTCCAACAGACGGTGTGCAAAGTATTCATGCCCAGGAGCCAAAGTGACGGTGTGACTCTGTGACAGAGCTGCTGAACACTCTCCACCGAGCCTCAGCACCACCTGGAGAGACACTACATCAAACTTAGTGCTCTTGGAGTTTCTGCACAAAGTGCTCAAGGGTGGATACAAAGTCCACTGGCCACAGTAGGCCTTGCTCAAACCAATCCTTACATTGCTATGTTGGATCAGAAATGACACAGTTTAGCAGTTCTGCCATCTGTCACCAGCCTGTAGCCTCATCCATGAGGAGGTGGGACATGCAGACGGGAACTTGTGGGAAAGCACCACTATTAGGGATCAGGGTTCTCTGCCAGGGCTTCCTATGGAACTCTTTTCGGGAAGAAATTGCTGTTTTGACAACTGTTTAGCAAGAGTTGGATTTTTAAAAGTATAGTAGTAATACTAGTTTATGTGTCAAAGCAAAGATTCCTAGGTGAGCGAGATGTTAGTCTATCTCAGATTTCCTGACTTAGATTTTGGAGATGGAGCCTTTGCCTGCTTGTTTACTTATTTAGCCTCTTTATATTGTTAAAAGCTCTCAAGGAATTCTGACACACATCCAGGGCTGGTAACCAGTGTGCAGAGTGGAAGTAGATGTTCAGAGGGATTAGGAAACTAACTTAAATTCATACAGCTAGTAAAGGACGGGACACTTGATCAGGTTCACCCCAAAGCCACTGCATGAGATCACTTCCCAAAGTGACAGGCTGACGTAAAGGCGTGAGTTGTCATGGTCCTGTTGTCTGCTTATACGGACCATACAAGGAGGCCTAATGCTGGTAGAAGGTAAAGAATTCAGAGAGGGGTTAATGGAGCCCCATAGAACTTTGATTTTCATCTACTGTCCCTTAGATGGATGCCTGGGGAGGAGACACTTAACCTTTCTGAACCTCAGTTTCTTCATCTAGAGGTGGGGATGCCAAGATGTCTACTTTCTCACATGTGTAAGTTCTCTGAGGTCTCTAGAGAAAGGCTGAAAATGTAGAGCTGTAGTTTTTGATATTTACAGCAGACAAAGGGCTTTGACCACAATGTCCTCCACAGAGTGACTCATGTCTTTCAGACTTTAGGGAGCATTATTTAATTTTTACTGGCATTTTAGTAGTCCCTCAGCCACCTTCACATATTTAACACATTAGAGAATTACAGAGCTTTGAAGAAGAAAAAAAAGACACATTAAATTGCTGACCTGGTTTAGAAGTAAGACATTAGGAAAAACATAGACTATATATTAGAGAAAGTAGGCTGAATTCAGAACTGAATCTCTCTTGAAATATTTTGCAGTAGAAAAGTCAGGTATCAAGAAACAAGTATTGTTTTGATATGATGACGTTTTTCTTTTTTTGTTGTTCTTTTTTCTTTTTTTGGTGCCGGGAATCAAACTCAGAACCTTGCGTTTGCCAGGCAGGCACTGTGCCACTGAGCTACATCCCTGGCCCTAACATATTTCACTGAGATCCAGCTCTGCCATTGAGTCATTTTGGGTAAGTCTTTTTGTCCCTAAGCCTCGATTTACTCTTCAGAAAAAGAGTAATTTTGACTGAAATTTGCCTCAGAATCTTTACAGGGATGACATCCTAAGATCAAGCAGGACTACAGTTTTTACAGGAAGTGGGCCTTGTACCTCAGGGAGAACTCATGCGTCCTTGAGAACAGAAGCAAGAGTAGCCAGTACCCATCCAATCATCACCCACCTACTACCATCTCAGAGCAGCTCTTCCCCTGAGGGTACGCCCTGCTCTGATTGCTGCTGATATCCACGGGGTTCCACATTCTTCACAGGGTAGGAGATAATGGAACAATAATGACCAAGGTAGGGGATCCTTAAAGATATGTAGATACGATTCAGGAAATTACAGTAGTGTTATTTGTTCTTTATTGGTATATGCTTCACTGCCCTAGAGCTTAGCAGCCTGAATAACCAAATATCATTTCATGGTTTCTCTGAGTCATAACTTAGTCAGGGATAGCTTAGTAGCTGGTGAAGTTGGAGCAAGCCATCAGACAGGTTTCATATGATGGCTCAGGTGAAGGCGGACGGGATCCCACTTTCAAGCTCACTCACGTAGTTTTCGGTAAGTCTTTATGTCTCAACACATGGGCCTGACACAGGGCTGCCTTACGACACTGCAGCAGTCAGCTGTCTAAGAGAGTAAGAAGTGGTGCTATTGCTTCAACTGTGTTCTCTTAAAATCTATGTGAAAGCCCTAATCTTCAACGAGCATGTGCTTGGAAATAAAGATCTGGGAGGCAATTAGGTTAAATGAGCTCATTAGGGTGGGATCTAATGTGACAGGATGAGACTTTATAAGAACGAAAGGAAGAGATTTTTCTCCCTCTTTCCCCAGCCACAGGCACCTAGGAAAGGCCAAATGAGCACACAGCAAGGTGGTAGTTGTCTGTTACCCAGGCAAAGGGCCCTCGCTAAAACCTAACAAATGCTGGCACCCTGAATTTAGACTTCTGGACTCACTGTGAGAAAACTGATTTCTGGTGTTTAAGCCACCTCATCTATGATATCTTTTTTTTTTTTTTTTATCTATGATATGTTGTTATAGCAGCCTAAGCAGAAAAGTACAGAAGGCATCCAGGAAGGGTGCCACTGCCTTTGTAATGACCCAAATATTGTGTATTTTGTGCATTATAAGTGAGCAGGTCCACCCCACTCTCCAGACAGAGGGGTGAGGCTGAGAAGGCAGAGGGTCATGTGGCACTGAGGATTATGTTAGAGACAGCTAGAGTGGGGACAAAACTGGCATCTTTATTTTCATTAACCTGCCGCTGAATTTGGCGCCACATCATTTATAAACATAGGTTACAAATACGATGTTATGAGCAGCACTTCTGATTTTGTCACTGGTAGAAATCGTACATATTTTCATTTTATTGTATGGCTAATGCATACACCTCTGCTTAGCAGTATTTCAAACTATGAAAAACATGAAAAAGGGGGGGGGATGTTGCTCAGTGGCACAGCGCCTGCCTGGTAAGCACAAGGTCGTGAGTTTGACTCCTGGTACCAAAAAACCGCCAAAAAACAAACAAACAAAAAAACGGAAGTTCTTTGACCCGTTCTGCTATACTTGCTATTTAATGTATTAATGAAGAAATTCATGTTACTATATAATAACCTTAGCAAATAGTTGGGCAAATTTAATTTGAAACCTTTTATATTTTGTTTCATGAACTATAAAATATTATTCTGAGGAATGATCTGTAGGTGTCAGCAACTGTTAATATGTTTGTGATACAAAAATATTAAGAATTCCTAAGCAAGGGGTTCTCAAAATGTGGCTCTGGGAATAGTAGTGTGAACATTGCCTCGGGATTGGTCTCAGGTGCAAGTGGTCAAGTCCTCTCCCAGGCCTCCTGAGTCAGAAACAAGCAAGGGCTCAGTAATCTGTGTTTTAACAAGTCCTCCCTGTGACTCTGATGCTCACCAACTCCTGAGAACCACTAGTCTGAGTCTCTTCTTCAGACTTTCCATTTCCAACCAGTCCCCAGGTGAAACTTGTATTATTGGTGTAGGGACAATTTTTTGACAGCCACTGCCTTGAACTATAGTGTCACTATCAGCTGGCTGTCTTTGCCAACCCTACTGAGCCCCCTTTTATAAGGTTGCAGCCCTGTCACTAACTAGCTTATGGCTCAGGGCAATATACTTCACTTTTTAGAGTTTATTCTCATATTAAGTAGAATAAAAATGTGCTAACTTGCAGGGTTGCTATGTGAGGGGAAATAATGAATCTAAACCACTTGGCTCAATGCCTAGCATAGAATAGAAGCTAAAAAGTAGATGTTAATAGCAACACTATGATTATTATCAGTTATAGTTCTTATTAAGAACTATTATTGCTTGAGAGGGTTTGAGATTAGTAGTGAAGAGCCATGTGAGTAGTCCCATGCCAGGGTAATCATGAGATGCTGCAGGAGCTTAGACTCTGGAGATCTTACTCTAGTATCTTATTCTTGCTGAGTTCAAAGAGATTTATAATTCACTCTTGGGCAAGTCTCACACTAATCCTCTGAGGCTGACAAAGACGTTATTATCATTCTCACATTATGGAAGAGGAAACTGAAGCAGAGCTGGCCAAAGACTCGCCCAAGGTCAAAAGACAATCACCCGTGGCTTTTCTCACACTGATGTGGACTCTTAGTTACTAAGAGATGTGTCCTTTAGGGTAACTGGGGACATCCCTGTGGCCTGATCCATCAAGGAGGTGAGATGCTATTTTAGCTGGGCAAGAAGTGGCAAAACATTTGCATGTTTCCAATATGGCATAGAGAGAACCAGTTTTTTCTGATTCCACACACTGTCCCTCCTTGGTCTCACAGAGATGCTGAAGGCAGTGGGTGCTTGAGAATATACTTTCCTTCTAGATGTGCTCTGTGTTTGATTAGCTTTTGAAGTCCAGGGCAAAGGTGCTTTACTTAGCCACGTCCTCAACTGATTGGAGTTTTAGAGAGTAAATGCTAAATATGTACTTGTTTTTCTTCGTGAGGGTAATGATGGGAGATTTAAAATTCAACACTGTCTTACATTAGGGAGACAATGTGATGTCTATACATGCACATCTGATTTATTTCACTTATAAGTATGGCCTCTAATTGCATCCATTTTTCTATAAAAGCTTCAAGTTTATCTTTCTTTATAGCTAATATTCCATTGTATAAAAATGCCACATCTTTTTTATCCGATCCTCAGTTGATGGACATTTGGGTTGTTTCCAAGATTTAGTGGTGGTAAATTGTGCTGCTAAACCATGGGGGCACAAACATCGCTGTGGTATGATGTTTTCAATTCTTCTGGGAAGATACCCAGAAGGGGACTAGCTGGGTCAATGGGACGTCTAGTGTTCTGAGAAATCTCCACACTGATTTCCACAGTGGCTGCACTTGTCTATACTCCCAGCAGTGGAGAAGGGTTCCTTTTCCCCCACAGCCTCTCCAGCATTTGTTATTGGTGGATTTCTTGATGATGGCCATTCTTTCTGGGGTGAGATGGAATCTCAGTGTTGTTTCAATTTGCATTTCTCAAATGACCAATGTTATTGAACATTTTTCATATATTTATTTGCCATTTCTATTTCTTCATGTGAGAAGTGTGTATTCATGCCCATTTTTGGATTAGGAAGTAAAATCCAAAAGGTACAATAGACATTGTGAAAGGGAAAGAAACTGCTCAAAAGGAAACAACAGCTAGGATGAGCGAAGGAGAAAAGAAAGAAGAAAGGGAAGAAGTACACACACACACACACACACACACACACACACGACAGCTAAGATAGTGTACTACTAATTTCTATTGATTTATTGAAAAGAGCGGTTAATGCTAAATTTTTTAATCAACTTTGAATGCCTATATCTGATAATCCAAACAATTACTTTGAATATAACAATATGTAATATAATAACCTTTTTTGATCTCCTATTGTTTTGAAATTCTGTATCATTTTTAATGTTTTATAATTTTTTTATTCTTTAAAATAAAAAAATTAAACACTATCACAGAGAACTGAAACTTGCTTTGGCCATTAAATCTGAAGTTCAGTGTCCAGAGTCCCAAGTACAGAGAAGTCAGCATCTCTGCTTCTTATAGGATGGTTCAAGGACGTCCTCAGACTCTGTCCCACAAAGATGCTTATGGTTTATGAGCACAGGGAACTTGATGTGCTTTTCCATCAGAGGTCTAGCATCTCCTACCCAATGCTTTCTACATCGACATTGTTCTCTTTATGAATCACAACAAGTGGCCCTCATCAAAGGCCAGAGTGAGTCCGAAAAGGCAGGAAAACCACTGGATAGACTCACTTAAAGTGGTTTGGTCAGGGAGGTCTCCTTCTCACCACCCTCAGTGATGACTTCTGTGTATGCTTCTCTCAAAACATGCTGTACTCCTGTGTGAGACAATATGCTCTCAGAGAAGAGCCCTGGGCAAGCCATGCACTTCCATGGCCCTGGGCAAGCCATGCACTTCCGGTGACAAGATCTGTTCTTTGGAAAAAGAAGGAGAACATTCTAGCTTCTGCCTCATGAGAGCATGGCACAGGGACCATAACGGTATATGCCTCATGAAATACTCAGTTCACAAATTTCCAATATGGACAGAAGGCTTACATTATTATAGCAACTGTCAGCCGCAATCAGAATGCCAAATGCAGGGGAAACACACACACACACACACACACACACACACACACACACTTAGGTGGAGATGGAAAGTTTCTGGCAAAGGACAAGTTTTCTTGATCTTTGGCCTGTTCTACAGCTATTAAGGTAAGAGAAAGGGAATCATTGTAGGAGACTCAAACTTTTTCATATTTTCTATTAATGCAGTTCACTCTACAGATTGGTCACATACTCTGGAGCCCGCACAGAACCCACTGGGAGGTGCATCTCTTCCTCTCTTCTCACTGACTTCCTGCTACATTTTCCCTCACTGCTGCACAAACCCATGCAGTTCCCCAGGGCACTCAACAGTTCCCTTGCCGGCCACAGGCGGGAAAGCAGCTGACCCTGTGGCGGCGCCTGAGGAGAGATGTATGTTCTCACTACATTTTCCTTCAGCATGTTCCTTTTAGTTTATTCTTTTGCTTCTATTGAATATAGGATTTCTTTTACTTTTTTATTTTAAAGAGAAAAAAATAACAAAATAACAACATAGACAAAAACAAAACAGAGCAAAAGCAATAAAAATGATACAGGGTTTCAAAACAGAATGATAGTTTATTCTTTTGAGTTTCCTGGTTTTTTTTTTTTTTTTTCCTTTTCTGCCTCTCCCTTTCCTTTCATGTCTAAGGGCAGGTGGTCCTTCCATGTTTCTGAGGTTAATCCTCCCCATCCACACGAGTAATGTCACCCTTCCCCGCCACTCTGGGATCGTCCAGGTGCTCTCTCCTGCCGTTATCACTGTGGCAGAGAGAATATTTGGCTCTGAAATCTCCCAAGGTCGTCCCTGTTTACCAGTTTCCTGTGCAGGTAAGTGAGGCTATGTAACTACTTCCGGTGACGACAGTCTCTCCCAAGTTGAGCCAGCTAAGAGCTGGCACACTCCCTTCATTCCTCCCCTCTGCTGCCATGATAATCTTGGAGGCCAAATGTCAAGAGAGTGGAGTTGACAGGGTGGAGGAGACAGATTTCTAAGTCACTGGATGAATTGGTGACCTGTTCTTCACATGGGCAAGAATTAAGACTGGTGTGCAAAGTCACTGAGACTTTTAAAAAGTTATATTAGCCCCTTTAAATTTATTTTGACTAATAAAAACCTCACCTTTATCTTGTTCTCTTATTATTCCATTTTCTCCAAGTTCAAGCCCATCCCTTAAGACCTAACATAAATGCTGGTACCATTTCCTTATTTTTCTCTGTTGAAAATTCATTTCTTATATTTTAGTATCCCTAAAGGAACCTGTGCTAGCATTTTACATGTGCCATAGACATCTGAATAATACTTACAAAATCTGAATCTACTGCAACATTTCTTGAATTTTTCTGAAAATATTCATTTGTGCATATTTGTTTCCCATTGTGATTATGAATTCCCTGAAGGCAAGATTGCCCATTTTTCTCATGGTTTGCAAACTTCTTAATTCCTAATTTCTTTTTAGAGGCTCATAATTAAATCCCAACATGTTCCCAATTTTTAATTTTTCAGTTGGCACTCGGTTCTACTGTAGGTCGCTTATGGTATTTTCTGCTCATGTAGGACCATCAACTGGAGCCCAAGGTTGAAGTCTGGACTAGCCCATCTATCTTGCCATCCGCCCAAGCATTTATTCACATCTACAGATTTTACATCTGAAACCTCAATCTGCCTCTCATATGATTTTTTTCTTTTAAATCTCAAAGACAATTTTTTCATTTGGCCCTGGTCTTTCTCAATATTTTCTAGAAGTTTTATATTACACCCTGATTTGCTTCCAATCCATTTTACAAGTTCTATCATGATAGCATCCCCCAAGCCCAGAATTGTTTATTTTATTTCTTTCCCACTAATTAAATTAGCTACACAATCCCTGGCCTTCCTGAACAACCGCAGCCAGGCCCTTGTCCACTTATCCTGTTTTATCTGTCTTTCTTCCTGGACTACATTCCTCCAACTATTAAGTTGGGCTACACTGCCTTAACTTTATTTTCAGGGTCTACATCCTCTTGAATACATTCCTACCTCAGCCTGTTGGCGTGCTGTCCATTATGGGAGCTCTGCCTTTCGTTTAGAACATGTGGGTCCCTCAGCCACCCTCTTTACTACTGCAAAGGACTTGAGATCTGTTACAGCACAGTCTTCACCTTTCAGAGTCTTGCCGTTCCTCTGTAGTGCTTATTACCGAGCTGTTCACTAAATTTTATTAGATCAAATGGGAAATAAATGTTCTGAGCTTCTACATTTCTCTGAAATCCCAGAAAGAAATTCTAAAACTTGCAGAAAATATTTTACAAGAAAGAAGTTGCTCATTAGAACACTTTCTTCCTTTATATATTCCTTGTCCATAAGAGGAAAAAGATGTCCTTTCCATCTCAAATATCTGAAAATTGGTCTCTTAACAAAATATGAGCTATAGCATATTTTTCCAGTACAGATTTACATTAATTTCTGTGTCGCTTTAACTAAAATGTTCACAGGTTCCTAGTTCTGATCCTTACCACGGCATATTTCTTTTGATAGTTAAAGAACTCTCAGTGTTTGGAACCTGGGAACAAATCCCATTTCTGAAAGGTAGACTATACCATAAGGTATTAACCTCTGAAAAGTCATGCATCAAAATTCTCTGTGTCTTTACTGAAAAGATTAAGTTCGTATAAATTTTTGGTCATGAAGACATGTCACTGGTTTATGGAATTGAGAATACATTTAATCTTATGGGAAAAAATAACAACTTCGTGCTAAAATCTACATAGTTGAAATGATATTTCTTAGGACTCATAAAACCTGTGTTAGAATGCTCCTGTTTCTTTCTGTTTTTATTTTATTCTTGACCTATGTGGTTACTCTACATTAACAAGATTAATGTTGTTCCATTATAAATGATTCATAGGAAAGTGTTGTATTACCAAAACAATAATATATTTTAAAATTAGAAAATCAGGATATGGAGATGTAGCAACTCATAGTAAGGTTTTTGAACCCAGGAAATTATGGACTCAGCCCTCCCTGCATGTGCACAGCACTGAGTGAGGTTTGGGTGTGGGTGCTCTGTGAACTGCTGAAACTATGGTTCTGTTCTAGGCTCCAATTTTTCCCTGCCCTCCATGTGGTTACACATACAGGCAGTCTGTGATCTCTGTTGGTGTGGCCCGTGTCTGGATCCTATGTGTGTCTTGAAGTGACTGGAGACATAGAATCAGGTGGTCCACAAACTGATGACCCTGCAGTTCATGTCTGGGTTTTGCCTGTACACTGAACTGCTTGGGATCACAGGATCACTAGCCTGGGACTGCACCACCAGTGCAACCAGATTCTGGGTCATACACATGCCCTGAACACTGAGGGACCACTGGAACAAACCATCTGCCATCAACTGACATCACAGTGCCTGTCTGAGACCTGGGAGAACTAGGTACAATTCATCATTTACTGGAGAACCGGGGCCTAAACAGCACATCTCAGCAGACACTGAGGGACAGGCCTGCCTACTAGGAGACCTAGGGGCACTAGTGAACTGCCAGAGAAGAGGGAGACTGGACATTCTGCCTCTGGCATCAAACATGACAAGACAAAGGGCTAAATCGCAATCTCAGAACTCTACCCCACTCAGAATCAGTCCAGGAGACACTGACATAGGAGAACTTGGTAAACACACACCTGAAATTGCTGAAATGTTTGCAATGGAAGTAAGGAAACATCTCCATCAGGCCATAGAAGACATCAGATCAGACATAATCTCTCAGGAAAAAAATGAAATGACAATAATAATGAAAGAAATGCTCTGCACATCTAGAGAACAAACAGTTAAAAAAAAAGATGAACATAGGCAATGGGTTGAAACGTTGCATGAGCAATATAGGAATGAATTAGAATGCATGAAACAGACTCAAAGAGATTTCCAGGAAATCAAAACTTCCATTCAAAGCTTGCAAAACCACTTGAATGAAGCTGAAGATAGAATTTCAGATCTCGAAGACAGCATGGCAGATAGTGATCATGAAAGGAAGGATCTCTTAAAATCAACAAGGATCCAGGAAAAATCAATTTAACAGCTGCAAAACAAGGCAAAGAGAAATATGTCCAAGTAATAGGAGTCAATGAAACAGCAGAGGGTGACACAAATGACATAAAAAGAACATTTGCATAAATAATAGCAGAAAATTTCTTAAACATGGAAACAGAACCTGAGATACAATAAATGAGGCATATAGAACTTCTATTAGTCATAACCATAATAAAACTACACCCAGACATATAATAATCAAGATCCCAGATCTCAAGCAAAAGAACAGAATAGCAAAAGTTGCTAGAGGAAAGAAACAGATCACCTATAAAGGAAAGCCCACCAGAATCACAGCAGACTTTGGAACACAAGCCATTCAATCAAGAAGAGCTTGGAGTGAAGTATTACAGGTCCTATGACAAAACAGATTCCAACCAAGATTGATGTATCCTGCCAAACTTTCCTTCAAGTTTAATGGAGAAATAAAATATTTCCATGACAAAGAGCAACTAAAGAACTTCGTGAGTGCCAAACCATCCTTACAAAAAGCATGAAAAGACATTCTAGACAGACAATAAAATGAATGCAATTTCAAGAACAACAATAGAAAGGAACACTCAAGAAGAGCAAACAGGTAAACAGGTAGAAAAAATAAGGAACCAACAGCAAGTAAATAACATAACAATGATAAGCCAGCACATATCATTATAACCACAAGTATAAATGGCCTTAATTTACCAGTCAAAGGAAACTAACTGGCAGAATGGATTAAGAAATAAAATCCAACAATATGCTGTATACAGGAAACATGTTTTACTCAAAAGGAAATCCATAGACTGAAAGCCAAAGGATGAAAACAATCCTCCATGCAACAGGAACCCATAAAAAAGAAGTAGCTATTATATTTGCAGAAAATGTAAACTTCAAACCGAGAACAATTGAAAGACATAAGGAAGGTCACTACATACTTGTTAGGGTAAAACTGCAAGAGGATGAGATAAGAATCCTAAACATACACCAAATATTGGAGCACCAAACTACATAAGACAAATCTTAACAGACATGAAAACCCATATAATCAATAACACTATTGTAATAGGGGACATCAATACCCTTTTGACACAAAGAGATAGGTCAACTGGACAAAAAAAATCAACAAAGAAATAACAGATCTGAATCAAAGCTGTGAACAAATGGACTTAGTAGATGTATACAGAGTGTTCTACCCCACATCAGAATACACATTTTTCTCAGCTGCACATGGGACTTTCTCTAAAACAGACCATATTCTATCCCATAGAGCATACCTATCTAAATGCAAAAGAAGTTAAATTATCCCATGCATATTATCTGATCACAGTGCAGTTGGAAATTAATGACAAAAGAAACTCCAGAGCAATTAGACAAGAGAGAGAAATAAAAGGAATAAGGAGAGGAAAGGAAGAAGTAAAACTATCACTATTTGCAGATGATATGATACTTTGCATGGAAAACCCCAAAAACTCCCCACGAAGACTCCTTGAATTAATCAACAAATTCAGCAGTGTAGCTGAACACAAAGTCAACACCCAAAAATCAATGCATTCCTATACACAAATAACAGACTGAGAGAGAAATTAAAGAAACCATACCTTTCACAATAGCATCCAAGCAATTGAAAATATTTAGGAAGTAAAAGATCTATTCAAATGAAAACTACAGTACTCTGAAAAAGGAGATTGAAGAGGATTTCAATAAATGGAAAAACATTCCTTGCCCATGGATAGGAAGAACCAACATTGTGAAAATGGCCATACTACCAAAATTGTTGTACAGATTCAAGGCAATTCCCATTAAAATAACATTAGTATACTTCACCAATCTTGAGAAAACATTCCTTAAATTCATCTGGAACCAGAAGAGACCCAGAATACTAAAAGCAATCCTGGGCAACAAGAACAACTCAAGTGGAATTACAATCCCTGACCTAAAATTATACTACAAAGCTACTGTAATAAAATCAACATGGTACTGGCTAAAAAAGAGACCAGAAGATCAATGGAACAGACTGAAAGACACAGACACAACCGCAAACACACTCAGCCACCTAATCTTTGATAAAGGGGCCATACAAACTCACTGGAAAAACGATAGCCTCTTTAATAAATGGTGCTGGGTAAATTGGTTTGGCACCCTCTGAAGACTGAAAATAGACCCAAGTCTATCACCATGCACCAAACTCAAGCCAAAATGGATCACAGATCTCAATATACAAAGAGAAACACTAAGTCTATTGGAAGAGACAGTAGGTAAAAACCTTGGAGACATAGGGGTAGGCAAAGAGTTCATGAACAAAAACTGAACCAAAGAATTAACAACTGCGATCTCATCCTACTGAAAACTTTCTGCACATCTAAAGAAATCACCAGCAAAGTAAAAAGAAAACCCACAAATTGGGAAGAAAATTTAGCTGACTGTCCTTCAGACAAATGTCTTCTATCTAAAACATACAAAGAATTAAAAAACATCAGCCCTTCCAAATTCAAATACCCAATCCAAAGATGGGCAACTGAGATGAATGCATAGTTCTCAGATAAATAAAAATGGCAAATACATGAAAAAATGTTCAACATTATTAGTCATTTGAGAAATGCAAATTAAAACAAGAGTAAGATTTCACCTCATCCCTGTAAGAATGGCTACCATTAAGAAATCTACCAATAACAAATGCTGGTGAGGCTGTGGAAAAATAGGAACTCTTCTCCACTGCTGATGGGAATGCAGGCTGGTGAAACCACTGTGAAAAGCAGTTTGGAGATTGCTCAGCAAACTAGGTCTAGAGGTCCCATTCAATACCCAGCTATTCCCCTTGTGGGTATTTTCCCAGAAGTTCTGAAAACATCATATCACAGCTATATATGTGCACCCATGTTCATAGCGGCACAATTTGTAATTGCTAAATCATGGAAGCAACACCAATGTCCATCCACTGAGGACTGGATAAAAATATTGTGGTAGTTTTATATAATGGAGTATTACTCAGCTATAAATAAAGATAAACTTGAGGCTTTTATAGGTAAATGGTCACAACTAGAGACCATACTCATAAGTGAAATAAACAAGACCTACGTGAGCAAGCAACATATTATCTCACTAGTATAAGAACCTGAAAGGGTGAATAAAAACTAGGAGGTATGGTAGACATTGTGAAATGAAAGGAAAATGCTCAAAAGTAATGGGCAACTGGGGTGTGGGAAAGGAGAAGAGAAAGAAGGGGAAATTATGTATGTATGTATATACCAGATAGCTAACAGTTGTACTACTGTCTTCGATTGCTTTAATGAAAGGAACAGTTAATGATTACTGGTTTGATCATTATTGCATGTCTCTGTTTTCCTGAGAAACAGCTTTGAAGATATCAATAGTAATACACCATCCATTGTTAATTTCCTACCACTTTGTCTGTAACTCTGTACTGTCTGTATTGTTCTTACACTATTTTGTAAATGGATGTCTGTTAATATGTTTTCTTCCTTTATTGTTAAAATAAAATAAAAAATTAAAAGAGAAATTATGGATTCAGATTTCAGGTTAATATTTCTTTGTGCTTTCTCTGCAAATTATAGTGACCTATCCTATGGTCAAATGCTGGTTGTCTTAGTCCATTTGGGCTGCTACAACAAAATATCTGAAGCCAATTAATATAAGAACACCAGATATCTGTCACTTATAGCTCTGGAGGCTGGGGAGTCAACAATCAGGTCAAGCAGGTTTTGTGTCTGGTGACAGGCTGTTCCTCACAGGTGCTACCTTCTGTGTGGGTTCACATGGTAGAGGAGCAAAACAAGCTCAAGCCTCTTTCACAAAGGCACAAAGGATGGGGCTGGGGATATAGCTCAGTGGAATAAGCGCCTGCCTAGCAAGCGCAGGGTCCTGAGTTCGATCCCCAGTACCGACAAAAAAAAAAAAAACAAACAAAAAACAAAGGCCCAAAGGCCATTCGTGGGGCTCCATCTTCAAGTCCTATTCAGTTCCCAAGGGATGCACCTCTTAATACCAACATATTGGGGGTTAATTTAACATATGAACTTTAGAGGGTCACAAATATTTGGATCACAGCACTGGTGAAATAATTATAACTTCAGGTAAACGAATATGCTCAATGAAACCAATTTCAAAAGCCAGGGATCTCTGCTGTTAACACAAATGGAGCAAATATTCCTCACTATAACCAAAAACTAATCAGATAATTTTGCTAAACTGCAAGAGAACTATGATGAATAAGAAAAGGTTGATCTCTAAAGGTTACAAACTATGATTTTGTTAAAATAACGTTTTTGAGATAAGAATATTACAGATAGGGAGATTAGTGATTATCCTTAGGTTAGCGATTGGGCAGGGGGTGGGCCCGGCTGTTAAGGGGAATCGTGAGGCAGCTTAGTGGATGTATGTGGCCAGGGTGCGTGAAGCTACACGAGTGATATGATTGTGTATAAACTCACACGTGCCCACGCACTAAAACCCAAAAATTTCTGAGCATTGTACCTATATAGACATCCTGGTTTCCATAGTGCTCTTTAGTTGGGCAAGGCAGTGGGGAAAGGCCAGAAGAAACAGGAACTCAGTTTCCTGCATATTTTTGGTAACGTTCTATGAACCTACAATAATTTCAAAACAAAACACTTGTATAGGTTTTGTTTTTTGCAATGCTAAGGATCAAACTCAGGTTTTTCGCATGCCAGGCAAATGTTCTCTCCCTGAACTATATCACTAATCCATAAAACATTTTTTAAATACTGAAATGTCCTGCTCACTCTGAAGAAGGGGCTGCAAAAGAGTCAAATGAGAACACAAGTGTGGATGGTAGCTGGCCACAGGCAGGGCAACTGGCCCATAATAAAGAGGGAGCAGCTGTTTGACGCACCGCTGAGGAACCTGTGCACCTGATTTGGCAAAGCCTTCTAAGCACTACTGTTATTTTTTTTACAAAAAGCCAGAAATCTAAAGTTCCATTAAGACTCTGGCTTTTAAATACATAATTTTTATGTATGATAATTTACTTTATAAGGAATTACAAGATAAATAAATGAATCAGATGCTGGCAAAACAGAGGTGGAGGGAAAGGGAAAAATTCAAAAAAGAATTGAAATGTGTAATGTACATGTACCAATTTCCCACAGTGAAGGTAATCATTATGTACAATGTACTAATAAAAGTACTATTAGTACTGCAAACATGTACTAATAAAAGTTTTTTTTTAAGTCAATCTATCAATAAAATAAATAAACGCAGACAAGTACAATAATCCCAACTTTTCTGAATGGTGTGTAAGTAAAACGAAAGACACAAGCATGCTGGATTCAGTCTAACGAGCACTTATATATGAACTCAGCTTACAGACTGATGTTTAGTCTGACAAAAGATGGATCCCCCACTCAACAACCTGGTACTGTAATCTGAGCACATAGCTTCCATGTGTTTTTGGGCTTTAGGAAAGAAAGAAATGGTTGCTCTTGGAGAATGTTCTGTTCAAGCCACTAACGACAATGACATGAACCACTGGGTAATGATTCCGAGGGATTCTAGGTAACACAACCATTCATTTGAGGGCAGCCCACGCTGATGCTGCCCCTGCTGAAGACTCTTGCAAGCTCTAACCTATACACACAGTCACGTCCTTCTGCTTGGTGCTTGTGACATGTAGGTGTTCAGTTAGTATTCCTTGTATCAGTCAATTATCCCTTCTCAGCTTAGTGTTTTTTAAAAATTAACTTTATTGGAACATTTTTGATATACATAATAATCACATTCAGGGTAAGGAATTTGTACCAGTACATAGTATATCTTGATTCTGTTTTCCTCATTTCCCTTCCCTCTCTTCTTCCTCTTCTCATTTACAAAAGCTTTGTTTCTGTTTTTTCCTTTCACTCTTTTTTCCTTTTTCCTTTCCCTCCTTTTCCTTTCCCCTCCCCCTGCTCCCCCTTCTCATTTGAACATTTTATTCCTACTTCCCAATATCTGTAAGTTAAATGAGATAGACACAAGTTAAGAACTGCAAGCAAAGTCTGATAGCTTATGCTAGAACTTTCCTGTGGCTGGTATGATGGCCCAGTGAACAGGCATCAGTAGAACCTGTGCTCTCTAGGTCCCTTTGAAGCTCTGTTCATAGCCTTCTGCTCATGGGAGCACTACTTTGTGTCTCCAAAGTATTTGTCATGTGTTATGGTTGATACGTTTTGTCAAATTGGGGAGTCTGGAGATTTGGCTGAGTGATTCAGCAGGAAGCCAGGGTGCTTACTTTGTACACATCCTGAGCCTGTGGAAGAGGAAGGCATGGAGATTGTGTGAGAGCTACATGCCCCCTGGGTGGGGTTAGCTTGTTTACAATGTAAGGGAAGAAAAGGGGCTGCTTGCAGCCATTCCTCCCATTTGCTGGTTGTTTTTGCTGCGCTCTGCTGCCATGAACAGTTTTGCCCTCTGCCATGTGCCACTCTGCCTGAGCACCAGCCAAGTATGGACTGAAACCTCCACAAACTAAGCTAAATAAACCTTTCCTTCCTTCACTTGGGGTGTTGGGTATTTTGTCTCAGCAACGAGAGAAAAGTAACCAAGACATCATCTCTATTCTGTTAAGTGATCAGAGTCAAGACATTCCTCCTAACCCAATTGCCAATCTGGCCAGTTGGCTCAAAATGAATGAATAGCAGACACAGCTAACTATAGTCTTCACTACAACTTACAAGAGTTCCATGTATGACAGTGAGTCAATTGCATCCCCTCCCACCTCTGCATTGTCTGAAGCAACACCACATGCACTCAGCAGACTGTGCACCCTATCTCTAGCAGTGTGAGCACCCTAATTCCTTTGTGAAAAGTGTGAAAAAATTCCAATCTTTTTGGTGCTAAAATCTCATCTCTGGACTAATTATACTTTCTCAAAATCATATTTGAAGTGATTAAAAGATTTATTTACATCAATTCTTTGCTCTCACCCCTAAAATTCTGCCAATGAGTCCAGAGAATCTTTTTGAATCTTCTATTCAAAAAGTATTTGTAGCTATTACATAATTATATACCAATAAAAGAGACCTTTTCTGTTTGTCATTTTTTCACAATAGTATGCACAGTTTTTGGTTCTCAGCCTCAAAAATTATGCTGATGTAGTGTGAGCAATAATTCCAAGTGTAACCACTAACTTCTCTAAGGGGAAATATGCAGAGACCCTGGGCTCTACGTTTGTTTTCAACTAATTATCATATATTTACTTTTCCATTAGCCCAATAATTTTTCTTTCAATTCTGAATGAAGCCATAAAACACTGAATTATATAAAGGCCTGTTTAGCATAGCAGACATGTCCCATCATTCCCTAGTCCTCTGATTTACAGCTCTTAAAATGCACAACCAAGAGACTTACATGTGCCCTTTCATATTTCTTCCATCATGCCTTCACCTCCATAACCTATGTGTTCTCAGAAGGTCTACCTAGCAATTAGCTGCAGTCTTTCCATCATCTCATTATACAGAGTGATCCTGATCACAAACTTTATTAGCAACTTTCAGCTCTAATTCCTTTTATCTCCCCATTCTTACCCTGCCCAGTAACGTCATGTATATGTAACAAAAATACTCTGCAAAATGACAAGTTTTTAAAAATTTCACACTGCCCTGGCTATGCTTGGTAATTTGTCTTTGCACTGTGGAGCACCACAGTAAATTGAGATTGTCTATTTCAGCTGAAGCATGTGACGCAATTCTTTATAGAAATGGAAATAACTTCTCCCTGCCATAGGACACAGCACTGTAAATATGTTTAGGGAGTATAGGCTGGCAAGGAAGCTGTTATTTTTATTTAAAAGGTCAAAAAGAGAATTAAAACTAACCAATCCCAAGTGCTTTGTTAAAAGGTAAAGGGATTTGCAACATCTTCTCTTCCAGCTGTAGGAAGGGGAGGGACTTGCAAAATTGCTAAGAAGCGCACCAGTAAAGAGCTGAAAGGAGCTTTAAGTGCATGTTCTTATGGCAGGGAACAAAGGGGCCGATGGGACTCTCATACAACTGAAGGAGACAACTTTTGGAGACGACATTTCCAGTGCATGAGCTGGGAGAAGCCTGGGCAGGGCTGCTGACTTACCAACATCAGGGTCCGCAGCTTGTACCCTGGTTAGCAGAGCCTTGGTGGCAGTGCTTTCATAGACACGGGCATCGTAGTGGTCAGAAGAAAACACGGGCGGGTTATCATTCACATCCTCCAGGATCAGTCGGATATCAGACTGGCAAAATCTGCCACCCCCGTCCGTGGCCCTAGCGATCAGGTTGTACACTGGGACCTTCTCTCTGTCCAACAGAGCCAACGTTTTTAACTCACCTGTGAAAAGAAATGGCAGCATGGTTGGTCTTGATTTTCACAAACTGTCTTTCTTGAAAAACAAACAATCAATTAAATAAAATATTCTAAACACAGGAAGATCCAAGGACATTTGGCAAAGGACATTTGAGGAAAAAAAGCATATTCAGTGTTTTTAGGCATTATGGAAAAGATTATGGGGTTTTGAATGCAACAACAAACCGATCATAGGACCTTCAAATTAAGACCTCTGTCAAACTTGACTATCAGTTTTTCTATTGGCTTCATGGAGAAGCTTCGTAGAAAACTCACAGAGAAGGGACTAATATATCTAGTTGTTTGATGGTCAATAATGAGCCCAGGCCAAAATTTTGCTTCTAGATATTCAACTTTTTACCCTGTTTTTCAGAAGGAAATAAGGTAATTGACGAAGACTGGTTGTATGGAACAGAGGCTTAAAAGACTCAGACTATATTAGAGTTAAGCTTTTACTTCCTGGATTAAGGAAGGGCTTATGGTTTGGGAGTGAGCTGAGGAAGGGCTTGAAGTTTTAGAGCAGCAGCTGTTTAGCAGCCAACTTGGAGGTCTGTTATATGTGTATTTTCATCACTGAAAAATTCATACAGGTCAGGTGCTGGATGCTAGTCCCTGGGAAGTATGTATGTGTATATTTATTTAGGATGTTGTTTAAGATTCAATAGGAAATGAAAGTGAACACAGTGACAAACCTAACAGATGAAAAGTACTTGGAACAAAGTAGGACTTAGGAAGTGGCATTTGTAAAGGTGGTAGGCACTTGGACCATGACATTGTATTCATAAGTCACGTCCTCATACGGATTCCCTGTTGCAGCCAGCTAGTTTTTATTTATTTTATTTTATTTTTAAAATAAATTTGTTACTTTATTTGTTTGTTTTTTTGGCGGTACTGGGGATCAAACTCAGGACCCTGCACTTGCTAGGCAGGTGCTTATTCCACTGAGCTATATCCCCAGCCCAATTTTTTTTTTTTTTTTTTGCGGTACTGGGGATCGAACTCAGGACCCTGCACTTGCTAGGCAAGTGCTTATTCCACTGAGCTATATCCCCAGCCCCCAGCTAGTTTTTAAACATAGGCTGGATCATTTCTTCTGCTCCCACTATTTAAAAATTGCCATTGCATGAACTATACAATTCATAATTTATAATTTGCTTCAATAGAAAATGACTTTTTCATGAGCTCTGTACTGCAATGTACGTATCTGCTTTCAGGTGCACATAGCCTTTCACCTTGTAAATTTCACCTGAATATTCAAGAAATTTGAGGACTCATGACTTTGGAGAAACTATGCAGGAATATGTAATAAAAGCTGGACAACTGTCTAAGAGTGAAAAAGGGACAGAAAAGGGATTTAAGGAATAGCAAAATTTTCCTTACTCTGTGTTACTCTCCAGTTCACACTGCACTTTCATTTGCAATATAACATCACACACTTTGCAAGGTGATGCCTTAGCTCACAGATGACAGAAACAAGTAGACATACATATTTGACACTAATAAATGTAGACGAAGGCTGGGCAAGTTTCGTAAACTAAATAAAGGTTAGTTCAGTTGTGTAGTCCAGTGTACCCATATTTGGCACCTTATACTCCTGTTATTTCTTAGAGTCTGAGATACCAGGGCATCACCTGAAGGCTCTAGCATACTAGATAGGGTCTTTCATGTGGCCTGCTGAACACACAACCCCATGAGAGGTCAAGGTTTTACACGGGTGGATAAATAATGGTGTATATCTAAGAAATAGATTCCACCTTACCGCTTTCTGGATCTAGAAAAAATTCATTGCTTCCAGATCCATAGAGCGAGTATCGGACATCTCCACTGGATCCAATGTCAGCATCCTTGGCGCTGACCTTCAGGATGATTTTATTGGACGGAATGTCTTCAGGAAATGAAGCTGTGTATGCAACCTGGGGAGAGGTAAACAAGACTCAGTAAACTGTTAGTGTTTGGGGGATGATCACTGCAGGCAGCCATTACACATGATCTCTCTAAAAGCTCATTTATGGTATTTATCTTCAGCTATTTTTTTCTTTGATTCTGTATACTACACTCTTTGGTGAAACGTGGTACACATGCTGCCCTACTCCTCCCATGCTCATCCATTCAGAAAATGCTATTAAGCACTGTCTCTGTGTGTTCACTGCTATAGGACACAAGAGCACAATGGTGAAGAAGACAAAAGTCCCACTGCTATGAAACCATGACACACAGCACACATCACACGCTGATTGTGGCCCATTTCCCTGCTGAGGTCCAGTGAGATCCTGGGATTCTTTTCAACTCTTACAAGACCAACTACTATCACTAGCACCAGAGATCTATTTCTAAGCTACAGAACACCACTGTCTCTTGATCCACATGGTAAGAAAAGTATACTCAATGATGAGTAATATAAATAAAGAAGAAAGTAAAGTCTAGTAGTAGCCTCTGTTCCCATGCTCTGTACAGCTGTGTAAAGGCTACTTCATGTGGATCCTAGAAATTTGTGTTCAGTGCCAACACTAATAAGCTGTGCAAAAAAAATATATATATATATATAGACAGGTAACATGCAGAGCAATTCATTTCTCTATTATGATACCAATAATTCAGATCAAAGGATAAGGTTCTTTATAATTACTTAATTTTAAGATTTACTCTTTGATAGGGGCAAAATGAGGTACTTGATATTACTTGCATATTCTTTTCATATTTAGCACATTTCATTTCAGATTGCACATTCTACCCTCTTATCTCCAACCAAACATAAGAACATACTCTGGTCTGGCCACAGGAAGAAAGCCCAAATGAGTTTTGATTTAATTTTAGAGAAGCAGAATAAAAGGCAGAGCTACAACCCCAGCTCTCACCTGATCACACACTGGGCTGTTGTCATTTACGTCACTGACTGTCACTTCTACCATGGCCTGTGTGACAAAGAGCCCGTCAGTGGCAGTGATGTTGAGGGAGTAAATGTCCTGTTCTTCTCTATCTAGAGGTCTCTTCACATAGACCTTCCACTCACTCTGCACCAGGCCCAGAGCAAACCTTCCCCGGGGGTTTCCTCCTGCAAGGAAGACAGAAGTTCCAAAGATGGGTGAGACACCTTGGTCCATGTCAACCCTGAGAGGTCCGTGTGGATGCATTCAGGTGCCCCTCAAAATGTGTATTGATTGTTTTTTCGCCTCACTGTAATTCCTGCCTATCACTATGGCGTCCAGCCAATATGGCGGTGGTGGTTTGTGCTGAGCCAGCATGGCACCAAGCCAGTATGGTGCTGGCCACTAGAGGTCAAAGCCAATATGGCGCTGGCCACTAGCAATCATATGCTAAGCACCGCCCTTCTTCCTCTCAGTCAAATTATGACTTCCTACTTCCCTTTTTGTAATATCCTGTTTCTTTTTCCCACACTCCCAATCAATACTGGTCCACCATGTCAGGTGGTCCGCCTCCTAATCCCTGCCTCCAGCCTGGGCCTATTTAGCCCTTGAGCCCATGAAAGACCCTTGGAAGTTCCATGTTTCTCTTCTCTTCCCTACTGTGGTCTTCTTTGCACCCACAATAAAGGCATTTTATTCTGCTTTACTTCTCTCTGCGCTGGAAAAATGTATCATATATCATGGATGACGGTGAAAAAAATTGATACTCCCTTTGATTCACCTGCCACAAAGCAGATATTTATATGATGGGCTTGTGAGGCAAGTAACACAGCAACTTTCCAAGAGAATAAAATCCACTTAGAGAAACTGGAGATGATCTCTTGTTTAGTTTCCCCTTAAGGACAATCAAATTCAAACTGTGAAAAATCAATCCTCTTCTCAGGATGTTACAATTGTCTTTCCACTTAGTCTCAAGAGAAGATGTAATACACTATAGCTCTTGTTACCAAGACAATTTCATTAACTGTTGATTATGCAATCAAGAAAAGGCAGTCAGTTCTATTAAGGAATCTTTTAATGAGGGCTTTATCATACAGCTGTGCTCTTCTCATAAGGGCTGGAGTTTAGGGAGAAAAGTTTATGTGACAGAGAAAGACCCATTAGTATTTAATAGCCCTAACAAGGGGTCATTTATCAAACAGTTCAAAGATAAGCACTGCAATTAGGTCAGATTTATCAAAGTGAAAATGGGGAAAGTGGAAGAAAAGTAGAAGAGATGAAGTGAAACAGCTTTTCATAATGTTGCAGCATGGTCAGTGGTCCCAGCCATATCACCTTTCTGCTTCATTAATCTACACAGACTAAAGCAGCTTCGCACAAGGTAGGAGGAGGAGAGAACAGAGCTACCTTGACCCTAAAAGAAAAAATAGCAGTTGAAACAGTGAGAGAGACTGGGCTGAAGATAACTGGCAAGAAGTCTGGGGTCAGGCGTAAGGATCACCGCCTCATTCACTCTGTTTATTCGGTTACTTATCACCTTCCCTGGGACATTGTTCTAGGCAGCAAAGCATTAGCAGTGGGCAAAACCAACAAAAATCCCTGCTCTTGTTGTGAAACACACATTCTAAGGGTGTGTTTCATTCTAAGGGTGAGAACAGTGCAAATAATTAGGAGACTTGAGAGAAGGTGCTAGAACCTTGAGTTTCTATTGGTAAAACCAAAATCCAACTCATGTAAATAGTAAAACTAAAACTTTACCAAAGAGAAAGTGGAATGTAAGCTCTAGTAGGTGTTAGGCAGGCAGTTAGACATTAGTGAGTCCGAAGGGTAAAGGGGGTCCGAAATAGTTATCGTTAATATTGATTATACTTACAGTACATACTTATATAGCCAGTTATAGTAAAATGAAGAAGCAAGTGGTATGGAGAACTAAGAGAGGTAGAAGTATGACAGGCAAGCAGACAGGCCTGGGCCATCAGGGTGTCAGGACAGAAGATGAGGGCACATCCAAACTTTGCACTGTGGCTGTAGGTGTAGCTGAAGAAGATTAGTAACAGTGGCCAGATTTACATACTCTGCTAAGGGGTAAAGGCAAGTCTGAGATTATTGGTACCACTCTTTTGAAATTTTCCTCAATAAATAAACCATTACCTCCTAAAGGGTGGGGCATCCTTTCCCACCCACTAAGAGCAAGACTAAAATTGCCAAAAACATGGATTATCAACTGAGGTTGATGATGTCATCCATATGCCCTTGCTACTATTGGATCAGTATTAGCAAAATGACAATACTTGTAATCATACTGGTTGATTATAGTTTTGACTGACATTGTACTCACCTCTATAAAACTTTCTCAGAAAAGTGGGCTCATTGGGAACCCATTTGGGACCCCTCCCACCTCTCAGAAGCTATTCCTATTCCCCATTCCTTTTCCCCAATAAATTTTCCTGCTCCCCACCAATTGTTCCTTAGAATTGATCCTTCAACTTCAAGGAACATGCACTCAGTATATCTCACATCTAGCATATTGGGAGTTACATGCTTTTCCCCAATATCACAAGGACCTCAGAGCATGATACATTTATAATCATTTGTTTGTTCTCAGACTCAAAATGACTCCATGGAGCACAATGACATGTGCAACTTACATATTATGCACATTTATCCTGATACCTGGCTATCTATTTTCAAAAAATGAATAAAGCATTCCTGTGCACCAAGGCCTGTGGCCTAGAGATATTATAAAGGAGAATGTTCATTAAAGACCCTCCCACCTTGTGTTAATACCTGATTTACAGCAGAATTTTTTCTTTTCTAAACTTCTTACATGACTAAGGCCCCCCCCATATACTGTACATCTAAAAATAACAAGGACAACAATTTGCATTTCCAGAGTAACCCTTAGGAAAAATGTTGATAAGCGTCATAGTCATCACACTTTTGTGAACCCTAGGAGCAACTATTTTTTTAAAGAGAAAAAAAAACAAAATTTGAAAACTAGGTAATAGGAGAGTAACAATAGTTAATACATTTCATATTGTTATCTTTACATTAGTCACTCAGAGTGTAACATATCAGCATTTAATTGTCCAAAGAATATTAGCACAAACCTTTCTTTTTAATGAGCTAAGAGGAATTAGTAGTATAGCTATCTTAACTATCTTTTATGTACACATATTTTTTCTTTTCCCTTAGGAATAACTCTTGGATGCATAAAAAGATACCTAAACTTTACCATGGTACAATTGCCTATGGGGCAGCGCCTACTTTCTTACTTGAATCATAAATCTTCCTACTCATACTTCTGCGGGGCCACCTATGTATTTTGACTGAACTCCTTCATGAAAGCCCAAAGGACTGAGAGCTGGTTCTCCATGGCATTAGACCCCAGATTCCCAGTAACATAGGCACATTACTGGTAAACATTAATGAATCAAATACTTTCGCTGTCTTCCTTACATGAGAATATTATAAAAATTTTCCCTCAGATACCTTTAGTGGAGCCCTCCGTGGTCTGGAACTGCTCAATTCCTAAATTGCTTTTTGCTCCAACAAAATTTTTATTGTGCCTAAGTATATCTTTGAACACAACTAACAAACAAGTAACATATACTGTACATTGAGTGCTGCTTCCCTGAAAGAATGAAGCCATATCACCTTCTAATGTATCCTAAGAAAAAAATAAGAACAGAGCAAGAGCAAGCATCCATGATCCTAAAGGAGAGACTTCAAGGAAAGAAGCAGAATTCTGAGGGCCAGACTGCGCTCTGGTTAGAAGACATGGGGAGGTGGTTGGTCTCAGAGCCTCAGCACTGGGGGGAACCGAGGCATAACCATAATCAAATCTTGCAGATGGCATGGAAATGAAGGCTGAACATTCCTCTTGGGCAGTGGCTCTCTACTGGGGGCTGGGCTTCTCCCTGTCTGGGGTATTTGCTGGTGTCTGGAGATTGTTTTGATTGTCATATCGGGAGCATGGTAGTAGTATGGCCATGTGGATCCACTAGGCAAAGGGCTGGGGTGTGGTGAGACATCCTACAGTACAATGCCCACCCTCAAGAACTATACATCCCCAAATATCAATCATGGTTTTGCTGAGAAACCCTGGTCTAGAGAGGCTCTGGGTCCTCCCTGGGATATCACTGTCCTCCACCATTGGCTAGGGTTCAGTTATGCTTCAGTGGAATATTATTTCAGTGCACATAAATTTAACCTGTTAAATGCTTTCAGTACAGGCAGGACCGCACCGTTCTTTTGTTACATAAGTAATTAATGGTCCTTTGTTAATCTGAGGCAGCACAGCCAAGTTGTGCTACATCAAGAGCAAAAGTTAAATCTAATTAAAATCAGCTGGTGGGTGGCACTGCTAATAGTAACCATAGCTCTAAGCTACTCTGTACTCATTACTTTGATAGAGGTGCTGGGATAGTCTCTTTAAATCATCAGTTGAAAATTTAGAGGCTATGTAAAAGTAATTAAGGCTGAATAATTAACAGTTCTTCCAAACAGAGAAGTAACCCTCAAAATGCCTTAGAAGCTTCCCTGCTGAAATGAAGTACAAATAAGTCAAAACGCAGCTTCACTCACCTTTCTCTCCTTATCGTTATCTCACTTTCACTGCAGTAGCACACATGAGGGTGTCAGAAAAGCACAAAATATCAATATACAGTACAACAACCTTTGTTAATTTCCTACCACTTTGTAATTCAGTATTGCTTGTTTTGTTCTTATGCTATTTTGTAAATGGATGTCTGTTAATATCCTTTCCTTCATTTTTTAAAATAAATTTTCAAAAAAGAAAAGCACAAGATACAGAAAATGTTCTTATAAGCAAAACATCTCCACAAACAGTCCACAAAGGAAAAGGAGATGAATGCTGAGACGTGTGGCAACTCCACCCTCTGACGTGTTTATTTGACTGCGGATCTTATTCTGCAGTGATTAATTAACTTTTCCACTAACATACTTAAGCAGATTCTGTGTCCTAAGGGCATTCTAATTAATTCATTTTCCACTCTGAATAATGTGGTTTTTTCTAAAGGAAAAGCCGCCTGACTCTAAGTATTGATGGAGTCTTTAAAATCTTTTTGCACTTTGCTTATGTTCCGGCTTTGAATGTCACAGCATCAAAACACTGGCTTAAACCCCCAAATCATTTTTAGGAAGGCTGTCCTCACACTACCGCCCTTTTCTCTATGTTGTCAAAAGCCTGTCAGCCCTGGCAAGCCGTTCCTAATCAGTGACAACCCTTTTCACTCTGACATGAAATCTTTGCCTCTACAGAGCAACAGCGACTTTTTTATGCATGTTTGGTGACCCCATTTGTCTATCTTGGTTTTCCAAGGAACTGCTACTTATTATTTGCAAAGATAAAAACAGATCCAAGAAAATAGAGTTGTCAGAAGAAACCTCCTTGATTTGGAATTATAATTTAGGACTTAGCAAAAGGTCAAACTGTGAGTTCTAATTTGTCTGTTTGTGTCTATATACTTTTATGACTAGGAAACATGCATGTGGAGCTTACTGGAATCAAGCTGGTTTGCTTAGCCCTAAAAAGAGTGGAGAAAAAAAATACACACATTTAGAAATGTCTTTCCTCACCCCAAAGAGCTATTGTTTTCATTTATTCACCTGAAATATTTGTCTAGACTTCTTTATGACATGATAAGTGACACAAAGATTGAGTGCCCACCTCGGTAATGCTGTAGACAAATAAATGAACTCCAGATCAAGGCTGAGTTAATGACCAGCAATCAAAAAACCAATCTATTTAGAGACCTTTAACTCTGCCCAGAAATATTTTATGGCTGTCAGGTCTTACCTCCTCTGCCTTCTTCTCTTGTACCCTTAACCATTCACCTCTCCCATCTTTCTTTAGTAAGCAGAGCATATGGTGAGACCTGGGTGTTGAGACTCACCTGTAATATGGTAGCTCACTTGGCGGTTAATGTCAGAAGTGTCTCTGTCCCATGTGCTGAGCACAGCCACCACCTCTCCTGGAGGGTCACTTTCCTTCACATTCCCTCGGTAAACCTCCTGGGCGAATACTGGCGCATTGTCATTTATATCTGTCACTCTGACGGAGACCAGAGCCATGGAAGAAAGAGAGAATGCCTCTCCTAGGTCAGAGGCCACCACAGAGAAGGAGAAGGCAGGGTCTGTCTCGTGATCCAGATCCTTCAGGGTGGTGATCCAGCCTGTGTTGCTGTCAATATTGAATGCTTCCATTACCTTTTCAGGGTGGGAATCTGAGTGGAGGGAGTAAGTGACCTGCCCATTGGCCCCCCAGTCCATATCGATAGCTCTCACCTGTGTGAGCTTGGTGCCCACAGGCATCCCTTCCATTATGATGGTCTCGTAGCTTGAAGTTTCAAAGACTGGCTTGTTGTCATTCAAATCTAATACCTTGATATCTACATCCACAGTAAACACAACGTCTACTTTGTCCAGGGGGATAGTAGCTGCTGCTTTGAAGTGGAAAGCTGGGCGGGTTTCGTGGTCAAGGCGCTTGTCGAGCTTGATAGTGCCTGTTTCCTGTTCTATGACAAAAACACCTCCTTTGTTATTCTCTGGCCGTTCGCCATTCACTGTGCTGAACCGGACATTCTGACTGGGTAAAACCCGCAGGGTGTCCACTGTGCTTCCAATGGCTGCATCTTCTGCGATGGTAAAGGAGTACTGAGACTGGGTGAATGAAGGTAAAAATGTTTCAGGGGGCAAGACGTGGACATAGACAGGAATGAGGGAGTGCCTCACTGGAATTCCCCCATCCACTGCTTTGACAAAGAATGACAGCACTGTATTTTTCAGCTGGTTAAAACTGCCCTTTGTGACCATCCATCCACTGTCAGGATCAATTTCCAAGAGGTCAGCCACTGAGACAGAGGCCTCACTATAGAGGGAATAAGTGATCCTTGAATTTGCTCCATCATCTGGATCCATGGCTTGAACTTGAGTGACTAAGTGGCCCCTTCCCACATCCGCCCTTACACTGGCTCTATATTCTACTGTCATGAACTGGGGCGCATTGTCATTTTCATCCACAACAATCACCCTCACAGTGCAGAAAGTTGTTCTTCCTCCACCATCGAGGGCCCTCAAGAAAATGCTAATATCTCCTTCCAGAGGGTTTTCCCGGTCTAGCCGTTCAGTGGTGATGACTTGTCCATTGCTGTCTATGAGAAATCGGTCCTTGGCAAAATCATTAATGATGGCGTAGCTGATGTGCCCATATGTCCCCGAGTCCCCATCTGTGGCTCGAACATGAATTACCTTTGTACCAGCAGGTGCATTCTCTCTCACCTCAGCCACATATGTGCTTTGTGAAAAGGCAGGGCTGTACAAGTTGGCCCCAAGCACCCTGATATGTACCTGTGCAGTGCTGGTGAATAACCCGTCAGAAACAGATACATTGAGACTGTACAGGGGCTCCATCCTCTGCTTTCGGTGGTTAGACAGAGTGATGACTCCGCTCCTGCTGTCCATCAGAAAGCTTGTCCGGTCATTCCCAGACAAAACGCTGTATTCTAACCGGTCAAAGTCGGAACTGTCTGCATCTGAGGCTTGCACACAGGTTACAAAATGGCCCCGGGGAGCTAATTCACTCACATATGACTCATAAATGAGTTGATTAAATACTGGGGGGTTGTCATTTATGTCAGAAATGTGGATGTGAACCAGAACCTCACTGCTCAGTGATGGAAAACCATTATCTGTTGCTCTGACTTTCAAAGTGCAGTGTTGTACTAACTCATGGTCCAGCATCCTTGCTGTCAGGATTAAACCACTTGAGCTGTCTATGTGAAAGTAGTCTGTACTGTTGTAGGTATCCTGCACAATCTGATAATGAACTATTTTATTGTTTCCTGAGTCTATGTCAGAGGAGACAACTTGCAAAACAGGTGTGCCAATGAGAGATGCTTCAGATAGTGTTGTATTGTATGTGGGCTGATCAAAAATAGGAGGGTTGTCATTTACATCATTAACTAGCAAGTCAACAGTGACTTCAGCCCTAGCACCAGTGAGGGCATCACTGGCTCTTACTGTCAACTTGTAAATAGACGTAACTTCATAATCTAAAGGACTAACAACTTTCAGGACTCCAGTATCAAAGTCTATGTTAAACTGTTCAAAAGGATCCCCATCAATGATAATGTATATGATACCTTGACCTTCTGGACTGGTTGCGTTGATGCTTAGAATGGGAGTGTCCATTCTAATGTCTTCATTGATGGACGCTGTATAAAATGGCTTATCAAACACTGGCATTGCTTTGTTGACAATAGTGATGGGAAGTCCCACAGATGTGGACAAAGAGGGTTTTCCACCATCTTTGGCTACAATAGTGACTTCATACTCAATGTTGGACAAGTCAGAGTTGAATGCTTCTTTTAAAATAACGTTCCCCGAATTAGGGTTAATTTCAAAGTGTCCATAATCATCCTGAAGAACATAGGTCACTTCCCCATTTGCACCTTTGTCTCTGTCAATGGCTGTCACCCGGTATATCAGAGTCCCAGGCTCAGCATCAACTTGCACAGCAGCATAGTAAGGGAGGCCCACAAAGACTGGCGCATTGTCATTTATGTCTTCAATGTTAACTCTGACCACCACCCTAGCCACACGTAGATGGTCTAGCTCGCGGCTGGTCTCCACGACCAACTCATACAATTCTTGTTCTTCACGGTCAAAGGGAACTCCAGTGGTCTGAATGACTCCTGAGGTAGATTTTATTTTGAATTTATTTCCTGGGTTTAAAATGGTATATTTTAAGGGCTCATTAAGGCGGTTTCCAACTGCATTGACAATAGCAACTTTGGTTATGTTAGTGTTGTTCTCTAAGATTGAGGTGGAGTAAAAGCTTTGGGTAAAGTGGAGGCCACTGTCCATGGCTTCTTTAACCACGATGGTGACCATGGATGTGCTGTAGAACTTTCCATCGGACACTTTCACTATCAGCATGTAGTGATCTTTGGAAAGGTTGTTGTTTTTTACGGTGAGCACTCCACTATTTGAGTCAATTAAAAAATGATCCGAGCTGCCTTCCATTAGGCTGTATGTCAGCTCAGGAGGCACTTCAGAGTCAGGATCTGTGGCACTAACTTTCAGAACCTCCACTCCAACATAGGTAGGGAGAAGTAAGACAGTCTCAAACACGGCTTGAGTGAAAACAGGTGGGTTATCATTCACGTCTGTCACTTCAATGTCGACTTCAACAGGACTTTCTGCAGTCATCTGGGGGCTCCCACTGTCTCTCACATGCACATGAAAATGGAAATGGGCAATGGTCTCGTGGTCTAGGCTTGCAATTGTTCTGATTGCACCTGTACTGGAGTCCACCGTGAAAAACTTCTTGGCCGTGGACTCCACAATCTGATACACGAGCAGTGCGTTCTGGTTACTATCAGCATCAGCAGCTCGAATCACTAGTGGGCTGTTGTCCAAGCTCCTGACAACGCTGTTGACTGGGGCTGCCTCACTTAGACTGCCTGAGTATTGAGAATAGAGAAAGACTGGAGCATTATCATTTTCATCAACAATCTGAATATGGACTGTGGCATTGGAAGCCATCCCTGCCATGTTAGTGGCCTGGATGATGAGGTGATAAGAAGAAGCATGCTCGTAATCCAGAGCCCTTCGAGTGGTGATGACTCCAGAATATGGATTGATGGTAAAGATTCCATCTGTGTTTCCATCTTTGACTTCATAAATGAGGGTTGATTGACTGATGGCAGAGATTAGAATGACTGACGTTCCAATGTCAACATTCTCGTTTACTTCAGCTTGGTAGTCTTTGTGAGTGAACTTGGGGTGAGAGTTATCAGACATGGTGACAGAAATGCGCACAATTGCAGTGGCAGACATTGGTGGGGAACCTTGATCTGTGACTTTGACAGACAGGACAAACTGACTCATTGTTGTCATATCTGGTTCTTTGGAAATAGTGATGATGCCCAGGACTGGCTCGATCTTAAACGTGGTCCCAGTATTCCCTAGAATACAGAAATCAATGGGGCAAGGAGTTACAACTGGGTCATTAGAATCTTTTTTCAAGATTAACTTTGCATCTAAAAGCAATTCAGAATATCGACAGTTTCTTATTTCACGAGAAACCTCAAGTTTTTAGTGAAAAGAATGACTACAGATTAGAAAAGCAACCTTAAAATTTTTATGTGTACTTCTGTATCTGTGCACCTTGTGTATTCATGTCCACCTGCATAGAGGAGGGCAGGAGTGAAGAAGGGCAGTAATCGGGAAAGTTCTCCTAACTTGCAAAACAAGCAGTGACCTTTTACTGCAATGTGGTCAGTAGAAAGCAATTTCTAGTATTCATTCTTTAGCATTCTGACAAAAATAACAGACTTGTCTTTCTAGGATATTTAAAGCAACTGAAATAAGTTTTCCAGTAAAAATATTAATTTTATATCAGTAGCTTTTGGTGCTAGATCGAAAGCAGCAGCTTCTGCAACAAAAGAAACAACACAACACTGTGTACATTCAAGGTGAGAAATAAGAAAGCTTGTTGAGACAGATATGTCTGCTAAGAATGCGTAGAACTTCCTCCTTTCTAGCCTGTGAAGAGACAGAAAGACTAACTGGCATGTACCAATGCCACTGCTACTTTTACCTGTCTGTCTCTCCATCTATGTATCTATCAGTGTATCTATCTATGTATCTATGTCAAAGAGACATAGATCTATGCATGTATGTATATATGTATGTATGTATGCATGTATGTATGTATCTATCTATCCCTAAACCAGTGCCATATTCTGTGTTTTACACTGAAAGAAGGAGTATTGTAATAGTTTTGGGGCATTTCTCTGTTGTCATTTGGTTTCCAATTATCCCAAAGATAAGCTTTGTAACACAAAATTGTTGATACTTCACTCTAGCAGAACTGACTTCCTCCAAAACATGACTTTGATGAAGTGGGTTTTATCAGGTATGGAAAATTTTTTCCCAGGTCACTTTTTCAAGTGCTGATATCTTTTTCTGATTTCTTCCCTATTCTTCACTCCTGCTTTCCTCATCTACTGTGGCCTTGAACATAGGACATGGAAGTACCCAGAAAATATTCTACGGTGATTGTTCCAATCTGTAGCCATTCTATTCACTAAGCATTTAAGGCATTTTTGATGAAGTAATAAACTTGACTGTTGGCATCCAGCTTGAAACCAAGAACTAGAGGAGTAAGGCTTGTACACTTGAGGACCAGGCGTGCTACAAGCAGGAGATGCAGGATCCCACTCACATGAAATGAGGAGGGCTGTGGGCCACGCCCCTGCTCAGGTCTGTGGCTCTGCTCTGCAGTAATTTGGAATCTGGGATTGTTGAAGGTGATGAAATAAAAAACAGAAAACAGAAAACTTGAAGAACAGAGAGAAGGTTAAGTGGTGACACAGAGCTAGAAAGCAGTGGAAGATATGAAGACACGCCCTTCAGGTTGCTTATATCTCCTTCTCAGGCTTCCCGCACATGTCTGAAGCACATGCCTTTGTTTTTAGACTCTTTAAACTTCAAGCTAAAGGTCTTGGTTATTCAAGTGTATCCGCATTTTTCTTTCCTTTTGAGTGCAGTAGTTGAGCAGGCATACAGACCATTTCAGTGTCAAAATCATTGAGGTAGGATTCAGGATTCAGACAGTGTTTGCTTATATGATATGCTTGTTCAAATAAACAGCAAATAAAGCTGTGTACATACTTCTTGTTATATACTTTTTAAATAGATTTTTCCATGTCTGAGCAGAAAAGGGTTATATTTGTATAAAATTTACTTGATTATCTATTTTTAAAGAGAGAGCATATTTAATAAAGAGGTCATTTGATTCCAGCTTCAAAATGTATTAAACAATATTGTCTGTTAATATTTGCATGAGTTTTTACATTGCCACCTACACATGACCATTTTCTGAATAAAATAATAACAAAAAGCTTAATGATGTTTAAATAAGCCTTCAGTGAAGAGCACCTTGGAACTAAGCCCGAAAGCATTTCCCTCGGCAGTGGTTACTTTCCAGTGACGGCTTCCGCCCTGACTGATGGGTGCTAACGCAGTAGGTCCCTGTGCTTGGGGGCCTGCCGCAGAGTTTCCAGGGAAGACTCCCCCATCCCAGGCTCAGCTGCATTTCCTCACCCCTACCAAGATACGTTACAGCGGTCGCTGAGTGGAGCCAGCTTTTGGACTCCAGGAGAACTCTGTGAACCTGCTGCCCCGGGACCCCTGATCTGCCCCTGCACCCCTCCAGCACACTGCATTCCTATGGCAGCTCTTCCCTGCTTCCTGTTCCACACCTTGGCTCGTTTCCTTGGAATCCACTTACTGCTTATTCTCTCCTCTTCTAGAATACCTGGAAATTAACCTCTGCCTGTATTCTGCAATCTATGGCTTCCTGTGGTCTTCTGCTGACCAGGTACAAGGCTGTTCCCTAAACCATCATTAGTTATCTGGTACATAGCACAGTGCCTGCCACAAAGAAGGGGCACAATAGTTCTTTGTGGAAGGACCGAGAGACTGACCTCAAAGAGGTTTTAAATTATCTTCGTGTATGTCTTTTAGGTTTCAGTAGGTCTCCATCTGACTCAGTGCACAGCCTGCTTTCACTTATATTCTATTCTCTCGGAGCCATGACTGGCACCACACACAAAACTTGAACTAAATGGATGACCTGTAACTCTGCAGTTAAATTCTACCTCAGTCAAAATAAATAGCTTCAGCAGTTACTCCAGGGGCCAGGCAAGAGACAGGAAATTTATAGTCCACCAGTAAATGTAAAATCTTGCTTATCTGAGGTGTATTAAAGAAGTTAAATAAAATGTAACATTTTACAGAGCTGCTTGTCATTTGCTTCAAAATGCTGAAGCATCAGGCATCAGCCTCTCTTCTCGTCATCCGAGAAGGGGTTTTCCTGGCCAGGCTGCATCTGTGAGTGTGTGTAGGAGCCTACCCGCTGTGGGGGAGTTATTGTGCACACTGTAGTTCCCATTATTCTTTACACGTATAATCAAAGGTCTTTTTTTTTCTTTAGAGCACAATCCTTTTTGTAGTTTTCTGGAAATTTGGGTTTTCTTTACAAAGGAGCTTTGAAGGAAATAATTTTTTTCTTGTTTTAACCAGTTCTTAAAGAAAAGACAGAGAACCACACTATAGTTGTGGAGTGTAAAACATAGGCGAAGCAGTCTTTCCATTGGTCAATAAGTTAATTACTCCTTTCCATTGGTTAATAAGTCAATTACTCCTTGAAACTCCATATTGGTATAAAAATTTTCTGGCTATCTAGATAAGTCGTAGCTTCAGTGACTGTAAGAAGCAGGTAGAGGTAGACAGACAAATATTTAGAAAAATGATTTAAAAAGTTAAAAATAGGCTTTATATCCAAATGATATGAAACAATGTATAGACATGCATGAATGTAAGGAGAAAAAGACAAGATTAGGGGAAAAAACAGAAAGAAAGAATTGTTGGATTAGATGACATTTTCTGTGAAAGGTTTTCCTTTGTTATTATTATTTTTTTTTTTTTGGCGGTACTGGGGATCAAACTCAGGACCCTGCGCTTGCTAAGCAGGCGCTTATTCCACTGAGCTATATCCCCAGCCTCCTTTGTTATTTTTGTGGAACAAAAAGAATAAGAATTATACAATTAAATAATAAAAAATGTTCTCTGATAATCAAGAGATGGAAAGTAGCATTTCAAAATACTAGCAAGGCTTTGGGCTGAAGGAAAACCTATGGAAATCTGGAAAAGAAATGGAATTCTCTTAAGGCACCTGGATGTTAGGGACTAGTAGCTTTTCTTTTCTTTCTTTCTTTTTTTTTTTTTTCTATACAGAGGTTAGCATAGACTTGGGTAAAATTCAGGGCCTAGAACAGAAAATAGTTTTAGAATGTAGTGATTTTATTTTAAAAAAGAAGGTTATTGGCTCTTCTATAACATTCCTACTCCCAAACTTTCATTCTAGCATTTCTGTTTTATTCAACTACTCATAAAAATGCTGTACATATACATGAAAGGAAAGAAGCCTTTCTATTGCTGGCACAAAAGGAGAACGCACTTGGCATTATGAAGGGCAGACATATGTTGCAGAATGTTTTGGAAATATGTAGCTTGAATATTCCAAAAGACAGAACAGGGGAAGCAAAATAGAGTAGATAAAGGATATCTGCCATTTTTAGGTCCGCAGTGCTACGTCTTGCTTGGACATGTATCTTTCTGTCATAATGTTGTCTAGCTATCCATCTTGAAGCCAGCTGTAAACTATGAGTTTATCTTTTGAATGCTAAAATTGGCTTTTAAAAAAATCTCAAATTTAACAAAATACAAGGCTATGGATACTCATCCATCAGGTGAAACAGGTAATTCAACCCCTTATCCACCAACTATTCTCCTGCTCAGACTGCCTCCAGGGAAGTGAACTCGTGCTAACTATGGGTTGTGGGGAGCTCTGAAGCCCACAAAGCACCTACTAATAAATAAACAAAGATATGTGGGATTCAATTCACAGAACAGCCAAGCATTCCTGAGGCAATGGTAAGCTTTGGTTATTCTAGTCTGAGACATGGCTTGTTGGACCATGAGTAAAAGCCACAGAATATATACACATTTCTTCTCCCTTTGCCATTCAGAAAAAAAAATCTGAGATGAAACACAAAGCAGAAACTCTTTTCTTGCTGTCAATAATAGAAAACATATCACTGAAGTGCCAAGAACTTTATACACCATCACACATAAATAGAATGGCTGCTTGGCCAAATATTCCATTTAGAGTCACAACAATCTGCATTTCACACAGTGATACATAATACTGAGGGCCCAATGCCATGTATTACACTGAAATCTGTGCAGTGTAACAGCTCTCACCTGCTTCTATGGTATATATGAGTTCTGCATTTTCCCCTTTGTCTTTGTCCAGAGCAGTCACTTGCAGAACAGCTGATCCCAAAGCAGCCGATTCAAACACAGATGCTTCGTACAGTGGGTTGGTAAAATAAGGACTGTGGTCATTAGCATCCTCCACATTCACAATGACTCGGGCCAAGTTTCTTCGATAAGGAAACTCCTGATCTCTGACCTTTAGGCAAAATACAAGAAGCAGTAGGACTAAAATCTTAAATTGCACAGAACTCACATGGCTATGTCAGCAGTGAAGTCAAAATGAGATAATATCGCACACAAGTGTGTGACCTAGCCATGGCACCTAGCGGGTGCTCACTAAGTGGTAGCGATACCAAGAGAAGAGGTAGATTTTGTACAAATGCAGGGGCACTTCATCTGTATTGCTCAGTTGGATGCCTGCCCCATAGTCTGGGCTTGATCCACGCCAGCACAGCTGGTATCTTGATAGCACAGTCACAGTACTGTTCTCTGGGTCCCTACACAGCTACTTCCTCCTGGCCACGTATATTTAAAGCTGCTCATGGAATTATGGGTGGGAGGCCCTTTTCAAAGGAAATGAAGAGTGGGTTTTGTGGATAAACGCTTCACGGCCATTCATTCATTCATTCATTCCACAGACATCTATTGTCATCTGCTGCCTATCAAATCCCAGGCTTGACTCTAGTGGTTTAGTAGTGAAATGTGTATAGTCCCTATCCTCAATAAGATTAAAGTGGGGAGTACAAACAAGCAAATGACGACACACAGTGCTAAGTGAAGGCATGGGAGATAGTAAAAGTGCACTCAGAGGGGGTTGGAAGAAAAACCTAACCTAGTGTTCAGCTTCCCGGAAGCGGTAACAAGCCCAAGGAGAGGCAGTAAAATGGTGGTGATGTCAGGCAATACTTTCTTGCATGAAGATCCAATATTCACAAAGGTCAAGAGTTGGGAGAGAATCCCGACTCTGGTAAGATGAAGCCAGTCTTAATTTTTAAAGTTGAGACCTCAGTGTGATTTCACCAAAGCACTTTGTCCAAGAGCTTTAAAAGTCCCCGTTTGACATATGGGAGACCTTTATAAACAATTCATTCTTCAACCACAACCACATGGTTCTGTTATGATTTGATGACGCACTAATCAACTGTGTGCTTTAGGCTTGCTCAATTTTAGTCTGTGCAGTTTCACACAAAGATGTAAAGAAATTAGGAAATATACAGAAAAGAGGCATCAGAAAGGAGGGTTTCATAAGTAGCACCTCGAAGGAATTAGTAAAGTGACTAAAATGGCTTGGCTTGGAGAAAGGCAGCACAGAGGACTTATTTACCTTCAAAATTCAATAACACAAATGGTAAATGGTAAATGATGACCAAGCTGGACTCTAAGTTTGAGGAAAGAATGAACAGAAATGGCTTGAACTCTGAAAATGGAGTCAGTCATCAGCACAGTGTTTCTTCTTTTGAAGAAAGCATGTGCAAACTTGACCCAGGAAGTGTGCTGAATTTCTATAGACTTGCCTGCCACACCTAGGGCCAGGCTGAACTCTTCACTGTGGGATTACTGACACAGGCCAGCTGCACTTGAACACTGGCTCCAAACGTGCAGGAGCTTTCTCTCCTTTGTGCCCTCAGTACCTAGAGGAGTACTTGATGGACCCCTACATGCTCAGGAAGTATCTCTTGAGTGAATGAAGAATGAACAAATGAATGAATGGTCAGAGGGATGAATTAGATGACTCTGTGAGCTGGCCCTTCTTGTCCTTAGAGTTTGAGATAGAAACCATAGGCAAGGGCAGAACATAAATTTCCTCTCGCCCAGAAGGGTTTCCCATCTCACGAAAGAAAACAAGCAGTTAGTAGATCATTACTTTCAGCTGCTTGGGAATTTGTAGAGTCTTAGTGTATTTTAAAGAAAATCAGTACAAAAGATTAAGTGTCTGTCATCCTACCTGGTCTTCAGGAGCACAGTGAGGCTCTAATAAGCAATATCTATGCATTGCCCATGGGGCTCCTGGGTTGTTAAAGGTATAGGACACAACTGGACTAAATGTTTTTCCTCTTAATCTTTACTTTTTAATAATGCACACCAAACAAACGCCCTTTTAAAACTAAAGAAAATTCTCCTATATAATTGGAAGGAACACAAATGGACACAAATTCAGATTTAACAACTCTGCAGGATTTGGTGTGTGTTAAGATCTCTTTTATGTTCCTGTATTCAGTACTAGTTCCAAGGCTGGAGCAGTAAGTAGTAAATTGGGTCTGTAAATGCTTCCAAGAACTGAGAATTGCATAGGTTGCAAATGATTATCCTTGTGACTAACTTCTAAAAGACCTTTTTAAAAATATTTTCATATTGTCTTCTGGAGGTGAACCAATCTTACAGCTTGGGTACATGGTCTTTTTCTTCCCTCTCAAGTCATTTACTGAGCTGCAAACGTCTGAAGAATTTATCTAATGCTTCAGTTTGGCCAAGGAAAAAAAAATAATATATATATATATATATAAGTTTCTATCCAGCAATGGTAATTCTTCACTGAAATAAAGCGGTAAAAAATGAATGCCACCCGGCAATGAAAAGACCAAATTTACTGCTACTTACAAAACCAAACAGCCCCATACTTCTAAGACTAAGGTGTTTGTGCCTTGCACCGTTAACGGTTCTGTTAAGCGGGTAGGTTAGCAGTTTGGTCCTACCATGATGTTGAGGATGTGTTTATCCTGAGCCTCGTGATCCAGTCTCTCAGCAGTATAGAGCACGCCGGTGGTGGGGTCGACCCGGAACTTTCTCATGCTGATGGAGTCGATGCTGCTGTGGACAGTGTAGCTCAGCTTGTGCTTCTCGTCTCTATCTGTGGCTTCAATCTGCAGTATTTCTGTATCTGGAAGCACATCCTCAGAAATTGTCACCTCATAATTTGGCTGAGAGAATTCTGGGCCATTATCATTATTGTCCAGCACTTTGATAAATACCTATAGTTAAAATAAGACAAGAGAAATGACTAATATCAGACCATTCATTGCCAATAGAAGAGGTTCCTCTCTTTCCCCTGCCCCTTATGTCCTTGGGTCCTAGCTTCTAGCAGTTTTCTCAACATGTAGGAAGCTATCTTATAAAAATACTGCAATGAGAGTTTGAACATAAACCAGTAGCTCACATTAGCAGGAACATAAACTATGAACATAAACATATTCTCACTATTAACTGAACAAATGAGGCAGCTATCAGAAGGCATCAGGTGGCCTTCATTTTGTAAATATTTACTATCAAATGTTCTCATTACATGTTTCTTCTCATGGTGGAGTTCCGTGGTGGAGGGACAGAAGGAGAGAGCCGCAGAAACAGGGGGAGGAAAGGGAGGAACAGACCAGTGGACTGAGCACAGTCAGAGCTTCCATCTACACTGCCCACACCTTGAGGGTGTCCCTCAGATGGAGGGTATGGCCAAGGACGTGGTACTACAGAGGCATAAAGTAGAAGCTTCCAAGTTGTTGTCTTTCATGAAGCATTGTGGTAGGAAAATTTCCAGTGAGATGTAAAAGTAATCGTTCTCTGTGTGCTTTAGTACTCACTGCTCAGCGTTGACAACAGTCAGCTCATGGATACTGGGCTTCATGTGTCCCCTCCCTTCACACCATCTGTTACTCCTTTATTTTGAAACAAACACCAACTATTGTATAATTTACACATATGTCTCTATAAGATACTCAGGGTAAAAAAAAACACACACATTTAACAGTGTCATTGCACCTAAATGGAGAACACAGTGGTTCCAAAACACCATCAATTGGTCCTATTCACTTGTTTAAGACACTTTGTACGTGTTTCTATACATATTTGTGACTATACATTCATTTATTTTAATCTGGATATGGAGCTGAGGTCCAAACTTTGCAATTGGTTGATGTGTCTTTTAATTATACTTTAATTTATAGATTCTTCTCAAATACTTTCTATTTCCTTGCCATTTTTATGTCACTGTTACTTGTGCTGAAGCAGCTGAAGCATTTTCTCTTTAGTTCTCAGTAAGAACTTTGCTCATAACATCCCTGTGGTTTTACTGTGAACATCTTTTTGTTCCTTGTATTTCTTATAAATTGGTTGTCTGATCTAGGAGGCTCGAAAAGGCTCAGGTTCAATTTCTCGTTTCTTTTTAAAAAACATCTCTTTTGAATGACACGTGCTCTTCTTTCTGGGGATGCATGATATCTGGCTGTCTCTTCTACTCTGTGATGCTAGCAGCCACGGATAACCACTGCATGGATTAACAATAATTGGTTAAAATTTTCAAATCTTAATATTCTGAGATTCCTTTGCATTTATTGGCTGGAACAGTTTTGTACAAAGAACTTTCACAACCATTTGGTTACCCTGAAATCCAGTTCAAATAGAAAAGGCAGGAAAATAATTATGTCCCTCAATCATTCTGAAATAAGGTAGTGGTGCCTTAAATTTCTGAAAGTGACTGGTGAGGTACTTCTTTCAAGCATTGTTACAAACTCATGAATTCAGTCACATGTGATTGATTCAGCCAATTAAAGCTATTATGTTTATTGATGGATTAATGCACAGGTAGTCTTTTTATTAATGTACAAAGAGTTCTTTCTTGGCCATAGGGATTCTCTTCAGGTTGGCTCTTGAGATTTTTGATACAAACCCAAGATTCCTTGATTGCTTTCTAATTTCTCCTGGTAATTTTTTCCAGGGTTGTTTTGTATAATTTTTTGTCCCAATCTTAAATTATTCATCTCTCCCCAAAGCCTTGGTTTCTTTTTAGTTAGAAATGGTAGAGGCCACAGTCTCGTGGTAGGAATACCTGTTGCTTCTGTATTGGCTATTATATTTTTGCTTATTCATTGGACAGAGTAAGAAAGGATTTTTTAAAAAATTATTTTGTGAGTTCATACTGCTCTTACCATTTCACAATTAGAAAACCTAGATTTTTACTTAATGTCATTGTTTTTACATTTGTTTCTCCTTCTCCCACGGAAATGATACTTGTTGTCAAACTAGGGATGATTTTATTCCACAAGAATGTGCAAAAACATCACTCCAAAAATGCACTGTTGTAACTGGAGGTAGGGTTGTTGCTGACATCTAGTGTCTGTAGGCCAGGGGTGCTGCTAAACACACTACCATCCAAGGGACAGCCCCACAACAAGGAATTATCTGACCCCAGCTGTCAGTAATGTTGTTGAGAAACCTGCACGCATACTGAAGACAACTCACAGCATTACAGAGGTATTCCTCCATTGCTTAGGCCTATCATAGTTAATGCTGCTAGTCTTGTGTTGGTGTTAATTCAGATGTTTCCAAACTTTGCTTTTAGAAAGAGTATATAGAGAGCAGCCTTGTGGCCATGCTTTTTTCATGTTTTTGGTAGCATATTATTTGCATCTAAGTATTGGCATTACATGATTAGAGGACAAATCCTTTAAATTTTGTTAGTTATTTCAATGTTTTCCTTCTCCATGTTTTTATCATTTTGGATTCCCACAGCAATATATAAGAATGGTTATCTCTCATAGCCTTGCCAAAAAGTGTTAAGATTTGAATTTTTTGCCAGTATGATAGAAGAAAAGTGCTATTTTAGTGTAGTTTTCATATATTAAGAGCCATTTGCTTATATATATATATATATATATACACACACACACACACACACACACACACACACATATATATATATGCTTTTATTTTTTGTTGGAGCATTTATAACAGATTATTCTTCTATGGTTAGATGATCTTTTCCTTCTTCAATTCTGTTAACTTGGTGACATAAATTTCAAATATGTTTTTAACTTCGTTATGTGTTTTATGTTGCTCACAGTGATATCTGCTATGCTAAAGTGATACATAAATTTTTTCTTCACAGATTCTGGATGTTAAGTCATAGTTTAGAATATTATCTGTACTTCTGGGTTATAACTAACTCATGTATCTTTTAAAAATAGCATTGCTATATTTTCTCTTCTTTCATTTATATCTCTAATCCATTTGGAACTTTCCTGGCATATTGTACAAGGAATCCTGGCATATTTTATGAGGAATCCTGGCATATTTTCTGAAGAATGAATCCAGTTTTATTTTTTCCCATACTGCTCTGCATTTTTCACTGCTTTTTGAAAAGCCTATCACTTTCTGTTGATGTGAGACCCACTTTTATTCTATACTAAATTTATGTACGCAATTAGCATATTTTTGGATTTTCTGTTCTAATACAGTGATTTATGTTTTTTTCATGCGATAGTAACAAAATGTTTACTTGTAGATGTTTTATGATACTTCTTAACGTTTGGAAAGGTTAGGCTATCTTTTTGTTCTTCTTCAAAGTTTTCCTGGCTAAGTTCTTCCTTACATACTTTACAATCAACTTGTATAGCTTGACAATATTTTTAATTAGACTTATGCTATGTCAACTAAGAGAAAACTGATTTCTTTATAATATAGTCTTCCTCTCCAAGACACAGTTTGTCTTTTCTCCTAAGTTCAGGTCTACTTTATTTGTTTTCTGGGGATACATTAGTTTGCCTCAAGTATGTCTTGAATATTTTTTAAAGGATATGTTTATCCTAACTGGAATATTCCTTTTCAATGTCTTTTCATATTTTTTCATGACTTGGGCAATATATATATAGGCTATTTCCTGTTAAATTTATAATGTCATTTTAGTAAATTTTCCTACCATTTGCAGTAGTTTTTCCAGTTGAGTTTTTCAGTAAACCACTATATTATGTGCAAAGAGAGATGCTCTTCCCTTTCCTTTATAGCTCTTGTTACACAGTGTGCTTTATCTTATCTACTTGCATTGTCTAGTATTTAGAACACACCATTAAATAGCTGTGGACATAATAACATTCTTACCTTTTACCTGACTAATAAAGACTATAACGATTCCCTACTAGCATTTAGCTGCATTGTAGGAAGTTATTTTGTTTTTTGAAATAAATGTGGCCAGGCCACGTCTATCCTCGTAAACAGTTACACTCTCACTCACTTTAGTGCTGGTATACTTTGCTGAGCGAGAGAAAGGGTTAGTGCTGTCACATCTGTGACAGAACAACTTGCTCCTGGGAATAATTTTAATATTGAATGAATCTTGTCCTGTAGTTTATGCTAGAAATAGGTTTGAAAAATGTGCCCATAGAGTCTCAGGTATTATTTTCATCTTCCATGTATGTGTAAAAACCATACTATGTTCTGTGAATATGCTTCTTTCCTTTAAAATGCCCAATGTAATGTAGTCAACATGCTAAAATATTTGTGGCCACAGAGGCGGTTATATTAATGGATGAAAAAGCCTTTCCGGCCAGCAAGCTGCCCTGACCTTCACAAAGTCTCAAAGTTGACGTACTCTTGAAAAGCTTGCCTCTTTCTGCTTCCTTTGTCTTGAGCCTAATCTACAGTCACAACAAGCGTTTCTCTGTAAAAGACTTCTTTCTCCTCATTTGCTTTTTATTTCCCACAGTTGGGGCCATTTGTGAGCTCCTGAACTAACAAACAAAGCGAAGCAATTCTCAAAGATGTTGTGTTCAAAATGGTAATTGAAATGCGTAAGGAGGTACAGTGGAATCAAAGCAGGAGGAAACTCGAATGTAGGAAGTCTCTTCAGAGCTGGCTTCAATATGCCCACCACAAACACTTTGGGTTTTGCAAGCTCTTCTAAGCTAAGTCTGGGTAGAAGCCAAGTCCTCCCTTACAAAGGCTCATGGTACCAAGTATCTACAGGGGCAGGTTGTAGGGTAAGAGCTCTGTCTTTTATTAGAACCAATTAAGTCTTAAATTACTGAAATTCTGTTCTGCCTCTGCTGGAATTTCAAAACCATACTGAAAACATCCTGTAGTTGTGATTTCAGTGGAGAGGCCTCTTACAGTCTCTCCAAGCTCAGAGCATACAAAGTTTTTTATAAGTTTTCTTTTTGAATGTGTAAGCAGAAAAATCATGTCAGTTTGTACTTGTTTTACAAATCAGTATATTAATTTCTTAGATTTTGTATCCCTAGTTTATCAACAGGGAATATACGAAGGTGTGTGCCCAGGTTCACCAGGGCTGGTCCAGCCTGGAACCCAGGGTCCTGTGGAGACGCCCCTGCATTCACCCCATCATATAGTTTCCACGTGTGCTTAAGTTACATTAAGAATGAGCGTGTATAACATGTAGGTGAACAAATAAATGTGTAAATATTATGTTCTTTGTTATAAATAAACTTACAAAATAAATGGACACGACCACTCTCATTTTGGGAACATTAACCATGACACTATTTTAAAAAGGAAATTTTCTTCTGCCTTTAAAATTGAAGTAAATTTTCCAAAATTGACTTTCTCCTACATTGTCAGGCACAGATCTATTAACTATCATTAAATTTTAATCATTACTTTTTTGGGGAGAGTACTAGGAATCAAACCCAGGACCTCATGCTTGCCAGTCGGGCATTGTGCCGCTGAGATAAACCCCCAGTCCCTATCATTACATTTTTTTTTTAACAGAGTCTTATATTTTAAGAGTTGGCATGCTGCCTAGTTTTCTGTCTGTGGTTGCAATTGCTTCAATGTTTTCTTAATCTAAATACACAAGGAAGGGTTGGGCCCCTGCTTTCTTTACCTGCTAAAAGGCAGATGACACTAATGTAGATGAGAGAAAAACCTACCTGAGAGAGATGTTTCTGGGGTGTCTCTTCATCTAGGACTCCTGGAGCACTGTTAACAAAATGATTTGCTTTCCCCGTCTTTTTAAGCAGGTGTGGGGTTGAGGGGAGGGATAAGACAAAGCCAAATCTTTACGATAAAATCTGCTTTCTAAGAAAGCACGCTTATGAGGAACTCTAAACACAGCACGTAAAGGACTAAAGGATACTCAAAGGGTTGAGCGCAAGGGTTACTTCAGAAAGGTAGGTCACACCCTCCCAGCCCCAGGGAATGCAGGCCCTTTGGCAGAAAGGCTAAGGCCTAGCTCAGTGAACTTGCCTTTGTGAGGCTTAATTAAGAATTCTGGATATTATCAGAAAGACTTTTACTGACAGACCTGGCTGCTGAGCATAAAAGTACAAACTGGTTTTTCTGTCTTTATAATCCAAAGCATAACCTGGACAAGAAAAACTTATTAAAATCACACATTCTGAGTGCCTGAATTGAATCAATGTAATTTTTAGATTATTCAGTCATAATTATCTCTGCTTTCACATATAACAAAGAAAGTCACACACCTAGTTTGTAGCTACCAGGTATGTTATTCCAATTTTAAGTTGAGAATCAGACTCATTAATGTGGCCTGTGTATGCTAAGCACTTCAAGCTCCCAAGAACTTTCCTATCTTTTTTTATTCTTACAGCAACCCATGAAGGATGTAAAGTCTTATCCCCCTGAGGAAGGAAACATTGGGCTACTTTACCTAGTATCATGCATGGACAGCATTGTGTCCAGTGCTCACTTAAACCTGGCACAGTGTCTCTTCCATTATACCTTACACTTTCCCCCAGTGAACTGCATTGTACATTTGTATAAAGAAAGGAGTGGGAGAATGTTTGTATTTCTTTACTTGTTTATACCTAGACAAGTCACCTAAACAGCCTATGTCTCAATTTTTCACTGGTAAATGTGTATAATGATAAGATTTGATTTAACTTCCCTAGTGTTACAGGGGAATATCTTAGTGCAGAAATATTAGGTGCTATCTGTTACTATGTCTTACTATGTATTTTCATCCTTTGGCCTTTGGGGAGAGCCACATTCTAGATTGATTTGCATTTGTTATGAAGCCACAGTAGCTCAGAGTGTTTTGGTGGCTGTAAGTGGGAAGTTGTTAAAATCAACAATGTCTCATCCTTAGTAATGTTTGTAATATGCTAATAAACTCAGCTTGTTGAAGTAAAGTTTAGGAAGAGTTAGGCACTTTGCTGTCTTCCCAGAATGGCTATGAGACATCTCTGTGAAAGTAGACATCAAGGCTCCCAAGAGGCCACTTAAAAAACTTCTGCTTTAGGGCAGGAATCAAAGATTTAATTTTGCCTTTAAAAGGCATCGTAATACAGTTTTTGAAAGAGTATTTTCTGGAACCTGATTTCTTATGTCTGAACTCACAGTCTACTCAAGTTATTTAACTTAGTTTTGCCTCTAGCTTATGGAAATGATAATAGTGGGTTAGTTTCCTATTTCTATCATAAAAAGTGACCACAAACTTATAAGTTTAAAACCACAGCCACCAGTATTATCTTATAGTTCTGTAGGCCAGAAATCAAGACCAAAATCAAGGGTTTGGCACAGATGTGCTCCTTTCTGGTCACCCCTGGGATTAATCTGCTCCAAGTTCTTTCAGGTGTTGAGTAGTACAGTTCCTTGAGACTGTAGGAATAGGTAGGGTCCCTGTTTCTTTGCGGGCTGCCAGCTGGGACCATCTCTCAGCTCCGTAAAGGCACCCGTATTCCCTGTCCCTTCATATTTAAACTATTAATGCAGTCTCAAATCCATCTTATACTTAGAATCGCTGACTTTACCTTTTGTTACCTCTCTTCTGATCTAGCTGGAGAAAATTAACTGCTCTCAGGGCTTCTATGATTAGATTGTGCCCATGTGAAACTTTGGTAGTCCAGGATCCACTTTCTGCCTTAATAACTGTAAACTTAATTATATCTCCAGTGTTCATTTTGACATGAAGCATAGCATAAAAATCCCAGGTTAGGATGTGAACCTTTCATGGAGGTGGAGGAAGACCATTCTGCCTATAACAAACAGTACCTGACTCAAGGTAACTCAGTTAAATAACTTCTCCACTTTGTCTCATAGAAGCCAATTCAAATTGCCCCTTATCACCTTGTAACATGGTTCCACTGGTACTCTCTAGCAGGATAAGATGCCCAGGCTCTTGCCCTAAGCCTGGAATTATTTCCACAAGGAATCCTGGTTCTTTACCAAGCTAAATTACATATTAAGGCTCGGGAAAGTCAGCATAGAATCCTCCTAAAATAGTTTTGTAGTGCTCATCTGGGTTTGGAGGGAAGGTGAAGACATCCTCCTTGAAGCTTCATCACCCCTGCTCTCCTGGAGCCCCTAGCTTGGCGTGGGCACTTGCTAGAAGTGAGTCGACCTCTACCAGCCAATGCTTTTCATCAGGCTTCATCTCTCTCCAACTGTAGGATAGACAGTGTCACCTCCCTGTCACCCTTCCCTTCCGAGCCAGACGACCTTGCTCATCTCTGAACTTCTAAGACATCAACCCAGGGACCAATTTGGTACTATGCTATACCATAAAAGTACAATAATATCCCACGCAAAGTGAAAACATCTTTGTGCAGAGGCCGTATCCATCTCACCAAGAGATTTTTGTAAATGCCAGGGGGCTTTGTTCTTTCGTCTACTCCCTACGAAATCTTTGTAACTTGAAACTCATAGCTCCTTATATTCTGTACTCAACTCAGCAATCACAGTAAAGAGAAAAGATGTTTATTCATCATCGGATTTTGTAGCTCTGAGGCACAAGAATCCTATGAGAGTTGGGAGAACAGGACAAAGTGAAGGTGAAGGAAGGGTTTCCATGTGGACACTGAATCCCCGAGGCTCAGGTTTATTTGAGATTTGTGAAGTAAAATTCAACAGGTTGTTTATGGCTGGTTTGAAGCTTGTGTCATAGCATGTTTTATGATCCTACACGAACAAAGGAGAGAAAAGTTCTCAAAGGAATACTGAACAGGTCTCTTAAGGCTACAAGACATTTATTTATTTATATGGAGAAGGATGCCTGTTTGATGATGAAATCATTAAGTTGCCTCAGGTTACAGATTGGAGCATGCATAAGTAGTTTTTTTAAAAGAAATCTAGAATGCCTTTCAGTTGCCGAACACCCTTTTGTTAAAATGTCCCTAACACTAAAAATGCTGACTAATTCACAAAATCTCCCTCCAAAAATAAACAAACAAACAAAAACCAGAAAACTCTTCTTGTCACCACTGCCAGTGAGGCTTAGGAAATGTGACAGGGACCTTAACTGATACTCAGGGCTCACAAAGCTTGATTTGACAGTGATGGCTTTTGGATGGTAATAATGTAATATTGTTACACAATTTATACTTTGGAAAGTTTTGGTTCTTACTTCATAGAAAGAACTAGCTCTGCAGACAGTGTGACTGGAATACGTTTGCAAGGAAATCTTTTGATATCCTTCACCAGCTCCTTAGTGTGACCCTGTTGTGCTTCATGTCTCGA